>CAMZMU010000074.1:108805303-109112970 GCA_947311845.1 Poa pratensis | reverse complement strand
CACAAGTATAGGGGGTGTATCGTAGTACTTTCGATAAATAAGAGTGTCGAACCCAACGAGGAGCAGAAGGTGTTGACAAGCGGTTTTGATGAAGGATTCACTGTAAATGCTCTCAGACAAGTTTTTAGGAGTTTTTGATATGACAGATAAATAGTACAAGTAAATAAAATGCAGTAGTAGTAATAGTTGCAGCGAGTGGCCCAATCCTTTCTACAGCAAAGGACAAGCCGGTTGTTGTACTTATAATGACCAAACGTTCTTGAGGACACACGGGAGATATTGTCAAGTGCTTTCGCTTCATATAGTTGATTAATCTTCATTGTTTTGATAAGTGTTGTGTGGGTGAACCTATGCTAATGCACCGCCCTTCCTAGGACTAATACATACTTGTGATTATACCCCTTGCAAGCATCCGCAAATACAAGAAAGTAATTAAGTTAAACTAACCACAGCCTTAAACTTTGAGATCCTGCTATCCCTCATGCATCGATATACCAACGGGTGTTCAGGTTTCTGTCACTCCGGCAACCCCACAATTGGCAAACGAATACACAATGCATTCCCCTAGGCCCATAAAGGTGAAGTATCATGTAGTCGACGTTCACATGACACCACTAGAAGAATAACACCACAACTTAAGCATCAAACCATTAAATATTACTCAACATAGTTCACTACTAACATCAAGACTTCTCCCATGTCCTCAAGAACTAAACGAACTACTCACAAGACATCATACGGAACATGATCAGAGGTGATATGATGATGAATAACAATCTGAACATAAACCTTAGTCCAATGGTTTCACCCAATAGCATCAATAACAAGAGTAATCAACACCGGGAGAGTTTCCCCTATGAAATAGACAAGATTCAGCCCTAGATGTTATAGCGGAGACGGGGTGCAGCGGCGGTGATGATGGTGTTGGCGGTGGAGATGATGATGATGATGATCCCGATGAAGTCCAGCTCGATGACGGTGATGATGGCGACGATTTCCCCCTCCGGGAGGGAATTTCCCCCGGCAGATTTCTTCCTGCAGGGGAGCTTTTCGCTCTCTGGTGTTTTCCGCCTCGTGGAGGCGGCGGAATATTTCGATGGCCTCCTCGTGTGTTAGGGTTCCGAGGGGGTCAAGTACGCGAAGGGGGAACGGCTGAGGTGGGCCAGGGCCCCCAAACCACCTGTCGGCGCGGCAGGGGGCCCCACGCGCCAAGGGTGAGGAGGGCCCACCATGGCCCATCTCAGCTCCCCTTTTGGCCTCCTCCATCTTCTGGTAAAATAGGAACTTCCATATGTCTCCTTCGATTTATTGATCTTCAGAAATAGTGCATCTCGACGGTGCTTTTTCCAGCAGAATCCTGACTCCGGTGTCCAATTCTCCATTATTCATCAAACATGCAAAATAGGTAAAATAACATAAGTAACACTTCTAAATATGAAATATATCGATGAATAGCAGTAAATTATGATATAAAATAGTGATGCAAAATGGACGTATCAACCCCCCCAAGCTTAGACCTCGCTTGTCCCCAAGCGAAAACTGAGCTCAGTAAACATGACCACAAGTTTATGGAGCAAAGTGTCGATAAATAAAATACGGACAAGAAGCATCACATTCATTGATACACAAGTCATTCTAGACAGCAACTTCCCTTCATATAATCTAACTTGAAATAAGTAAAGGGAACCACGATGAAGTGCATAAAGAGAACCATGATTGGTGAAGGCAAACTTAAACTCTTGGTCAGAGAACAATTAACAGATCATACTTATCTTTCGAGAAGAGTCTTTATATCAGAGCTTATATAGCAGAACTTACATGCCTTAATCATAACAGTCTCCTTACAGTCATTGATAACTTTCAAAGTTATATTCATTCGGATAAAAGCTATTGTGCGAAACAAGGAAATGAGAGATATGATTAGAAGTATCAACACATATAACTAATTGGATCTCAACAACTCAAATGCTTGCTTGAGATAGAGAGGAATGGGTTTACTGACTCAACAATAATGTAAAAGATAGGCCCTTCGCAGAGGGAAGCAGGGATTAAATCATGTGCTAGAGCTTTTAAGTTTTGCAAAGCATATAGAGAGTATGAAAATAGTTGTTTGAGCTATGTATGTCGTTGTCAACGAATCGTTAAAGTGAACACTAACCCCTTGTCAACCAGACTTTCAAGAGCGGCTCCCATGAAGGACGTTATCTCTACCAGCAAGGTAGATCATCCCTCTTCTCTTTTGTTTACACATGTATTTTAGTTTCTTTATAGTTGACACTCCTCCCAACCTTTTGCTTACACAAGCCATGGCTAACCGAATCCTCGGGTGCCTTCCAACATTCACATACCATGGAGGAGTGTCTATTTGCAAATTAAGTTGCTTACTGATAAATCAGGGCAAAACATGTGAAGAGAATTATTAATGAAAGTTGTAGTTAATTGGGACTGGGCACCCCATTTGCCAGCTCTTTTTGCAAATTGTTGGATAAGCGGTGTATATGCCACTAGTCCATTGGTGAAAGTCTGTTTGACAAAAGTGCTAGAGAAACTCTACAGAACCCTCATGAGCTAATAAACAGTGACACAAAACTAGGAGTAATAAGTTTTGAATAATTTAAAGGTAGCACATGAAGTATTTACTTGGAATGGCGCAAAATACCATATAGTAGGAAGTTATGGTGGACTCGAATGGCAATGGTTTGGCTCAAGGTTTGGATGTATGAGAAGCATTCCCTCTCGATACAGGTCTTTGGCTAGCAAGGTTATGTAGCAAGCATAAGAGTTGAGGGATACAAACAATTATACAAGTGATAAGAATAATCATGCAATCTTCCTTAGAAGCACAAATAGTTTAACTTAAGAATACTAAGCTTATGAGCACAAAGAAAGAAAGATCATGGAATAATATATTTGCATGCACTCCCTCTCTCTACTTAAGTCTCAAAGTATTGTCTACTACTGACCAATGCTAAGTTTGCCAAAACCAAAAAGATTAACTTGGTGCTCTAAAAAGTGATCCCTATACTAACAACAAGGTTATCAATATGAAAGAGAATTGCAAGCTAAAATAAAGTATGCAGAAAGTAAATGATAAAACTTCTCATTAATATTTCATAACGGCAACTCACACCAAGGGATACATATAACCAACTAAAAGAGAGATACTTCCACATTGCAAACCATCATATAAGATAACTTCCCTACTCACGATATGACTTTATGGAAAAGTAAAAGGTAAAGATAATGATGTGATACCGCGGCACTCCCCCAAGCTTGGAACAAACCAAGGGGATGCCAATACTTATGATGAATTACTCCTTCGGTGGTGGGGATTGTTGATAAGCTTATCAACCAGCTCCTTCAGTTCATCAATCTTGTAGGTGAGGGCGCGAATCAGCTCAGAGTTGTGTTCGATGCGATTCATAAACTTGTCAGACTGCGAGTCCCAACTCTTGGAGTTGTTTCCCCACTCCTCAGCAGCAGAATCCCTCTTTCCTGTATTGTTAGAACGATCTATATTCCAACCACTAGGCAACTCAGCCTCCGGGATCCTCTCAATTTGATGCTTATGGATAAGAGTATGGAAGGGGTTATTTTTGCCTGGGGAAGATGTCCTGGGAGCCAAGAAGTGTCGTGGAACCTTCCCTCCGGTGCTCATCCGCGCTCCTTGCCTGGGCTTGAATGGATTTGCCACCACTCCGATGCTTGCAACGGTAGCGCGCGGGTATTCGCGCGGGTCTTCCTCCACTTCTCCTTCATCTTCGCTCTTGACTTCCTCCTTCAGCTTGGGGTCTTGAGTCTCGTCTTCCAAAGGCTCCTTGCCCTTGTTGTTGTTGTTGGAGACCATGGCGCTTCTAAATCTGAAAACAATATCTGGACAGAAACAGCTCGAAACGAAACACGATGAAAAGGCGAGATACGAACCTCGGGGGTTCGGGTGAGTTATATAGCAAAAAGTTTTACAACATAAGGAAGGTACAGGAGGAAACCTGATCGGAGACGAGCTCCGGGGTGCTCAAACCACCAGGCGGCGCGGCTGGGGGGCCCACCGCGCCGACCTATGGTTTGGGCACCACGGGTGCCGTCTCCCATCCGGTTCGGTCTCTTATTTTTCCATATTTAATAAAAACGACGAAAATATCTTCTAGAAAGTTATTCGCGAAACTTTTCTTACCGAAACTGTTACCTATTCGAATCGAATTCTGCAGTCCCAGAAAAATGTTCTTCAATGAAAGTTTCCGGAGTCACCACTTTAATTGTATCAACCTCTTCATTAATAGAATCTCCAGAAATATAATGCTTGAGTCTTTGACCATTTACCACTTGTGTAGAGTTATCTTTCAATGAAGCAATTTTTATTGCACCTGAACGATACACCTCCACAATAACAAATGGTCCTTCCCATTTTGAGAGTAACTTTCCTGCAAAAAATCTGAGACGAGACCTATACAATAGAACTTTCTCACCAACATTAAATTCTCTTTTAAGAATTCTCCTATCATGCCATCTCTTAACTTTTTCTTTAAAGAGTCTAGCATTTTCATAAGCCTCACTTCTCCATTCATCTAAAGAACTTAATGCAACAACCTTTTTCACCGGCAAGTTTAAAATCTCTATTAAGTTCTCTCACTGCCCAATAAGCTTTGTGTTCTAATTCTAAAGGCAAGTGACAAGCTTTACCATAAACCATTTTATAAGGAGACATGCCCATGGGGTTCTTATAAGCAGTTCTATAAGCCCATAAAGCATCATTTAACTTACTAGCCCAATTTTTTCTAGATTTATTAACAGTCTTTTGCAAGATAGATTTAATCTCCCTATTTGACAATTCTACTTGTCCACTAGTTTGAGGATGATAGGCTGAAGCAATTCTATGATTAACACCATATTTAGCAAGAGTCTTTCTAAAACCACCATGGATAAAATGAGAACCTCCATCAGTCATAAGATATCTAGGTACACCAAACCTAGGAAAAATGACATCTTGAAGCATTTTTAAAGAGGTCTCACCATCAGCACTTTTAGTAGGTATAGCTTCTACCCATTTAGTGACATAATCAACAGCAACAAGTATATGAGTATTACCTTGTGAAGAAGGAAAAGGACCCATGAAGTCGAATCCCCAACAATCAAATGGTTCAATAACAAGAGAATAACTCATAGGCATTTCATTGCGTCTAGAGATATTACCAACCCTTTGACATTCATCACAAGATAAAATAAACTTTCTTGCATCCTTAAAGAGGGTAGGCCAATAAAAACCTGATTGTAGAACTTTCTGCGCAGTTCTATCTCCAGCGTGATGCCCTCCATAAGCACTTCCATGGCATTTCCTCAGTATTTCCTGTTGTTCATATTCAGGAACACATCTTCGCATAATACCATCGACTCCTTCTTTATATAAGTGTGGGTCATCCCAAAAGTAATGCCGCAAGTCATAAAAGAATTTCCTTCTTTGCTGAGCTGAAAAGGTTGGAGGCAAGTACTTGGAAACAATAAAGTTAGCATAATCAGCATACCAAGGACTATCTCGCGAACTTACACTTATTGCAGCCAATTGTTCATTTGGAAAGCTATCATTAACAGGAATAGGATCATAAGGAATGCTTTCCAATCTAGACAAATTATCAGCAACAGGATTTTCAGCACCTTTTCTATCTATGATATGCAAATCAAATTCTTGCAAAAGAAGTACCCATCTAATAAGCCTTGGCTTAGCATCTTTCTTTTCCATAAGGTATCTAATTGCAGCATGATCAGTATGAATAGTGACTTTCGAATCAACTATGTAGGGTCGAAATTTGTCACAAGCAAAAACTACAGCTAGAAATTCTTTTTCAGTAGTGGCATAATTCTTTTGAGCAGAATCAAGAGTTTTACTAGCATAATGAATAACATTTAACTTTTTATCTACTCGCTGCCCAAGAACAGCGCCTACAGCATAATCACTAGCATCACACATAATTTCAAAAGGTAAATTCCAATCAGGTGGTTCAACTACAGGAGCGGTGATTAAAGCCTTTTTCAAAGTTTCAAAAGCTTCCTTACAATCATCATAAAAAACAAAGGGTACATCTTTTTGAAGAAGATTAGTAAGAGGCTTGGAAATTTTAGAGAAATCTTTAATAAACCTCCTATAAAAACCAGCATGACCAAGAATACTACGAATACCTTTAACATCTTTGGGACAAGGCATCTTTTCAATTGCCTCCACTTTAGCTCGATCAACTTCAATACCTCTTTCAGAAATTTTGTCCAAGAACAATTCCTTCATTAACCATAAAGTGGCATTTCTCCCAATTAAGAACAAGGCTAGTTTCTTCACATCTCTGCAAAACTTTGTCAAGGTTGTGCAAACAATTATCAAAGGAAGTTCCATAGACGGAGAAATCGTCCATGAAGACTTCCACAATTTCCTCACAAAAGCCATGAAAAATAGCAGACATGCATCTTTGAAAAGTAGCAGGAGCATTACATAAACCAAAAGGCATACGTCTATAAGCATAAGTTCCATAAGGACAAGTAAAAGTAGTTTTCTCTTGATCTTGCGCTCTCACAGCAATTTGAGAAAACCCAGAATACCCATCAAGGAAACAAAAGTGAGTTTTCTTGGACAACCTCTCAAGCATTTGATCAATAAAAGGCAAAGGATAATGATCTTTCTTAGTTACTTTGTTAACCTTTCTAAAATCAATGCACATCCTATAACCAACTACTACTCTTTGAGGAATTAGTTCATCATTTTCATTAGGAACAACGGTAATTCCTCCTTTCTTAGGAACAATGCACAGGACTTACCCATCTACTATCAGCAATAGGATAAATAATACCAGCTTCAAGAAGTTTTAATACCTCATTTCTTACCACTTCTTTCATCTTGGGTATTAAACGACGCTGATGCTCAACAACAGGCTTTGCATCAGGTTCCATGTTGATGGCGTGCTGACATATAGTAGGAGAAATTCCCTTCAGGTCATCAAGAGTATATCCCATAGCTCCGCGGTGTTTCCTCAACACTCCCAATAACCTTTCCTCCTCTGTACCTGAAAGTTTAGAGCTGATAATAACAGGATATATTTTCTTATCATCAATATAAGCATATTTAAGATTATCAGGCAGAGGTTTCAAATCAAAAACAGGATCCTCCTTGGGTGGCATTGTGGTACCCAAATCTTCCACAGGTAAATTGTGTTTGAGCATAGGTTGACGAAGGAATACTTCATCAAGCTCATTCCTTTCTTCCCTGAAGTTCTCACTTTCATGATTCTCCATATGTTGCTGCAAAGCATTGTTAGGAGCAAGAACAATAGATGCAAGTTGAGCAATTTCAAAATCCTCACTAGGCAATTCAGTTTCATAAGGTGCTTTAGCAAATTTAGAGAAATTGAATTCATAAGATTCACCAGCAAATTTAGTAAAGATTTTCTCTTTCTTACAATCTATAACAGCACCACAAGTATTCAGAAAAGGTCTACCAAAAATAATAGGACAACTATCATTGGCAGCCGACCCAAGTACAAGAAAATCAGCAGGGTATTTAGTCTTACCACAAAGGACTTCGACATCTCTAATGATACCAATTGGAGAGATAGTTTCCCTATTAGCAAGCTGAATAACCACATCAATCTCTTCAAGTTTACAAGGAGCAATTTCGTGCATAATTTCCCTGTAAAGCTCATAAGGAATAGCACTAGAACTTGCACCAATATCACATAAACCATAATAGCAATGATCACCTATCCAACAGAAAGCACAGGAACACTAGACTTCCTAGAACTTTTAGGATGTGAGACAATATTAGAAGCATCCTCACAAAAGATAATGTGTCTATCTTCTAAATTTTCAGTGACAAGATCTTTAACCAATGCTACAACAGGTTCAACAGTTATTTGCTCATCAGGTTTGGTAGTTTTCTTATTACTTTTACTAACAACACCAGTTATGATAGTATGTTCCTTAATCTTATTAGGAAAAGGAACTTTTTCAATATAAGGTTCTGGAATAATGCGATCATCAACATTAACCTCAACACCTTTAGATATATGAGAAACAGATTCATCTTTATATGGTTCATGATAATTTTTAAAACCCTCCTTCGGCAAACCGAAATAGGAAGCAAAGGCTTTATAAAAGTTTGCAACAATTTGAGAGTCAAGACCATAAGTAGTGCTAATTTTGCGATAATCATCAGTATCCATAAATTTTTAACACACTCAAAGTCATAGTTTATACCTGACTCCCTACCTTTGTCATTCTCCCATCCTTCAGTGTTCTCCTGAATCCGATCAAGAAGGTCCCACTTAAACTCTTCTTTATTACGAGTGAACGATCCAGCACAAGTGGTATCCAATAGAGTTTTATCTTGAAAGGAGAGTCTTGCATAAAAGTTATCAATAACAATATTACCAGGAAGCTCATGAATGGGACATTTGAGCATTAATGCCTTCAATCTCCCCCACGCTTGAGCGATACTCTCTCCATCATAGGGCCAGAAGTTATATATGAGGTTCCGATCCTTATGAATCTCACTTGGAGGATAGAATTTGGAGTAAAAGAGAGGTACAATTTCCTCCCATCCAAGAGAATACCCATTCTTCAGCAGTTTATACCAATGTGCAGCTTTACCAGACAGTGATAGAGAGAATAATTTCTTCTTAACTTCTCCCATCGAGATACCTGCACACTTAAATAACTCGCACAATTCATGCAGAAATAACAAATGATCTCCAGGATGGACAGTTCCATCTCCTGCATAGCGGTTATTTGTGACACGTTCAACAATTTTCATAGGAATTTTGAACGGTATTACCTGCTCATCTGGCGCCTCCTCTACTACCTTAGCAGTGGTAGTTGTTTTCCCAAATAGGAATTCAAGAGAAGACCCCTCCATAATGAGATATAGCAGCAGGCAAAAATAAAAACAGCACGTACAATAAATGTTTCCCTTACCAATTCCACTTACCAATAGCGCTACACTCCCCGGCAACGGCGCCAGAAAATAGTCTTGATAACCCACAAGTATAGGGGGTGTATCGTAGTACTTTCGATAAATAAGAGTGTCGAACCCAACGAGGAGCAGAAGGTGTTGACAAGCGGTTTTGATGAAGGATTCACAAATGCTCTCAGACAAGTTTTTAGGAGTTTTTGATATGACAGATAAATAAAGTACAAGTAAATAAAATGCAGTAATAGTTGCAGCGAGTGGCCCAATCCTTTCTACAGCAAAGGACAAGCCGGTTGTTGTACTTATAATGACCAAACGTTCTTGAGGACACACGGGATATTGTCAAGTGCTTTCGCTTCATATAGTTGATTAATCTTCATTGTTTTGATAAGTGTTGTGTGGGTGAACCTATGCTAATGCACCGCCCTTCCTAGGACTAATACATACTTGTGATTATACCCCTTGCAAGCATCCGCAAATACAAGAAAGTAATTAAGTTAAACTAACCACAGCCTTAAACTTTGAGATCCTGCTATCCCTCATGCATCGATATACCAACGGGTGTTCAGGTTTCTGTCACTCCGGCAACCCCACAATTGGCAAACGAATACACAATGCATTCCCCTAGGCCCATAAAGGTGAAGTATCATGTAGTCGACGTTCACATGACACCACTAGAAGAATAACACCACAACTTAAGCATCAAACCATTAAATATTACTCAACATAGTTCACTACTAACATCAAGACTTCTCCCATGTCCTCAAGAACTAAACGAACTACTCACAAGACATCATACGGAACATGATCAGAGGTGATATGATGATGAATAACAATCTGAACATAAACCTTAGTCCAATGGTTTCACCCAATAGCATCAATAACAAGAGTAATCAACACCGGGAGAGTTTCCCCTATGAAATAGACAAGATTCAGCCCTAGATGTTATAGCGGAGACGGGGTGCAGCGGGGGTGATGATGGTGTTGGCGGTGGAGATGATGATGATGATGATCCCGATGAAGTCCAGCTCGATGACGGTGATGATGGCGACGATTTCCCCCTCCGGGAGGGAATTTCCCCCGGCAGATTTCTTCCTGCAGGGGAGCTTTTCGCTCTCTGGTGTTTTCCGCCTCGTGGAGGCGGCGGAATATTTCGATGGCCTCCTCCGTGTGTTAGGGTTCGAGGGGGTCAAGTACGAAGGGGGAACGGCTGAGGTGGGCCAGGGCCCCCAAACCACCTGTCGGCGCGGCAGGGGGCCCACCGCGCCAAGGGGTGAGGAGGGCCCACCATGGCCCATCTCAGCTCCCCTTTTGGCCTCCTCCATCTTCTGGTAAAATAGGAACTTCCATATGTCTCCTTCGATTTATTGATCTTCAGAAATAGTGCATCTCGACGGTGCTTTTTCCAGCAGAATCCTGACTCCGGTGTCCAATTCTCCATTATTCATCAAACATGCAAAATAGGTAAAATAACATAAGTAACACTTCTAAATATGAAATATATCGATGAATAGCAGTAAATTATGATATAAAATAGTGATGCAAAATGGACGTATCAGCGGTCTCCGGCTCCCTTTTGCAAAGTTGACAAGGGCCACAATTTGGCGAACCCCGGTGAGCAAGGTGATTTGCCGTCGACACTCGATTTTGAAGAATCAACCAATCAAATATTAACACTTGGGGGCCCCAATTCCCCCACACCACCGCCTTCATGATAGAATTGGGGCGTCGTCCCAAACTGCGCCGAGTAGGCCGAGGGGTGGAATATTTTTGATTGTTGTGAGCTTCAATGAGATAGAGGTCCAAAGTGTCGTCGGCAAGGTGTACCTCTTGTGTAGCTTACCACGAGTGAAATACTCGGTGATGTGGTTGGCCGAGATGCCACCGGCAATATTTCAGTTTCTAATCCAAAATTCATGATCCATATCCTTGTCACCCCAAAAGCTTTTTTCCTTGGAGATTGCGAGGATGGACTGTGCAATGTCTTTCGGTTTAGGCCAATGGGAATGTCAATGGAGGCATAGGAATATCTCCTTCATCACAAGTACTAGGACGATCAAATGCTTCGGCCACATGCTGAGGTAGCCAGGGCGTGAGGGATCGCGGCGGAGGCGACCACGTCGTGGGCTCCATTGAGGTACGTCGTCCTATGGATGCTCTAGAAGTATCTCTGCCTCTCCACGGTCTTCTCTCTTAGCTGAATGGCGGCTCCGCTGTGGTGAAGCGCCATATGCTGTCAGGAGCTGCAGCGAAATTTGTAAGCCAAGACGCAAGAAACACTAGGACAAGGTGTTTATTAGCAGCTGTAGTTAGCAATGGATACGCTGAGCGCCAGCACCATTAACACGCACTGAAAGCCCGTCAGACCAAAACCGCCAGAATAAAGACGTCCAACTCTGGCAGGCTAAACAAATATCGCGTGCAAATTCATGAACACTCCTAAATCAATGCCCAATCCAAAAGGAAGAAGAATTGGCGCATGTATCGGAAGAAGAATTGGCGCATGATATTATGTGCATCTGAATTTTTCAGACCAAAACCGCCAGAATAAAGGCTGATGTTGGTGTTTTTTTTTTAATTTAGATTGGCAGGGCCGTGCGGACGCGTGCCGCCTCTTTCACAAATTAGAACGTCCCATTTTTCTATCTACTAAAAGAGATGGTGGACACTAGTGTTCCTCCCGGAGTGCAGTGGAGGCCTGTCCAGGCCATGGATCTTCTTGATCACCCTTTGACCCGTTCGGTTAAGTTTCTAGGTAGCACCAGGTGTTCTATATAAAGGCTCTCCGGTTGTCTCAGCTGTGTTGAATAATCAGTACGGGACTAAAAATTCAGCCTGGGTCGCTGGGCGTGTTGCCTCCCAGGCGATGGCCAACGGGCTAAAGAAGAACGTCCAGAAGTTGGGCTTCTTGGGCCAAACGGGATGCCCATACCACTAATGCCGTCGTAGTTACCGACAGACTTCGCTAAAAAAAGAAGTTACCGACAGAGACTCGTTGAGGCTCGGAAAGCAACCGGATTTTGATTTTGATACGAAGTGGAAAACAATAGCTTTCATCGTGCAAAGGTACATATACACAACTGTACAATGGCTCTATATATAATGAGCACTAGGCATCGATCGATCTCCAAAAATCAACGGTCACTCCTTCCTCCCGATGCCGTGAGCCATATTGTAGATCCCCCGGCCTGCGCGCGCAAGCACACAGACAAACATAACATCGATCAGCTGAGTTACGACGAGGATGTGAAGAAGACGAAGAAGCACAGTGAAGCATGCATGCATGGGTGTTCAACGTACGACGAGGAACATGCTGGAGGCGGCCAGGGCGAGAGGGATGGCGACGGAGGTGACCATGTCGTAGCGGCCCTTGAGGTACGTCGGCTTGCGGACGCTCTGGAAGTACCGCTGCATCTCCAGGATCTTCTCCTCGACCCGAACGGCGGCTCCGGCTCCGGCGAGTATGACAGCGCCATGTTCTTAGAATATACTCCAACAAAAGTGTTACCGGACGGAGAGGAGGACTGAACGAGCGACTGATATAGCAGCTGCAGTTAACGACACATTGCAAAGATATGCCGAGCGTCTGCATGTTTAATAGACGCTGATAGCCCGTCAGCTAGAAACTCCCAGAATGCGCTGAAAAGCAGAGCTCCCAGTCATTTCCGTATCAGACGTGAAACCCTGGCAGGACTTTCCAGGCCTTTCGGTTGGATCCACATCTACCCAGAACGTTCTACAATGATCACGCACAGACTAAGTTGAAAAAAAGATGATGACACAGTTGACCTCATAGCGAAAGAATGTCACAAATGAACTCGGACGAAACTATTCTATGACTCTAACCCTTTCGGGTAGCGCCCAAACGGGTAGCGCCCAGTGATCAGGCGCTACACATCCGCTTAATTAGCGCCCGACCGTAAGGCGCTATGCGTATGACTGTTTTCAAACATTATTATATATAAACTATACTGTTATGTAGACATACAAATCGGGCAGCTCAGTTGGTCACAGCGGTGCGTGCGGTCGCCTTTGGTCGCGGGTTTGAGTCCTTGAATTGCACAATTTTTCGTTTTAACTTTTTTTTTTGGACATAACTGCTGGGTCGAGATGGGATCGAGATGAGAGCACGCCGAGAAGTATATGAGGACAGCGGCAAGGACAGGGGCGGCGGCGGCCGTGGCGGACGGGGGCAGCCGGGCGGCGGCGGCGGCCCGGGACAGGGGCGGCCGGTGGCGCGCGGGCGGCGGCGGCGCCCCGAGACAGGGCCCGGCCGGTGGCGGACGGGCGGCGGCAGCCCGACCAAGGATGAGGAACTAACTTGGGGCAGAGAAAAAAAACAGTAAAAAGGGAAAAATTGTGCAAAACAGGGAGTCAAACCCGCAACCAAGCCAAACGCGCGCACACACTATGACCAACTTTTTTTTTTTTTGAACAAGGGGAGGGATCCAACTGGATCCCGACTGCAATTATACGTGGGCTTACAATTTACATCAAAGGCCTCAGCAAAAAAAGAAATTACAAACAAGCCTTTGGCTATTACAGAAAGGACCTCAAAGGAAAAAAGAGGAATGCAATGTAGTCCTTCTCCACCGTGAACTTCGAACAGCTCAACACGGTGACCGTCAATGCCGCCGCCGGGGACGAAACCACTTGGTGCGAGCATGACGTTGGACGCCGCCGTGGAACTGGAGGAGGGCCTCCGCATCGGCACCATGGCCTGGAGGTAGAAGACGCTGCGGTGTACAGAACACCACAGCATGGAGCGACCCCATAGGTCTGAGATAACCACGACGCAGAATCGTCGTTGTTGATGATCTCCGCAAGCTGCAGTCAAAGAAATCCCCCGGAGAGCTTCAGATCCAAAGAGCCAGTACTTCTTCTCGCATCCACTGCAACATAGAAGCACAGATCCTTCTTCTCCAGAAACTCTGCCAAACTTAGCTTCCCACCACCACTCCAGATGCACAGATCCGCCAGTCAACTCTGAACTTTTGCCACCAGCCAGAGGAGGTAGATCAAAATAGATGCAGAAGAAAGCTAAGGATTCAGCCTTTTGGAAGCCACCAGATCTTGTCCTCTTCTTGTGCTCCAACCTCTGGAGCTCATCAGCCAGAAGACGAAGAACAGTCGAAGTCCAGAGCCGGCCGGAAGGCCCCAGATTCAAGCTTCCTGTGCGTACCTTATTAGGAGAGATGCGAGCCTCCATCATCTTCGCCTGCTGCTCCGCTTGCCACCGATGGAGTGCAACTAGGAAGAAGAAGGCGTCGGCGCGCCGGATCTGGCCGCCGAGATCCGGCAACCTACTCTCAGCTACAACGGCATGAAGCCACAACCTGGCATGAAGCCAAAGAAAACTATCTAGAATCCTAGATCTACTATATACATATAGCGCACGACCACCTACTCCAGCATCGCACCGGCCAGCGTACCCGCCGGGGCAGAGGAAGGAGAGGGGCGGCGACGGAGGTCGAAAGTCGACCCTCAACTACTGTTTGAGAGCGGGCAGAGAGAGGAGGGGAGGGAGGCCGGTGTGGGGTTAGTACACACTATGACCAACTGAGCTGTTCGATTCGTAAGTCTACATAACAGTACAATTTGTAATAATGTTTGGAAACAGCCATACACATAGCGCCTTACGTTTGAGCGCTACTTAAGCAGATGTGTAGCGCCTGATCACTGGGCGCTACCCCGTAAAGTGTAGCGCCCGATCGCTGGGCGCTAACCAAAAGGGTTAGAGACGTGAAATAGTTTCACTCAGAGTTTATTTTGTGTTATTCTTTCGTCACGAGGTCAAGTGTGTCCATTTGCCCACAAAACGGCACAGTGTATGCCAATTTAATTTCCAACTGGTTGGCCCAAAAGGAAGGGTCTGACTAGTTGCCCAGATCTCCTGGCTCGTGATAGTCTGATAGATATATATTTAACTAACTGCACAATGTTTTTTGAAATCTAGACAAATTTGAAAAGCATGGATTTCATTAAATTTTGGCCCTTGTCAAAAAAGTTTAAATTTGATTGGCAGGGGCCGCGCGAACGCGTACCCCCTCTATCACAAATTACGACGTCCATTCTCCTACTAGAGGAGATGGTGGACCAGTGCTCATCCCAAGTGCAATGGAGGCCACTAATCCAGGTCATGGATCTTCTTGATCACCCGTTGACCCCGTCCAGGTAAGTGATTTTTTTTGGTGCACCAGGTACCTATATAAATGCTGCCGAGATGTGTCTCGCTTTGTTGATTAAGCAGCAGTACGGGATTAAACATCCAGCTTTAGGTCGGTCGGAGAAACACTCCCTATCGCCCGAGCGAAACGTACCACCGTTTCGCTAAACGATTTTCGATCGTGGGCTAGGCCCGTTTCGCGCGTTCCGTTTTTGTCTTCGCTCGAACGTGACAAGTTGGTTCCTTCGTTGTTCGGCCGGATGGGTTCGTTTTTTCCTGTGGTTCCATCCTACGCAACTTTTTTTTTCATCTTGGTTAATTTTGTTTCTTCGTTCCTTCCCAGGTAAGCTTTTCTATTTCATTTTTTCTTCTTTTCGTACTTCATTTTTATTTTCCATTCATTCCTTTGTACGTAGCTTGATACGAGATAATTCTAATAGATTTTTTGAGAACTTGATAATTCTAATAGCTATGCACCTATAGTTGGTGGTTCAGCGCTAGTCATGTAAACTTAGTCTATTAATTTGTTTTTTCTTGCTATTTTCAAAGATATTTTATTTTCCATTTAAATTTTCTTATTTTTTCTTCCTATTGTTTTTCTTTTCATAATTTAGTCATTATGCTTCCGTATGTTTTCAATTCGTGTTCCTTTTTAGCTCGTGTTTCGTTGCAAATCAAAATGGTTTGTTTCGACACTAGTTGTGATATGTTTTTTGTGTGTTTAAACTATGTTTATTTTTTCCTTCATACTCGTATTTGTTTTACATAGTTTTTTCAATGGTAGTCGTGATATGTTTCTCATGTACATGTTTCAGTTCATGTTCTTCTCGTACTCGTGTTTTGTTCCAAATAGTTTAAATTTGTGTTCTAACACTACTCGTGATTTGTTCCTTGTGTTTAAACTTTGTTCCATATGTTAAATTCTTGTTTCTCTTGTACTTGTGTTTTGTTCGACATAGTTTAAATTTGTTCCTACAATAGTCGTGATTTCTTCCTCGTGCTTAAACTTTTTTATGTATGTTGATTTCTTGTTCCTCTTGTACCCGTGTTTTCTTTGTTCCTACAATAATGGTGATTTGTTCCTCGTGTTTATACTTTGTTCCATATGTTAAATTCTTGTTCCTTTTGTACTAGTGTTTTGTTCCACATAGTTTTAAAATTTTGTTCCTACAAAAGTCGTGATTTGTTCCTCGTGTTTAAAAATTGTTCCATATTTTAGTATATTGTTCGTGTTCTACTCGTGTTTTGTTCCACATAGTTCAAATATTTGTTCCTACAATAGTTGTGATTGGTTCCTCGTGCTTAAACTTTGTTCCATATGTTAAATTCTTGTTCCTGTTGTACTCGTGTTTTGTTCCACATAGTTTAAATTGTATTCCTATATAGTTGTGATTTGTTCCTCGTGTTTAAGCTTTGTTCCGTATTTTAATTCTTGTTCCTCTTGTACTCGTGTTTTGTTCCACATAGTTTAAATTTTTAATCCTACAAAAGCCGTGATTTGTTCCTCGCGTATAAACTTTGTTCCATATGTTAAATTCTTGTTCCTTTTGTACTCGTGTTGTTTCACATAGTTTAAATTTTTGTTCCTACAATAGTCGTGATTTGTTCCTCATGTTTAAACTTTGTTTTGTATGTTTAATTCTTGTTTCTCTTGTACTCGTGTTTTGTTCCACCACTTTAAATATTTGTTCCTACAATAGTCGTGATTGGTTCCTTGTGCTTAGACTTTGTTCCATATGTTAAATTCTTGTTCCTGTCGTACTCGTGTTTTGTTCCTCACAGTTTAAATTGTGTTCCTATGATAGTGGTGATTTGTTCCTCGTGTTTAAACTTTGTTTCGTATGTTTAATTCTTGTTCCTCCTGTACTCGTGTTTTGTTCCACATAGTTTAATTTTTTAAGCCCACAAAAGTCATGATTTGTTCATCGTGTTTAAAATTTGTTCCATATGTTAAATTCCTGTTCCTTCTGTACTCTGTTGTTTCACATAGTTTAACTTGTGTTCCTATAATAGTTGTGATTTGTTCCCCGTGTTTAAGCTTTGTTCCGTATATTTAATTCTTGTTCCTCTTGAACTCGTGTTTTGTTCCACATAGTTTAAATTTTTAATCATACAAAAGCCGTGATTTGTTCCTCGTGTATAAACTTTGTTCCATATGTTAAATTCTTATTCCTTTTGTACTAGTGTTTTGTTCCACATAGTTTTAAAATTTTGTTCCTACGAAAGTCGTGATTTGTTCCTCGTGTTTAAACATTGTTCCATATGTTAATATATTGTCCGTGTTCTACTCGTGTTTTGTTCCACATAGTTTAAATATTTGTTCCTACAATAGTTGTGGTTGGTTCCTCGTGCTTAAACTTTGTTCCATATGTTAAATTCTTGTTCCTGTTGTACTCGTGTTTTGTTCCACATAGTTTAAATTGTGTTCCTATAATAGTGGTGATTTGTTCCTCGTGTTTAAACTTTGTTTCGTATGTTTAATTCTTGTTCCTCCTGTACTCGTGTTTTGTTCCACACAGTTTCATTTTTTAATCCTACAAAAGTCGTGATTTGTTCCTCGTGTTTAAACTTTGTTCCATATGTTAAATTCTTGTTCCTGTTGTACTCGTGTTTTGTTCCACATAGTTTAAATAGTGTTCCTATATAGTTGTGATTTGTTCCTCGTGTTTAAGCTTTGTTCCGTATATTTAATTCTCGTTCCTCTTGTACTCGTGTTTTGTACTACATAGTTTAAATTTGTGTTCATACAATAGTCGTGATTTGTTCCTCATGTTTAAACTTTGTTTTGTATGTTTAATTCTTGTTCCTCTTGTACTCATGTTTTGTTCCACCACTTTAAACATTTGTTCCTACAATAGTCGTGATTGGTTCCTTGTGCTTAGACTTTGTTCCATATGTTAAATTCTTGTTCCTGTTGTACTCGTGTTTTGTTCCACATAGTTTAAATTGTGTTCCTACGATAGTGGTGATTTGTTCCTCGTGTTTAAACTTTATTTCGTATGTTTAATTCTTGTTCCTCCTGTACTCGTGTTTTGTTCCACATAGTTTAATTTTTTTAAGCCTACAAAAGTCGTGATTTGTTCCTCGTGTTTAAAATTTGTTCCATATGTTAAATTCATGTTCCTTTTGTACTCGTGTTTTTACACCACTTTAAACATTTGTTCCTACAATAGTCGTGATTGGTTCCTTGTGCTTAGACTTTATTCCATATGTTAAATTCTTGTTCCGGTTGTACTCGTGTTTTGTTCCATATAGTTTAAATTGTGTTCCTATGATAGTGGTGATTTGTTCCTCGTGTTTAAACTTTGTTTCGTATGTTTAATTCTTGTTCCTCCTGTACTCGTGTTTTGTTCCACATAGTTTAATTTTTTTTTAAGCCTACAAAAGTCGTGATTTGTTCCTCGTGTTTAAAATTTGTTCCATATGTTAAATTCATGTTCCTTTTGTACTCGTGTTGTTTCACATAGTTTAAACTGTGTTCCTATAATAGTTGTGATTTGTTCCTCATGTTTAAGCTTTGTTCCGTATATTTTTTATCCCAACTGGAATGAGATTTTTGTTTCATGTGATCTAATTTTTTGTTAATTTTGGAGGCGGTATTTTGTTCCATGTACATTTTTCACGAAACTATTTCGGACAATACAGTTGGTTTTTGTTCCGTGACCGTGCACTGACTCATGGTGCTAGACCGGTCAGGCGCAGCGTCAAAAGTAGCATCCAATGATCCAGTGCATGCAGACTGCGTTTGACAGCGGGAGCAACTGTCGTAATCCACGCTTCAAAATTTTAGTCCCACCTCGACGAGTGAATGAGCGCGGGACGGGTTTAAATAGTAAAACACGTTCGTATGGACAAGCAGTTCCGGTGCACTTCATTCCGGGCGAACAGACAATGCGATTAGGCACAGGAAGCCATACATATTATATTGGGCCCGTGGTAGTTCCTGGCCCAACTTCGCGATCGTTGTGCGAAACGGAAGCAGCAGATCGCCCGGGCGCTAGGAGGAGCACCCGTCGGACAGTCGAACGTCTTGCCTCGCAGGTGCTGGCCAACGGGCTCAAAGAATGTCCCGGTGTTGGGCTTCTTGGGCCGAACGGGATGCCCATACCACTCATGGCGAGTCGCCGTTGCAATTACATTTTTGTTTATCCTAAAAAAAAAATTACATTTTTGTTTTCTGAAACTCGCCGTTGCATATTACTCAGAGAGACCGCTTGAGGCTCAAAGAAAGCAAGCAGATTTTTATTTTGATACAACAAAGTGCAAACGTCTCTTAATTTCCCTGGAACTCACCTCTTCAGCTCAGCCTAACAACTAGTACTGCAGTTAGATTGGACAGCAACATGGGTGCCGAAAATACAACAACACTATCCAACTTGGTAGATGTAACTATCCAAGCAAATCACAAATCAGACAGCTGACTCGGAACAAATAGCCACAAATAAACTGTTGTGAACTTTGTTCACGCCTTTGCCAGATCGCGCTCTCTGGGGCGCCTGACATGCGCTCCGTTTCGCTGGGGAGCTCCGCATCCTACAGGACGTCCAAGGTCTACAGCCCCGGCTCTCGTCGTCATTTCGCCCCGACGCTGACGGCATCGCGCAACTCTTTGGAGATTTTTCGTCGTGCCTCCCCCGGATGCACGTGTCGATCATCAACATTGTCTCCCTCGCGACCCTCTAGTCCATCTGAAGTCGCGTAACTACATGGTGTTTGAAGGGGAACTCCCCCTCTCACGGATTCATGCCATGGTCACTGATCACCTCGAGCTCTGGGTGCACCGTGCCCCCCGCCGACTACCCACAGATGACTTCAGTGTGGTGTGTATTGTTGCTGCGATAGCTTGTGGCTGCCCGGTGCCCCCCCCCCCCCCCCCCCCCCCCCCCCCCCCCGACACACACATTGTACACCCCTCCCGGGCTGCGCACCCGTGCACCCGTGCCTCTCATGTACTATCTATTTTTGAAATGAAAAGTTTAGGTGGGCGATCGACCCCATCACACCCTAAAAAAATGCATATACCATGCTACAAACTACGTGTTTTTTGTATGAGCATGTGTCTTACTGATGAGCGAGACCGAGCTATCAGATATCCTCAATTGCTAATATGTG
This sequence comes from Poa pratensis, assembly GCA_947311845.1. Taxonomy (NCBI): domain Eukaryota; kingdom Viridiplantae; phylum Streptophyta; class Magnoliopsida; order Poales; family Poaceae; genus Poa; species Poa pratensis. The sequence continues at coordinate 109,092,748 of CAMZMU010000074.1, read as the reverse complement.
GACTAAACTTTAGAGTGAAAATATGCATGCTTTAATGCTTCTACATAAGCCACACGAAGCCGCAATCTTTGTATTCTTTAATCATGTTAGCTAAACAACTACTCGACAAGTGTATCAGAGAATTCAAAACCTAGAATTGATCTAGTTATCTTGCCCTGATAGCAGGTACCGACTAGATTACACTGATATTGGCCAAGGGGGCAATATGCAAGGTCACACTGAATTTTTCCTTCCAGAGCCCCGAGTACTGACTAGGTTACGCCACTGGAGGAAACATACATACAAGAGTATGTAAACACACCTAAGATCTAATATATTCCGGAAATAGGCTTTCGTCCCGCTTTATAGATAAAGCAACGACTATACAACTCCAGCATACAACTCACACCACGCCACACCACACACCCAAGGCAAGAAACAAAGGTGCTAAAGAAAAGCTACGATACCCCACCGAGGAGACGAAGCCATGGTCGACAAAAGGTGGACTCCAAAACGGCGTCTTTAAGAAGGGAACGACACCAGAATGCCGTCATCGCCTGATCCAAAGGATTGGGGTTTTCACCCGGAGCAACACGAAGAACGGAGGATAACCACGACGACGCCTTCAGGAAGGAGACGACGCCCACAGACGCCGCCGACGCCGGCCTGGACAGAACCAGACAGGGTTTTCACACCCTGGCAACACATCCTCCACCTCCGAAATGGTGCAGGCATGCTGCCGTACCACCCCACCAAACGTCGAACCCGAACCACCACGCCGTCCACACAGCCATGGTGGCCAGCCGCACCCAAGCCATGAGCTCCGCCCACGAGCACCATGTCACACACCACCAGGGTGAACATATTAAACTACGGCTTTCCATGAATGACGCCTATGATCTAACACATCGATTCTCCATTTTCGTATGGACAACAATGCATAGAAGCAGATAGGCTACCACGTTCTCACTCTACCTCTCATGTTGTTAGATATGTCGCTCTTTTCTGTTCCCTGTTCTGAGATATGGCTAGCACCTGGCATGTTCGTCGGAAACATGCTTTTCTCGTTCGCTTGGAACTCTTCTTGAGCCCAGCCTAACTGCAGTTAGTTGGGACATCCACATCAGTGCCAATACAATAGCGCTATCTGACTTCAGCACACGCAGCTATTTCCAAGCAAATGACAGATCTAGCAGCTGGCTCAAAACAAATGATCTGGTATTAACCCCATTCAATATACAAAATAAATAACATTGATCTTGATCAGCATCCAAACAAACCCACACCGCGACTTATTTACAGACCGCTAGATTTGATTATATCTTATGTCTCCAGAACTGTAAGCCCACAACGTTATGATCTACGGAGTCAAAAGAAAAAGAAACTTCTATAATGGCAAGGCTGGGTAAACAGAGCTATTTTTCTCTTGGTATAGAAGCCAGGTATAAAACATTAAGGCGAGAGGTAATTGTGGTGTGCAAGTACATTACTTTGTGAAAAATCTGAAATAGAAAAAGGAGTTGGTTAGGAGGCGGATACGGGATACGGTGTAAAATTCAAGCCAGGGTGGTCTAACATGCCGAGAGCGATAGCTTATGCATATGATTTCATATTGAAGTGCTCAAGTGCACAACAATTTAGTACAAGTTCATACTGAAGTGCACAACAATTAAGTTCAAGTCAGAAGAAAAATCTGAAGATATCATATTTCCTAAAACAAAACCACTTTCCATGACAGAAGTGCACAACAATTAAGTTCAAGTCGGAAGAAAAATCTGAAGATATCATATTTCCTAAAACGAAACCACTTTCCATGACAGCAGTGTGGGACTGCCCTATGCAGACTGCTATATTGATAGTGTACCAAAATTCGAAAATTTGGATTTAAGATTAGCAGGGGCCGCGCGAACGCGTACCCCCTCTATCACAAATTATGATATCCACTCTCCTACTAGAGGAGATGGTAGACTAGTGCTCCTCCCAAGTGCAATGGAGACCACTAATCCAGGCCATGGGTCTTCTTGATCACCCATCGACCCCATCCAGGTAAGTATGTTTTACGGTAGCACTAGGTGCTCTATATAAAGCCTCCTCTGGTGTATCTGCCCCTGTTAATAAGCAGTATGGGACTAAACCATCCAGCTTAGATCGCTCGGACCGTCGGACGTGTTAGCGTTAGTCCTTTTCAGCTGTGACCCGACAGGCCTAAGGGTATCTGGGAGTTGGGCTTCTGGCCCAAACATTGCTCACCTCGAAAGCCGCCTAACAACAGCTAATATTTTTCTAGTATAAAATTAAGATTATTAAAATACAGTAGACTCAACTTAGTTGGGACACCCACGTCAGTGCCAATACAATAAGGCATCCTATCCTCATCAGATGCAGCTATCGACGCAATAGACAAATTAGACTGCCGGCTCCAAACAAATAGCTGCAGACTATCGAGTTGTCAAAGCCAAAAAAATAGGTGCAGATTATCTTGAACGAATCTGCGCTGAAAAACTATATTACAAAAACAATGAGCTGGTACGAACCTCCTTCCAGAAAACAAGGCAAAAAAGACAGTGATCTGTTATGAACCGCAACCGCTGTCTGATGATCATCTTCATCATCACAATCACATCCAGGGCACTGTATTAATAGTTTAACCCAGTCAACCCTTCCACCCATGGCACACGAGCCGCGATATTTCCCTTGTTTAACCAAGTTGGCCACGCAACGGCTCGACAAGTGTATCGCAGAAGTCAGCACCCGGGATTGATCCACTTGCAATTGATAGCAGCTGGCTGCAAGACAGAGTTGGACGGCCATGGTGACGCGAGAGATCACGCTGAGGTTTTCCTGCCGGGTTTCCGACGGCTTACGCCACGGGAGACTTGGATAAACAACAACTCCGCCGGGAGCCAATCATGATCCGGCGAAGTTTTCTTTTGTAGCAGGTAAGCTCTAGCTGTTTGAGCTAGAAACTACAAAAGAATAATTTTTATCGCGAGCGCTGGGCATGTCCCTGTCGACTTGGAAAACTCGCCTTCTAAGACTGACCATCCCTTGCGTTCAAGTCTCCGATCCTGCTGGAATCCCATTGCACACAATAATTAGCCAACCCAGAAGCCTGTCCTAGCTAGTAGTTTTCCCAGATGGATTTCCATTGATTGAGAGCTAAGATGAAGCTGTCAGGGAACACTAATAATCGATCCTACGCGAGTACTCCATTTGGTCTCTATCCACTCCGAAGGCTCGTTATGTTCTGTCCCCTCTCCCTTTTTAAGCTATGTCCTCCTAGCAAAGAGACACAAACAAGCCTCTCTCTCACTGTCCTCAACTTCTGATAACTACCTACTCTCTATCCTCATCAGCTATCTGAAAGTCTGAAGCGAAAGCAAAGAGGTTAGCAGAGCCGTTGGTGATGGAGGGCCTCATCCCGTTCATCTACAGGGCCGTGGCGCAGTACAGGAAGGAAGGGCAGGTCTCCTTCGGCGACCTCTTCTTCGACGAGTCATCCTCATCGTCGTCGCCGACTTCGTCCTCCTACTACTTCCGTCTCCCGGGCGACTCCGGCCGGTACCATCTCTTCACTCAGACGTCGTCGTCGGCCGACCCCGGTGCGGCGCGGCTGTCTCCGGCGCACCGTCGGCGCCCTCAATAGCATGGATCATGGTGATTCATGGAAGCGCAGGACAGGAAGGCAAGCAGTCTGGCCTAATTGCTTCCGTACGTCGTAGTATACATGCAGATGTCACGCTGATTGCTGAGCAACTGCAGACACGGTATTGGGCTTTGCTAATACGAGCTGCAGACTTGCAGTTTATGCGTTACATAAAGGTGTTTCTTTGTATTTTCTTTCAGCTTGTAATGGTCTGTGCTTTGAACTGTTAATATGGAGTGCATAAGCCAAGGCCCTCCGAAGGAGGCTTGTGAAAGTGTAACATGGCAATAAAAGCGTGTAAGCGAACCTTGTATACAGAGACATGTCTGTCTGCAAAGACTGCAAGAGAAGTGAGTACGTGGTGTGAAGCTTCAAGATTGCCGATTGGCGATTGCGTTATTCTTCAGTTAAGCTTTCCATTTCCAAAACAAAAGGAAAAAACCCGTTCTTCAGTGCAGCATGAGAATAAGAATAACGATTTGGCTTGTTATTTTGTAATTGGTCAATTCCAAATATCCTATGTATGACCCATAACAAGAATAAAAATAGCTTTCTGGTTTCTAACCCATAGCAAGAATAACTTTTGAAACATGGACACTTAGTCCATGATCTCTTATCAGGAAGAAATTGCCCACCTAGTCCATGTGCAATACAAGGTACTTATGTGTGAACGCTTAAAGAGAGAGAATATTGTCTTTTTTTTTAAGCCGTGGGCAAAAGGTTCACTACAGAAATGGCCACCTGTGCCGACGGCCGCAGACCGTCGGCAAAGGTCCACATGCCGTCGGCACACACCTATGCCGACGGCCACCGTCGGCACAGCCTGGTCGGCATAGGGCCCTGTAGGCACAGGCCACCTGGCCGTCGGCACAGATAAACCGTCGGCACAGCTTTTGCCGACGGCCAGAAACGCACCGTCGGCACCTAGGTTGTCGGCACAGCGGCGTGTGGGCCCGCACTGGCCGGTCGAGGTGGATGGGTCTGCACCGCGTTGCCACGTGGAGGTTGCTGGGCGCTCCTGGGAGGCCTGTGCCGACGGCAATGCCGTCGGCACAGGGTGACTATTTTGTCACATTAAGGGGTCTGTGCCGACGGCAATGCCGTCGGCACAGGTGTACCAGATTTTCGGAACCAGCAGCTCGTTTTTTGCGGCAAAAATAGCAGAAAAAATAATCAAAAATCACGACAAATTCACTACAAACAAATCACACAATGGCTCCATATATCATCAAACAAAATGCTATATCATCAGTAGATACACACATAGGACCATCATCAAAGATACATACATATATAGCTAGATGTCTAGACGCCCAAGACCCTACATCTATTGCGGAGACGGCGACAGGGTGAACCCCATATCTCCCCGGCTGATAGTAGGTGAGCGTCGGATCGGCGTAGCACCGGGAGAAGGACCACCAGAAGCGCTTTCCTTGCCCTGACTCATATTGTTCAATCAACTGCATTGAGAAAGAGAAAACAAGTAAGCATCGAGACATAATAAAATGTAGACACTAAGCATAAAGACATAATGCAATGAAGAAGCATGTCAAAAAATAAATACTAAAGAATAAAAGACATAATAACATGTAGATACCAAAAATAAATACCTATCGTCATCACTCTCCTCATCAGGGTGTCGGTTCTCATTCTCACTATCACTATCACTATCACGTGAGTAGTAGGGCGGAAGCTCATCGCCAGGCTCGTCATCGTCGTCATTTTCCGCATGAAACTTCGAGAGCACATCTATGTCCTTCAGATCGACCACTGACTCACCATGAGTGTGTGCATTGTTCTCGAGTTCCTCGAGACCACCTATTTGTAAGTCAAAGTGCCCGAAGTCCTCTTGCTCTTGATAGAAAATTCCCTCGTATGTTTTAGGGTCAATGTTGTTGTAATCGTCGTCGGAGGGCCTGGGTAGCTTACCATGTGGGGATACCCGGAACACGACTTCCCAGCCCTTGAGGTTCTCTTTCTGGCATGGGTAGGGCAAATAATAAACTTGCTTGGCTTGGTGAGCCACAATATAGACATCGGCTCCGGTATAGGTGGTTGAAGGCTTAACTTCAACTAACCCAATGGAAGGCTCACTTCTCTGTCCACCATGTGGTCCAGTGCATGGGTCGAACCAGTGGCACTTGAACACAACGAGCTTGAGTTCTATGTTTGTACGATTGAACGTCAGCTCGTATACGTTTGTAACCTTCCGTAGTAATCTACGTAATTGGCTCCATCGGCTCCTCTGGATCCTTTGGTGAAGACCCCAGTATTTACAGTTTTTGCTCCAGGACGATTATTCTGGTGATACTCTGTATGGAAGCGGAACCCATTCACATCATACTTCTCATACTTCATGACGGTACGGTTAAATCCTTGGGAAACACATCTCAGCTCATCTGTCATCTCAACGTTGGGATCAGCTCCCTACAAGTACGGTTCAAATTGTTTTGTGCATTAGTTACGTGTAATAAGAGGGACAAGTCACATATTGCAAGGTAATAGGGACACGTTAGAAATTACTTTTCCCATGAACCAAGACACAAATTTTTTTCCTCCGTGAGCACCCTCTTTCAGAAGAGTGTCCAGCTCCGCGGGATCGGGATCCACCGTTCCCAACCAGTATTCATCTTGGAATTGCCTAAAAGGAGAAAATACGTATTAGACCGAAACTGAGTTACTAGTTGCAAAGTAATTTGTTCACCATTTACCTCATGAAATCGAGTACTTCCGTCATGTTTATAAGCACATAGAGCATTATGCAATCCTTCTCTTCCTTGGTCAATTTACAATTTTCACCGGCACCGGCCTTGCCACCGGGACATTGGAAGAGGAGGAGCTTGGGGTCATTCTTGGGCTCGTCGACATTGTACCGAGTGACCGGGTTATGCATAGTGGCAACTTCATCGGGAAAGTACGTTGTCACGGCGTCTGCCATCTCCTGTCGTATTGTTGCCTCAGCTATGCATGCTTCAATCCTAGCTTTGTTTCCAGTTATGTTTCGAATGTACTTAAACTCTCTCTCAATACAAAACTGCCAACGAAACTGCACCGGTCCACCCAAGAGTGCCTCGTTCGCGAGATGCACAACGAGATGTGCCATCGGAACAAAGAAGCCTGGCGGAAAGATCATCTCTAACTTGCATAGCAACTCCGGCACAAGATCACGCAGCTTCGCAATAATCAGGGGACATATCTGTTTCGCACAGAGCGTGCGGAAGAAATGGCTCAACTCCGCAAGCACTCGCCAGATACTATCGGGGAGATACCCTCGAAGCATCACCGGCATCAACCGCTCAATCCATATGTGATAGTCGTGACTCTTCAGCCCAGTGACTTTTGATGTAAGAAGATTGACTCCATTACTTATATTGGAACAGTAACCATCAGGGAACATCACGGCGATGTTTTTGAGCCACTTCAATGCCTCCTTCTTTTGGATATTATCAAGGCAGTAGTCGGCATTTGGCTTAAACCAATTTTTTTGACGAGGGTTAGGAGGCCGCATGTGTAATCTCTCCCTATCACAGAGCTTCTGAACATCAACTCTAGCCTTCACATTGTCCTTTGTCTTCTTAGTAATGTTCAGGACTGTGTGAAAGATCATCTCTCCAACATTCTTTTCGGTGTGCATCACATCGATGTTATGGGGAAGTTCGAGGTCCTTGTAATACTCTAGCTGCGTTAAGCCTGCCACATGAGTCCAGTTGTGCGTTACACCATACCCCTCAAATTTTCGGATAGATCCCTCAGCAGGCACGAGAGCACGTAGCTCGGCATCAACTTTTGCACCATCGAACTTCGGTATCGTTTTTCTTCACGCACAACTATGCCCTTCGTGAAGTTTTTTTTGTCTTCTCGATAAGGATGCCTTCCTTCGAGGAACTGTCGATGCTTGTCAAACGCGACATACTTGCGACCTGACTTTAGCCAAAGGAACTCAAGTTGGTTCCTGCACACTGGGCATGGCCATTTACCAGCTGTACACCATCCGCAGAATAGGGCATACCCGGGTAGGTCGTGCATGGAATAGTGGAACCAAATTTTCATCAAGAAGTTTTTCTTTGATGCTCGGTCGTATGTCCACGTCCCATTGTGCCATGAGTGGTGCAAATCATCCACAAGCGGTTGCATGTAGACACTCAAATTCTTCCCCGGGTATTCGGGCCCTGGAATGATCAGCGACAGAAACATGTGCTTCCTTTGCATTAGTACCCCAGGAGGGAGATTGAGCGGAATAACAAACACGGGCCAGCAGCTGTACGACGCAGTCGACATCCCATATGGATTGAACCCATCTGTTGCTATTGCAATTCTGACATTCCGAGCATCTGCTGAATTAAGGGGGTGTTTCAAGTCGAAGTTCTTCCATGCCTCACCATCAGATGGATGTCCCATCCTTTCCCGTCCTAACTCGTCGACGTATCTCTTCCCTTTCCTGTGCCAAGTCATTTGTTTGGCAGACTCCTCGGACAGGGATTTTTCCCTGCGTCTTCCGACCATCAGGCAGCGTTTTCTCCTCATACCTAGAGGCCCCACAAAGGCTACAGTACTTGTCATTCGCATATTGTTTCCGGAACAACAGGCATCCTTTTGGACAACAATGAATCTTTTCATAATCCATGCTGAGCCATCCCAATAGTTTCTTCACCTCGTGCATGGATTTTGGCAGACAATGCCCTTTGGGCAACATGTTACCAGATGTTGTCAGATTAGCTTCAAAGCCTGCACGGGTGGTGGAGAACTGACACTTGTCACTTAGTAGTTGTGCTACGGCATCGAGCTGGCTCTGGTTTGCACCCTCGTATAGAGGCTTCGTAGCCGAGGCCATCGTCTCATAGAAAGCCTTCGCGGTTGGCTCTGGTTCCTCCGGTTCATCCGGTGCCTCCGGTTCCTCCTGTTCCTCCTGTGGAGGTGGCGAATCCGGCATGTAAGCAGCATGGTGATCATCTAGCATGTTTCTCAACCCATCGTACTCATTGCCATCGATCCGCTGCTGCATCACCCCAACTCTGAGACGTTCGTACTGATCAAAGTCGACATGCGTGACGTAGTTAGGCGTATACCCATACAACCAAAGATGTTTAGTCATATCTTCCTTTCCTTGATGGTCACGATTCTTGCAATGAGTGCAAGGACACCTTCCACGAACTCCTTTTGCCTTTGAACCACGCCCTAACTCCTTCACTAATATATTGGTCTTCATCTCCCACTCCTCTGTTCTTTTAATCTTATCGACACGGCCACTGTACATCCACCCATTATCAGCCATCCTCTGCTTTATTGGGAGCGAAACAACCACGCAGTCTTTTAATATGCACCAAGTAATAATAAAATGATTTAGTGTCACCAGATTAATTACGGTCAAATTTTAATCTTTACATCATGCAAGGGTTCACCTACACTTCTAATAGGAGGGCCTATCCCGCCCGAGTACGTGTAGATCGAGCCGTGTTCCATGTTCTACCCCGACCCGAGACGAAATTTCGGCAGCACCTCCCCGCTGTTCTTCAGAATACACGTCTCGAGCTTGTCAAGCCGAGAGGGTGTGCATCCGAAGAACAACAGGGAGGTGCTGCCGAAATTACGTCTCAGGAAGAGGTAGAACATGGAACACGACCCGATCTACACGTACTCGGACTGTCCAACAGGACAACCCGGAAGTGTTACGGTTATAAATATGCAAAGATGGACAATCCTGCATATTTATAAATTTGTAACCCTTCCGGATGGGATCTGACTCGGGTTACGCGACTGACTTGGTGATCTAGACCAAAATAAACCTATGCAGCAAGAGAGGTGAAAGATTTATACCCTCGAAGCGTGATCGGTGGCCGGAGAAGGTCGAGGACGTGCTCCGGAAGAGGGCGACAAAACAAAGGACAAAACAAAGGTGCTGGCTGGCGGGAAGCTACGTCATCTAAAAAGTACAAACAATCGAAATATATAAGCAAATATCCCTCCATTTTACCTAATAATTAAACATAAAACAGAATAAACCATAGAACGATGTAACCATATTAGCTAAACATAACACATATAGACAAGTATCACAATAATACATAGGTAGCATGTATGATAAGTTTAGCAGTACAACAGGTAGCAAGATAAATCTAGTAGTACGATAGGTAGGATGATAGACATCCTAAACTCGACTCGCGCCGGTGTCAGTGGCGTCGTCCAAGCGGTCCCAACAAGAGGACAGGCTGCTGCTAGAGTCCTCGCCCTGCTGCTGCGTGCCGGAGGGGCCGGCCTCGCCCTGCCCGCGCTGCTGCCGGCTCTCGCTGAAAACCTGGTACTGGACCGCCATCACCTGGGGATCAAGGAGGAGATCCTTGACCAAGGGGGTCATCCTCCTCGCGCTGGTGGCGCGCCCTGAGCAGCCTCTCTGCCTGCCGGTGCTCCCTCTCCTCGGCCTTCGTCGCGATCCTCATGCCATGTGGCGCTAACATATGCGCCACGCTCCGCTCATCCTCAAAGTTGAGGATCGCTCTCGCCCCAAAGTGCTGGACCGCCGCGCAGTCGTAGGCACGGGCCGCCTGCCACGGGCACCTGAAAGTACCAAGCTGGATCTTCCTGTGATCCACTGTGATCTGAGCTGCCCAAGTCGGGATCTTCGTGGGTCTCCGATGAACACCACGAAACTTTCGCTTCGGCTCCGACATGATACTTAGTTAAGTAAAAGCATTTGATACACGGGTTAGTCAAGGAAGCATAGATAAAATGCATCTAGCAAACATCCAGAAAGCATCTACAGAGAGGCGAAAGATTTATACCCTCGAAGCGTGATCGGTGGCCGGAGAAGGACGAGGACGTGTTCCGGAAGGAGGGCCACAAAACAGGGGCACCGAGCCGGCCCCTCCTCCGCTGGAGAAGAAGCCCCGCAACGACGTGCGGGACCGACGGTGCTGGCTGACGGGAATCTACGTCATCTGAAAAAGCAAAAAAAAATGAACATTAGCACATATGTCTAGCAACATAAATATTCATGAAAATGCTTAAAACAAAAATTATATAGCTAACAACTAAACCTACCCTAACACTAAAAGCTAACACTAACACTAAAACTAAAGCTAACACTAACCCTAACACTAACCCTAACGCTAACACTAACTAATTCTAACAAAAAAACAGAGGGTGGAGCAGTGCTTACCTCTGGTGGCGCCGGTGAAGGTGGGGGCCCGCGTCGGGGGCGGCCGGAGCTAGGAGGAGATGGGCAGGGGCCGGGGCCGGAGGTGGGGGCGGCCGGAGCTAGGAGGAGCAGGGCCGGAGGTGGGGGCGTCGTGGAGAGGAGAGGAGAGGCCGGGGCGGCGAGGGCGGGCTGGGGTGGGTGTGGGCGGGGAAGAGGCGGCGAGGGCGGAGAGGAGAGGTGCGGGGCGGCGAGGGCGTGGCGGGGGGTGGCGCGGCGGACGGCCGGGGCGTGGCGGCGGCGAGCTTGACGGCGGACGACGGTGGCGGGGTGGGGCGGACGGCCGGGGTGTGGCGGCGGCGTCGGGTAGGGTGGTGGGGTGCGGGAGGGATCGAGACGAGATTGGATCGAGTGGGTTGGTGCGGACCGGGGCAGGTCGTTTTCTTTTTTTACTGGTCCAAGCCCTATGCCGACGGCAGTGTAGTTTTTTTTTAGAAATCCTTTTCTTTTATTCTATTATCTGTAGAAATGTTAAGATAAAAAATAAACAACTGTATTTGTGATGTAATATTTTGAATTAATTTGTGTTAGGTTGGGACATAGGCACATGGGAAACCAACTTTTAACACAAGTTTTTAAAAGATTGCCCCCGTTTCGTCCGAAGTGGGAGTTTTCACCTCTAAGTGCAGGAACTCACCAGAGAGAAAGTGAAGCCGGTCACACCCCGGAGTAGGATACCGGACATTTACAACACACAACACACTTGTATACATATGGTATGGCACAACCTAGGTTTGGGTGGGGTTCCGACGCTCCGGGGCCCCGCTTCGGCGAAACCCTGAATCCGCTGGAAAAACCCTAACGTTTTCGTCTACCCCCATAGACGTGCGTCGAAAGGGGGTAGCCCAGTGGACTTTTTTACTTGGTTGTGTTAGGTTGGGACATAGGCACATGGGAAACCAACTTTTAACACAAGTTTTTAAAAGATTGCCCCCGTTTCGTCCGAAGTGGGAGTTTTCACCTCTAAGTGCAGGAACTCACCAGAGAGAAAGTGAAGCCGGTCACACCCCGGAGTAGGATACCGGACATTTACAACACACAACACACTTGTATACATATGGTATGGCACAACCTAGGTTTGGGTGGGGTTCCGACGCTCCGGGGCCCCGCTTCGGCGAAACCCTGAATCCGCTGGAAAAAACCCTAACGTTTTCGTCTACCCCCATAGACGTGCGTCGAAAGGGGGTAGCACAGTGGACTTTTTTACTTGGTTGTGTTAGGTTGGGACATAGGCACATGGGAAACCAACTTTTAACACAAGTTTTTAAAAGATTGCCCCCGTTTCGTCCGAAGTGGGAGTTTTCACCTCTAAGTGCAGGAACTCACCAGAGAGAAAGTGAAGCCGGTCACACCCCGGAGTAGGATACCGGACATTTACAACACACAACACACTTGTAGACAATTATTCGCGACGTTATTTTATGTGGGTGGAAACCGCTATCCGGCGTAGCTATGTACATAGAATATGAATAAAACATATTAAACTTAATTGAGAGTAATAAATAGATACATAAAAAAAGAAGATTAGGGTAAAAAACATTATGACTATTTTAGGCAAATTTGTACATATAGCAATTAGGTGTATCAATATAAATATAAATGAATAAAAATGGTAGAGTCCTGTGCCGACGGCTTTGCCGTCGGCACAGAGTGCCGTCGACGTCACCTGATATTCTGTGCCGACGGCTGTATGTGTCCCGACGGTGGCCGTCGGGATAGAGTATCTGTGCCGACGGTGGCCGTCGGGATAGAGTATCTGTGCCGACGGCCGTTTCTGTGCCGACGGACTTGTCGACGGCTGGTCCTGGTACACACCTGTGCCGACGGCCCCGACAAATGGCCGTCGGCACAGGTTCTGGCCGTCGGCACAGTTCGGCATTCCTGTAGTGGTTTGCCCAGTTTCGATTAATTAAGCGAGAGTTTTACAGACAGTAAATAGGGGTTACAAAAACGACTACTCTCCCAGTATTAGATCACTCAACCTTTTTGCCCCCCGCTAGCCCCCATAACCTAGCGTCGCTCTTAATGTTCTCAAGAATTACAAAAGACGGCATATATTGTCACATCATTAAGGTTTGAAATTTTCCTAAAATCAAAGTATTCTTGTGCCTAGAGAATAAATGCTTCAGTTTGAGAAAAAGAGTCTGGACTATCTTTTCTACCAGTGTAAAAATAATACAGCTTTTGCTAATACCATGGTATATAATGCTGCAGTGTTTGGTGAAGTTAAACACCTCAAAATATATAAAACCATTGTATTTTCAGAAACCACAATATTCTTAGCATACTTTAACTTTGCTACTAAACGCACCCCAAGCACCTACGCAAAATGCAACGTATCCATTGCAAGCACCTCTCTTATATGTGCTTACATGGTTTATTATATGTTATTGTTATCTAATGCACACACACTCTTTAAGAATTGGTGTCTAATTAAGCACACATCTTTCAAATAAGCACCAGTGCTAGCCTACGTGTAAAAAAATTAAGTTTGATCTACTAAGCACAAGTATGATTACTTGCATTGTACATGCTCTTAAGGCCTGCTTGGATTGTCGTGTTTCGGCTCAATCCAGGTGTCAATTATGGGCTCAATCTAGTTGTACATACCTTATGGACTTGGCCTGTTCCATGGAGCGGTTGTAGCCGTTGGTCATTTTATTCAGAGGGGGTAAAGTCCCGTCTCACACCTGCCTAGAAGCACCCTTCTCGTTGACTCCTGATCCTTGACAACAAACTAATACAGATGAATTTCAATAAAAACAACATTATATTTCGTGAGTTAATGAGCGAAAATGAGATATTAGTGATATGAGGACACGAAGAATATTGCGAAGAGAAAGGGATTTGGCAGTAGTGTTTAAAGTGCCATGACCAACATGAGAAATATGCAAACCGGCTTCGTTGCCGACGTGGACATGCCACTAGTACAGAAACGTACATTAGAGACGGCCCCAGAGAGTCATCTCAGCCGGTTAAACTGTCCGTCTCTAGGGGGGGTCTCTAATGTACGCTCCATTAGAGCCGGTCGTCTGGGACCGGCTGTAATCAGCTCGTCCCTGAGACGGCCGGGAGAATCAACCGTCTCGAATGTCCATCCTATTGGCGACGGTCGGTAAACATATCTGTCCCAGATCCATTGCATATTGGAGACGGCCGGCGTTAATGCGTGTCTCGAATATTGTTGTTAGTAGAGACGGCCGGAACAAATATACGCCTCCATTGTTCTCTTTGTTATAGACGGACGGTAATATTGTACACCTCCATTGTTCTGTGTATTAGAGACGGACGGTATTATTGTACGCCTCCATTATTCTCTTTTATTAGAGACGCGTAGAAATAATGACCGGCGGTATGTTTTCGGAGGGTCCGGACAGCTTCTCCGGATGTTAAATCATTGTCGAGTTGTGCAATATCCGTCCCCTCCGAAACATTTTCCGGACTGTACGACATTTTCAGCAATAGAAACCACACAATATATTATAGCAGTAGTATTATCCATATAGGGGAAAAGCCACATTTGGAAAATAGAAATATCTGCATCACATGAAAGTACGTAGTACTACTGCCATCCCAAATGGCATACATAACATGGCAAGTTTGTAACAACATCAGCATAGGAACTCTGTACTTCACGGGCTGTGAAACTCTCCGCTGTCTTCGACCACATGTGTAGCAAGAATGGTGGCAACATCCTGGCAGACTTGATCTAGCTTCTGCTCCGACAATTCCTTTCTGTCGATTCGTAGTTCCTACATAATAACTGTTGATCATGATCCAAACCAGAACAAGTATGGAAAACATACAACATGATAATAAAAGGATTTTCACATACGCAGGATGATGACTTAGGTGATTGAACTCTCTCCATCATGATGTCCATATGTCTGGCAACATAGAAGCCACATAGAGCTGTCCCAATGGGCTGCTGGTGGCACTGAGACATATATAGAGCATACTCATGATCAACTTCTCATTCTCCCAAAAATAATTGACATCAAATGCATACTAAGCCCGTACAAGCTAGTACTGCTATTAAATGGAGACTAACCGGGTAGTTAAGGTGATGGGTTAGCTTATTGTACTCCTTTGAATTTTCTCCCTGTCGCGAAGTACCTTATACGATCTGAAGAATATATGGATAAAAAATAAGTATATCATATTACTATAAGACATGAATGCATACTCGAGCCCAATAGTACATTTATTATGCAGATAAATCAATCACCTGTCAAGAAGCAGGCTTATGTCTGTATAGTCTGGTGTGGGACTCCTACCCAGCAAAGAATCAAGATAATAGACAGAGCCATCTCGTAATGAGATACTGATCAGAATCCAGTGATCACTGAAATTTAAAACAATTAGTGGTGTGCACCTGATCGCAACGTATAACAATTAAGATGCGACACAAGCTTACTATTTATGATAAGGCCAAAGGATTAACTCCTCTTTGATGTTCTCCATCACATAGATGATGTAATCCTTGACAGGCCTTTCGCCATCCTGATCAATACATCCCTGCGAAGCAATGGAGGGGTCGATGAAGCTTATTTTCGAGCCACGGGCCCGGTCTTCAAGCATTTTTGCCCTACATACATATATAATTGTATTAGAGTACAACACATACAATTATACATACATAGATATTGACAAAAAATTGATTGTATAAATACTCACAAGGAATAACATCTCATTATGCTGGAGTCCAATGGTCGCATGTTAAGCAGGAGAAACAAGTCTTCCCAAGTGACACAGAAATCAAGAGACCTGTCATGCATGAAGTGTTCCTGTTTGAAGAGAACCCCGATTCCCGGAACTCGGTTTTTGGTCGCCTTCTTAAAGTTATTCGTGTGGAGCCTCTTCAACGCTGCACAGGCCCAGCCAAGCTTTGAGACAACACTGCCACGCGTACCATGTATAAGCTTTGCCCTGGGCTTGTACTGCGGTACTTCTAGTGCTGTTTCAAAAACACCACCCGCATCCTTGAATGCTTGGAGCTTTTCCCCAAACAACGAAGCCGGATCAAGTTTCAACAAATCTATTGTGGATGTAGGAGTACTGTCTGATTGGGGTACTTCCACAGGTGAAGTGTCTGCTAGCTGGGAGGTGAGTGGTTCTGGGGGCTGCAGTGGCTTAGTTGGCTCGTCAGCAAGGTTGGGACTTGCGGTATTGGCTGGCTCAGTAGCAGAACTGCTAGGAGAGCATGGTTTGGGTACATAAGCTTTTGTGGTGACTGCTTTCTTGGAGGGAACATGTGTTTGTTTTGTCTCAGAACTTGGCTGGATTGGATTTTGAACGACGATAACATGGTTGGCGACCACACTTTTGGCCGGTTGGGTTTCTGAACTAGAAGTCCGAACAGCCGGTTCCAATATCTTGGGGGTGAGTGTTGGTGAGGGGCGTGTTGGTTGGCATATCAACAAGTATATCGTCCTTGGGCCAATAGATGTAGCTGCCCTTCGCATCGTACAGCTTGGTAATATCTTCATCAGGGGGGACCGGAAGAGCGAACCCACGGAACTTGAGTACGGTCACGGGCGGATTGGAGCTGCCGCAGAAGCCACCTTCGTCACCATCGGCGTCCCAGCCTCCGCCAGCTCCTCCGCCTCCGCCTCCGCCTCCGCCTCCGCCTTCTTTTCCGGCCGCACCGCCGCCGCCTGGCTCCGCTCCGTCGCCGCCACCGGAATCCATGGAGGGAAGGTCGGGACTCGGGAGAGAGAGAGTGACTAGGTCGAGGACTGACCGGGTAGGGTGCGGTCAAGCCATAGGCGTGGCCGTTAACGGCGCCCTGTCTCTGCCCTGCCACGTGGACCTGACAGCGGGTCCCGCTTGTCATATTCACGCTTAGAAGATGACAACTGAGTAATCAGTGCTGCTTGCGACGGATTACCTCAAAAACGGTGGTTTCTGCAAAAAAATCGTAAAGTGGTAGTTTTTTGTAGCCCTAGCCCCAAATGTGGTAGTTTTCTGCAATTAACTCTCCTTTATAAGGACAACCCATTCTTGGTGGAGCCGCGTGCGGTTAGCGCGTGACTTGTGACTTTGGACTTTGGCGGAGGCGTATGCGTAGGAGTTGCGAGCGACCATGAGTGTGGAGCAGTGGTGAGCGAGTTTGTGGCCGTCCTTGGCGAGGCGGGGCGAGGAGTGGCGTGGCATGGCGAGGATGGTGTGCGAGCTCGTCCATGTGACATCATCGGACGGATGGATGGCCGCGAGCTCTTCTCCTGATCCAGCTGGTAAAAGTTCATGTCTTCGTCAGATGATTTTGCCATTCTTCTTCTTCTTTCCCATCCTAGTTCTTTTAGAAGCGTGATGGATGTTTGTTTGGTTGGGCTCACCGCTTTGCAGTACGTGCAGAATCGCCGGCCGTCATGCCACGCGCGCCCTGCTTTGGTACTACAGAAAACGCGGTCCTTACGTATGGTGAATATCTGCACTATGCTGGGGATTTTCCTCTGGCAACACAAATGTATCAAGGTTCTTGAGGCATCTAGCATAGAAGATGTGTCCGGAAATTTGTTAGCAGCTGGAAACATGGCAAGCATGGAGAATGCTAACCAACCCAGAATCATTGTGTGCACAAGTGCTTAAGGCAAAATATTTTCCAACTACGTCCATCCTACAAGCTCAGGCCAGCTCGGGTATGTCCTACACGTGGAGGAGTATTTTGAAGGGTGTTGAGCTATTACGGGAGGGTGTGATCTGGCGTATTGGTGATGGATCTAGCGTCAACATATGGACTGATCCCTGGCTTGCGAGGGACGGCATTAGAAGACCTATGATACTGGTATGCCATCAATTCCGAGGGTAAAAGAATAATCTCCTATGTTATTTGTTCTTTTTAATCACTCTGGTAATAATGTAATGTTTCCTATTTATATTATGCAGGCACAAGAAGTCAGGTCGAAAGGCCCAAAAGATTTCATACTGGTGCCAAAAAGATGACCAGTACAAGTTATACCGGTGTCAAAATCGGCACCGCAGAAGAAAAAAAGTTGTAGACGGCCCCATCCCAACAGAGCCCAACCCGTTATGCCCGTGTGTCCTATCGTTCTGAAAAAAAAACATTCCTAGCCTTCTGTTTCCACGAGTTGACCTTGCTGCATGGGCGACGCCGCCGATCTCCGGATGCGCAACTACGGCGCCACCGCCGCGTCGGCCCCGCCCCCGTCCTCTACCCCAACACTAGACCTTTCCTGGACGCGGCACCCTCCGCCTCGCCCACGATCCAAGTTCCCACGGCGCCAAGGCGGTTGAGCTCGTCACGCGGTTCCGGGAGCAGGGCCAGGCACTCATCGCAGCGCACCGCCCGATTGCCATCGACTGTGGGGTGGACACCAGGGACACCTACGAGGATAAGGGCAAGGTCCCTGACAGGTTCAGCCACTTCGGCGGCCTCTTTCCTCATCACCACGACTTCGCTGCCGCCGGAATGGTCGACTCCAGGGACCCCTTCGACCTCCAGCGGCCGCAGATCAGTGTACATTTGAACCGTCCTAGCTAATCAATCATGCAAAAATGCTTTCTCGTAGGATTCGTGTTTAACGAGCTGTTCACTGCCATTGGCAAGGCAGAGGATGCTACACGGGAGCATGGCCGGCCACGAGGAACTGCTCAACGCCGGCGGCCGGTGAAAGGCGGTGCCACAACTCAGCTGCCTGCCAGCGAACGGCACGGTGTCCCTAGTGATAGAAATTTGGTTGCCGCCGTTGCAGATCAAGCATCCAGAACACTCTCCCTCCAACCAAGGCCCTTCTCTTGTCCTCCATCCCAAGTTCCCAACTAACGAACATATCCCTTGTAACTGAAAAAAATGTTTCTGGAAAATTTTAGTGATTGATATTGTAACTGAATAAAGATGGATCACTCAGTGTGTAGTAATCCATGGATAATCAATACTGTTTTCAGTCGGCTGCTATGATGCACACTGTGACACTGAACTGAACTATTGAAATTGAAGGCATCGATTCCCTGACCTGTGTTTCCCTGCAAACAGTGACAAGATGACAATGCATGTTTGCTCAGCCCTGCTGTAGAAAAAAAAAAATCAAAACTACATTTGTTCTTCATATTGCAAAGATGTTTCATGATGACCGAAATATATAAACCATTGACATCTTACAGTTCTTCATAGTTTCAGTTTTGGTAAATAAAGAACTTGAAATGTCTATAGGTTGGATCTTGTAAAACAGCGAAAAAATGTATCAATTCTGTTTAGTTCCAAGTCTTTGCAAGATGCCTGAATAACTGCCTGAATAACTGAACCATTGTTGCAATCACTTTTATTATACGAAAAGAGCTCGACAGTACATACAACTTCAGATAGGAGATCGTACCCGTAAAGCCACAAGCACATGTTATTATGCAACTCACGTTAGCAAAAACATTCAGCTAAGTAACCCGCAATAGAGTTTATCTCTAGGCTCTAGCACACAATTTATTTGATACTTTTTACAAGAGGGCATAGCTATTGCAAACTTGGTCAATAGGTTACCAAGCCTCATTAAAATCACAAAACAAAGGGCTAAAAAGAAACAGTACAAGATAACGTGGAGAAAATTCATGTTGCCCCTCTCCACTACCACAAAATTTAACTTCTCAGCTATTTCTTCGGCACGATAGGGGAATCCTCTTGCCAACTTGACTGACATTGCTTGTCGTAAAATGTCTACTCATCGATGAGCTTCTTCAGATAATCGATGGCCACATTTTACCTCACTAGCAACACGCCAGCCATAGCTATAAACATCAGAGTTTTGTTGAAGATGTTGCCCATCTGGTCGACGAGCCCCACACCCTCGAGATATCGATAAAGTAGGCACGGCCTGGACAGCCAACTTTGGTTGAAATTCGTTGATGATGGCCTGCCAGGTAAAAAGTTCATTTTATTTTATTGCATAGACAAATTTGAGCGTACACCTTATATTTTATTTCTGTGCATGATAAAAACAACAGATATAACTGAACAGAAAAAAGGATACACTGCTCCCTTTATGACAGTTTCAACCATCTCCACATAATACAGAAAACGTTAGTGATTTCCTTCGAAGTGAAAATGACGTTAGCTACTTAGTGTCTCAGAACCTGATCAAGAATGAGCTATAAACCCCCAGGACACTTCCAGCAGTACATATCATTTAATTAAACGCGGGATTTTCAGATAATGACTTCATGCACCATACAACTAGAAAGAAATAATGAGTTTATACTAAATACAAGTCATTCAGGCCTTCTAAACATGCAAGCATAATCACAAGTTCACAACGCTAGTAAAAAAATCTGACAATATTGGTAGACTTCCTGAAATGAAATTTCATATTGGTAGACCTGTACAAAAGAAAGATCATTCAGGTTCAAGTAGCAAAATAAAGAGCAACAACAAACACCAGAACACCACTATCCGAAGACAACCGTTTAGTTCATTCTCTTAACAAAGATCATTAGCTGATCCATCCGAAGCAAAAACCATTCATGCATATAGAACGAAGATCATTCAGGAAGGTAAAAATAATCCAATGCTCTTGGTACAAAGATTCATTCTCAGAATGAAGGAGTTCGGACGATTAAAGGCTGAAAACTCATCCCCATGTCCTCACTCTCGGGGCTGGGTTCTGCCGTGTGGAAATTCGTAGAAGACAGAACTGGAGCAGCAGCGACCTCCGGACTGGAGCGGCTGGGACCTCCGTACAACGGGTAGCAGCCGGAAATTCGGAGAAGAGAGAAGGCCGGTGCGCAAGAGGAGATCCTGGCCGGGTCGCTGCCTCGCCGAATCGCCGCTGACAGATGCGACCTCCCGTGTGGAGACGGCAGCAACGGCGTTACAAGTGGAGAGAGGAGAGGGGTTGTGGAGGCGTGCGTTCGATCTGAAGGCGGCGACACCGAGAGCGGAGAGGGGTTGGCGGCGGTGGCGGCTGCACCGAGAGCAGAGAGGGGTGTTGGCGGCGCCGAGATCGGAGATGCTTTCTCTCGTTGATTGTTTTGTTCGTCGAAAACTGTCAGGCTGACAACTGGTTATTGTTTTTTCTCATCGAATTAGAACTAATGAGCCTCCTGGGCCAAATCTTTTACAGCCGTTAGATCAAAACATACTGGTCATATTTCAGCACCAGTAAAAGGTACCGTAAAACTAGCCTCGAGGTTATACTTTGAATCCTTATCTACTTTTTTCTGGATTTTTCTACCATTACACACTTCGACGTTATACATGGAAGCAGGCCAGGTTTGGTTTTACAAGCCATCATTGTTAATTTGAACACATGATGTCTTCTCTTCGATGTCCCCAAATGGTTCGGTTGATTTGTCAATCAAAGATGAAGAGATCAAATGGTCTGATTAGGCCATATGAAATTTCAGGTCGGTGCTATCAAAGGACTTGCTGCTCTTGTAAATGGAGAGATAGACACAGGTTGTTTTTCCTTTTGGTTCCCTGCGTATCACTGCTAGGCGGATCATTTTTTTATCCAAAGTGATTTACGGCTGCTCTTTATCAGCCCAGACGCTCTTTGGTGGGTCCAAGGACTGCTATGCTGGAGTAGGCAATAACCAAACAAGTATAACAGTTTGTGGAACATAATTTCTTTTACCCCTGTGCCGGCATGAACCTTATTGTTGTTCATTACAGAAACCTTGCAGATATCCTAGGTGACAGTGCGAGCAGCCAAGCACTGACGTAGCTTAGTTCAAGCCAGGGGGCCACTCCCCCCCCCCCCCCCAAGCTTTGGACAAAACAAGCTCCGCCACTAAGACAAGTACTTAAGGATCACATAACTGTTTTCATAAGACGATGCCGATACAAGGGAGCAGATCGGGCACACCCCAGATATCATTTCAATATTGATGGATGCCTTTCTCAGCCAAGGTTTGGATCAGCCGTTACGAATGCTCGCCATGAAAGCACTTGAAGTGCTGGCAGTTGAGAGTCAGCATAACTGTTCAATTATGTTAGCGCGAGAACTTACAATCCTGGAACTTTAAAATATGATCTTTTGGGGAAAAGACACATACATGCACAATGCTGAAATCAAAGTAGAGACCGGGGACAGTCCCTCCTCTTTGGAAAAACAAAACGTGCCCACAACATTAAGCCTGATGCAGACTTTGTGTGGAGTCTCCGATATTGTGCCAAATGTACGTTGGGTCCTCCCAATGTTAGCGGTGGATAATGTAATGCTCTTTGACACACGTTCTTGTAAACTATCACTTTTAACCCAAGCTTACATATAAGCATTTTATGTCCTAACTATAAGCACATTTAGGAGAACTGGATCCATTCATCCTCGTTGAAAATGTGTTTTACTAAGTCCATGCATGTCTTAAGGTAAGAATAGTTGAAGAACAAGAACAACGTTTTGGCTCCCGGGAGCATATGCTCCCGGTATTTTCAAAAAAATTTAGCAAATTGAAAACTTATCAAAAAATTCTGAAAAAAAATCATGCACGTACCTGACCATGTTGCGCATCTGACATGAAATTTGTCATTTTTGTACATGGCGCATACGATGTCATTTCGGCGCGAAAAAAAATCATGGTGGTGCGCAACATGGTCAGGTACGTGCATGATTTTTTCAGAATTTTTTGATAAGTTTTCAATTTGCTAAATTTTTTTGAAAATACCGGGAGCATATGCTCCCGGGAGCCAAAGCGAATTTCTAAAGAACAACCATATATTCGAGATTGGATAACCATGTTTTGGAAAAACTTAGCTTCGTCTAGAGAAGGCTTTCTTTGGGATGCAAACTTTACTTGGAGAAATAGAAGGAACATGTATCACACACGCAAAATTTGGGAGCGTGCCACACGAATATCTCTACTATAAAAGTATGCAGTGTCCTGTCTTCTGCCGGACGGACGAAATCGGACGACCCAAGAAACTTGACGTACGAAATCGAACGGTGAGTGCGTCGCCCGTCGTCCGCCCCGCAGACCGCCCCGCAACCCTCCCCCACCTCCTCCTCGTCGAGGCCTCCGTTCCCGTGCGCCTCCACGGCCCGGGCGCCGCCGCACGCCTCCCTGGCGAGGTCGTCGCCCCCGTGCGGCCGTGCGCCTCCCGGCGCCTCCTCACCCCCTCGATCCGCCGAGCGGCCCGGACGGACGCGACGCGGCCGGGAGGTGGATCGAAAGCGCGCAGGTGGCATCCATCTCCTGATTCGGCCGTCATGCAGCTGCTGTCGCAGCGACCGTCCCTGGCCCCGGCGGCACGAGGCTGCCCCTTTTCCGCGAGACGCTTCAGCGGATCTCAGCGTACATGATGCCCGACCCGGAGCCCTTCATCGACGACGGCGTGTCAAGGAACGGCGGCGTGTTCACCTCCCATCTCTTCGTCGAGCGCATCGTCTTCTCCGCCGATTTGACCTTCAGCCGCCTCGTTCTCGCTCTCGAGGGCTGTTCCGTCAGCTGCAGGTAACCTTCCTCAATCACCAAGCTCCTCTGCGCAATCCCTGCTCCTCGCTTGTCTCTGATGGTTGCTGTGCACTACGTCTGTCATCAGGAACATCAAGTTCCTCACCGAATTCCGATGTGGTATGGAATCGCACAGCTCAAGGTATATACGGAATGAATCATGCGAATTGTTTTCGTGTGCACGTGTGGTGTGGGTACTTTCATTTAAGGTCGGACATTGGGTGGATTTGTCAACCAATTTCATGATGTCTTATTTCTTTTTACAATTTTCGTTTCAGTAAATTAAGCCATATGATGCTATCTTATTGTTTCCAGTGATATTCTGCTTCCGTATGTGTGCAGTTCATCTAGATGTCTCGGTGACTTTACAGAAAGAGCATGTCTGACAAAAATTAAAGGCGAAAACCAGCACTTAGAATGAGCGATTGCAAATCAATGAAATTCACCTGATGTGTAATGATTTGATTGCCCTATATTCTTAATTTTTTGTCTATATCAGGCCAAAAACACGATGCCGCCACAACATCTTGGGTGACATTTCTGTACTTAAATGAGACACTTTGTGTGGCTAAGATTATTAGTAGGGTATTCACAAGCGCATATTTATTTCGGTAAGGCTTCTATACCTTTTGGTCAGGAACCATTGCTAATAACATTTGGTTTATTCATTATTAGACTACACTATTTTGATGGGCTGCAATTTTTTTGCTTCATTCCGAGCTGTGAGTCTCAATACCCGGCACTATGGGATTGCAAGGATATTTGACCCTTGGAGTTCGCAGGCATTCTTCACATTGTTACTGGCCTACATATTCCGTTATGCCATTGCTTAGAAAATGTAGATTAAATGCATGCAGATGCATACAGTTTCATTATACCATGTACTCATTTTCGTTCGACTCATATCCCAACTGGCAAGCCACCCCTTTACCGCGAAGAACAACTTTGGTGGGGAGAGGGTTGACAGGAAGAGTGCCGCGAAGATGGGGATCGTCTCTCCCCCTCCCCTTCCCGACCAGCTTGTCGAGGCGCCGCCCCTTGTGGTGCTGCCCCTCCTACCCTCCTTTGCTCCTGCCACCCTCTGCCTCTCCGGACGAGCAGGGTCAGGGCGTCGGGCGAGCAGGTCTATTGTATGTTTGGTAAGCTTTTTTTGTGCTAATTATACAAAAAATTCTCCATGTACTTATTGCTGAATTTATATGCAGGGTAGGATGATGTATAATGAAATTCTCGCAGCTCAAAAGTTCATGGAAAAGCTCATGGAAAGGAATCTTTGTCTTATCAAAGATTTATTTGTCAAATCATTGAATAACATACACAGGGCTATTGGGAGTTCATGACTAAACTAACTCCATGGACAAATTAAGTGCAGCATGAAGTATCTGCTGGTTGCATATTCACTTACTGATTTTAAAGTATTGCACATTCTGATAGGAAGAACAGACAAGTTTTTACCCAAGTCAATTGTACTTAAATCTTTTCACGTTTTATTACTTTGCTGACTCTCTTTCTATGTTGTACTGTCCATTTTCATTTTGATGTTCGTAGGTGGAAATGTTATTGGAATAGTTTCTTGGATCGGATGTCCAGAAGACCCGTTTGACTGCTAGAGCACATGAGCCGGAATAGAGGAACCTCCAAATAGAAGATAATGCGTAAGCTTTTCTTGTCAAACATTATATCATCATCTTGCCTCCGTACCGATGCTCAAGGCCGGGGCTGCCCCCTCGTACGCCTCTTCTCAGTAACCACCAGATCTGGCTCCTCCTAGGGTTCCTCGCCGCCTCTGCTCCCAGATCCCGCCACCCACATCACGTATGTTCACATCGCCGTCATGCCTATGCAGGTCGAATCTGGCGGGGTGCTCTGATCCCAGGGGACAATTGAGGAGGGCCGACCTGATTCTGTGGACCGGCGATTCTTCTCGATCCGGACGTTGTGTTGATTTGGTTTGCCGGTGAGGAACCCTGCGGTTGTTTTTTGTTACGTTTGATTTCGCTCTGGTCTCTAACGTGAATCTTGGTTGCTCTCCTGTTCGTCCATTTGACCCTGGGCGAGGCCATCCTTGTGAAGATGTTGTCTGTAGCCTAGCCGCCAGAATGGTGGCAGCCAGCCATAAGCGGGATAATACAGTTCTGACCTCCTCACATGAGGTAATCTCGCGTACGGTTTAGCTTATTTGATATTCCGTAATTTACTGGCGTCTCCAACTTATATTGTTCGTTGATGTGGTAAGTTGATGTCATCAATGAACCTTGTGCATGCATATGCCAGGAACGAGTCAGATTTTTGGTCTTCACATTGAGATATGCTAGCTATATGGAGGATCCTACCTCACATTTGCCAATATCTCTAGCGGTATTTAGCTGAACTCATGAATTATCTGCGGAGTAATTCTGGAGTAATTCTTGTGCTTGCTGAAGTCCTTTTGCCATGCAGTGGACTCCCCATAGTAACCGGTCCACTATTATTTTGTTGTTCGTCTTGCCTTTGTTGCCAAATTATTCATAATTATGCTTTCATTCATTTTATAAAAAATCGTCCTTCGTACTGTGATCGTATTGATAATTTCCTGGTATTTGTACTTAGTAATTCATTGTTCGGTGCTGCAGGGTTGTTGATTCTAACCGAATAATCCGAACACTAGCTTGTCATGCCTGCGAGCTGTCATATTGCTACTATAGAGGAAGTGTAGAGTAACCATGATATCATAAAACTTCGGGACTTAACTAACAGGATCACTGGTACCGTGTTTCTAAACCATGTTGAATGGAACTTCTTAGTGCAGGTGACATGTTTGATGATGACCAGTCGCTGTCGTCAGCGTTCATAAACTTTATTAATTGTGCTCATACTGAACATTGTATTGCAGCCACCATAATTTTACCCTTGTTAAGTACCTAGAGTAGCAGTTGCTAACACTCGTGTATTATATATCAGAATGTAATACAAACTCTGGCAATATTTTTTCTAGAATGCTTCTGTAAAGCGTAAGACATGGGGAGGTTGATTGTTGTTAATACATGGAGTTCTTCTATGTTTACTTGTTGCTTGTCAGACATACTTTCTGAAAGTGCAAAACCAGTCGAAAAGGCACCGGGGGAAGGAGCTTGTAGGATTTGTCACATGTGGTCTCAAATGCTTCCATCTTGTTGCGGGAGAATAGCAGCCTTTCAATGTCCTCATCTCTGAATCTGGCAAGAGGGTTTTCCAGGGGGGCTAAAAAATCTGGGAAGAGGTGGGACCGTGGGAGGGTTGAAGCTCGGCCAGATGAGCACTGATTCATGTTCATTGCAATGGGCCATCTACTGTTTAAATAAAAGTAGCAGACACAACTTAGTTAAGGCTTTAGTTGTTTTGTTGGACAAATGCTCAGTTTGCATGTGTTAATCTGATGGCTTAAATGTTTCTCGGTTGTTCTTCAACATCATAATTATTCTTTAAATGTATGGTTATTGGATGAAATGGTGGAAATCTGTGGTGAAAGCATGACCCATGTTTAATATATTTTTCCCTACGTTGTGTAAGAAATTTAACTTGATTGAATCAAGTACTGTCATTTTTTGCTTAAGTTTGATTGATATATCTTGGTATATACATGTATCATTTTGTATTAATGCACACGAGAGTCCTATTATGTGAGGTGATTTTTGTAACGTTTTTAGATGCTATAGCTATATTTAATACGTACGTGAATATTTACGAGCATTTATGTTTACAAATACGACATATGCGATGGTAAAAAAACTTCGGTAGCCGTAGCAACGCACGGGCAGCATTCATCTATAATACTAAGTCTAGACTGGAATAAGCTGTTTTTTTTAATTTTTGTAGCCCAAAGAATTTTGCAGAAAGTGGACGACGCGTTGTACTTGAAAGAATTTAGTCGTGGTTTCTTACTACATATATTCTCTTAGCCTCATATGTTTTCACTAGATATGTATTCTTTCCGAAGGGCTATATTTGTGGAATGTTGGAATGGGATAACACCTACAACGCAGAATGGAAGGTCAGAGCTTGAAATCCTATTTGGTTACGCTGGAAAGTTGATGTGTACTCAATATTATTAGCTTGAAAACTGGATAAGATTTTTTAGTTTATCATTTACAATTAGTTGAAATGCACGTACATGATTACTCCACATTCTTATTTCATGGATGGATGAACAACATTATCCCCATCTTTGTGCAAAACTAAATACTTTGAGATTCCAGGTGAATATCAAACGGATTGCATCTCCACTAACTGAATCAAGCGTCACATTTCCACTAGCTGAATCGAGCGCAAGGCATAGTCAGACTTCATCTTATTATTTCACGGATGCGAATATTCCTCCCCGCGATCTTCCTCCCCGCCGATCTTCCTCCCCGCCGATTTTCATACATGCGAATATTTATGTGGGCATTATATATACAAGTGTGTTGAACAAATAATTTGAAAACCCGTAGCAACGCACGGGCATTCAACTAGTTGTACAATAGGTGGCATTGAAGAATCCGGACAAGAAATTTTAGTAAATTTGAAGGAAATTGTATTGAGAAGTAATCTCTATGGAGTTAGAGACGCATCAATTTGCGTCAAAGGTCCTAGCTACATAACTGCTCAAGATATAATCTTACCACCTTCCATAGAAATCGTTGATACGTCACAATCTATAGCTTACTTGACATAGCCCAATTATTTTTGTTTTGAGTTACAGATAAAGAGAGATCGTGGATATCAGACGGAACTCGGTACAAGTAGGATTCGGCCAACCTTCTTGTCCAACCTTCTTTTTGTCTACTACGGTGGATTATAACAATCCTTTTTGTCCAACCTTCTTTTGCTGATTTTAGTTTGTGACCTGCTTTTGCCTACTTTGTATCTAATTTTCTACAACGGATTATAAAGTAAGCACAATGCAACACAGTTCAGCAGCCACAAACTAAGCCGCATCCTATTCGTAGAAGCTTAAACTTTTTGCTTTGAGTTGAAGCTAAAGTCCCCTAACAGGGCCAAACATGTCCAAAACATAGTTCAACTAGATGTCGGCTTGAGCCATTTGATAGAAACTGTCAAACATGGTTGTCTATGTACCCTTAATAGGAATTTATTTGTAGCGTTCGGCTGCTCTATTGACACTATGCTCATGATGATTCTTCTATGTACACTGCCATGCGATTATTACAAATTAGTATATGTGGCAGTAATACTATTATCTTTATATAAACAGGGGTTTTCTTATCTCAAAGAGCTGTTATTTCACAGATTTGGAAACATGCATTCCAATTAACCTATGCTGGTCAGTGGTAGTACTGCCAGATCCAAAACTCCATGGGAACAATTGATGCAAACTCCTCAAGATTTGTTAAAACATGTTCATATATAGCCAAAAGCAAGGTATCTAAAAAAACTGTGTGGTCAACTAACTCTGCAACTTGCGTAGAATCGTCACTTCGTCAGTGATGCCAATGAAGCTTTGATAAAGCAATATTTTCAAGAATACAGTATCAAATGGATTTTTTTTGTCCCATTACAATGTCTAAGTAACCCTAGAGCTAGATACACTAACGCAAATTTTGTTTTGTTGTGTTAGTTGTTGTGTCCCGATTTCGTTTTTTGGTGCGCTTGAGATTGTAGACTTCGAGTGCGAACTCTAGACGATCTGCTGTGATCTTGAATCCCGAACTAGATTGATCAATCGAGATTGAAATCCAAATTGCACTCCAACGTATTTTACCTATCTTTATGTAGTCTCCTTTGTTTCTGCTAATTCACATGTAAAATCTCTTCAATGTAGTTCATAAGTTTTTTTGATTACCCCTTGACCTTTTATTGCAAGTGGACACCCATACTAACTGAGAAAAAGTGATAAAACATTATAGTTCGCAAACACAGGGCTAGGCTGTTACGATTGACGAAGAACTGGATGCTGATTACCAAATATCTTGTTGCTTCGTCACTTAACCCATTTCATGCTTAATTTCTGCTCGAACATTCTATATATGCCTTTTTTTTCATTAATATGATATTGCACTATTGTATGAAGACAAGATGTTAGGTGTGACAGTGTAACTTCACATTTAGGAGCATTGGGGTGACTTGAGTTCCAGCTCCGCCCCCTGTACATCTGTGAATCAGAGAGGGTGTCACGCTGGTTTTGGCGCTAACTTGTACCAACTTCTAAGGCTCTTAGCTTTCCCACACAAGAGAGCATTGGAAGGCATGGGCATCTCGTCTCTAGGGTCGGGGACTTCAGAGTTTCCCTTGCTCCTCACTCTCAGGTACACCTCTTGGCCGAGGTACCTCCTCTCGAGATGTTGCGACCTTAGGTTCCACATGCCTTCGTTGTCCAAATACACCAGCACGGCGGTCCACGACGTGGGATACACCTGGACGGTAGAGCGGTACATGGCATCGACCAGATTGTACGTCGATCTCGCCTCCGGGCTCCATTTGCCCCACCCCATCCTGCCAAATTTCACCAAAAACATACAACATTTTTTAAGCTGAAAACTGAATCAAAACTCACACGGCGACGGAACTGATTTTACGCACCCGGCAACGAAGAAGCTGTAGCCGTCGAGGTGCCAGGTCTGCATGGACGGCAGCCGGTTCTCGAACACGATCTGGACGAAGTCCTTGTAGGCGGCGTCGATGGCCGTGGTGCCGAGGGTGTGGTTCCTCCTCTCCGGCCAGCCGGAGACGACCGTGAAGACGCCGGCGACCCTGAAGTAGTCGGCCAGCTTCAGCGGCGTGCCCGTGTTGGCGAAGGCGACGCCGTTCACCGTGCACCTCCACCGGCCGCTGATGTCGGCCTCGTCGTTCCGGAGGAGCAGGGTGCGGGTGACGTTGATCTGCCCGTAGTGGAAGGAGCCCTGCGGGTTGGGCCGCGCCGCGCCGGCCGTCAAGTTCATCCTGAGTGAGGTGAGCCACACATGCATGACCGCCGGTCATTTTTTATGTCTAGTGGCACACCACGAGGAAGTTGAAGCCCACAAACAACCGCCCGGTCATCGACGTCCCGTTCCCGCACCCCGTCGCTGTGAACTGTCGCCTGTCGGTAATCATGAGCACCATATTCTTCACGCCCATCTTCCTCTGTCGCGCCGACCACCACGTAACGACCATCCCCGCTGCTGCAGATCCTCGGCACGACGGGGACGAACGTCAGACGCCCTTCCACGCAGGCGAGCCGGCGTGCGTGCACCGTTCAACGTACCTGCCGGCCGAGCTGAGCAGCCATGGGGGAAGATGATGACGACCGTGACGCCGCCGTGGCGTCTTGAGCAGGTCGTGGTCAAAGTCGGGCGCGTCGGCACACTCCAGCTCGTTCTTGCTCCAAGAGCAGCCCGTACTCGTACTGTCGGACTCGTACATCACCGGCAGCGTCAACCCCGCCTTGGACAGCCACTCGTACCACTCCATCACACTCCCTCCTTTTGTATGTATGGCTGCTCGTGATGCTGCCGCAAGTTGTCGCCTCACATCGCATGCTGATGCTATGTAAACTAGTGGAATTTCTTAGGCGTGTCAACAGATGCTATCGCTATGCGGGCATAAGTGGGCGCCCGTGTAAGTGCGATCATGTTTGTGGGCTGCCATGGAAGTCCCACTAATTGGTTGCGGGCACATGCGGGTAATATGCGGGCCCCCGCATCGTGTCCCACTTGCAGCCTGACATATGGTACCATGTGAGGAGGAAAGGCTCGTCGAGGGTGTTGACGACTTTGACGTGGGCGACGTCGTTGGTGGTGAGGTTGAGCAGGGGACCGGGGAGGTGGCCATTGATGGCGATGACCCTCTTGGCGACGCCCAGCGGGGAGCGCACGGAGTAGGACACCTCCCAGTCCAGGAAGACGTGATGGTTTTCTGCGCTGACGACGGCGGAGTGCAGGATGCCTGCTGATAGTACAACGGCGGCGACGGGTCCATGACAGACGGCACCACGATCAGGCGAGGCGATGGTTTAGTCAGAGAGCAAAACGGGTCGTGTTTAATTAGTTTGGATCAGAGGCATGACGAGTGTACGTCATGTAGGAGTATGTGGTTGTTCTGAAACTGGTGGAAGTCTGGCCGGTTGTCGCAGAGAGCAAAACAGGCGTGTTTGATTAACCTCAGGTGTGATCTCTTTTGTAGTATATCTGGCAACTGAATGTGCCAGAAGTTCTCGTGCAGACATGCTATTCAGATCGCCAACACTGCGCAAATTTGCTCTTGAAATTCAGAAACAGCTACCGGGCCTGAAATTGCCAGATTTTTTCAGGGTTTCATGTAAAACTGTAGAACAGAACCTTTCCAGTTTGATCCGAAACGGTGCAGAATTGAGGTGACATGACTGTCTGAATCAAGTCCTTGCATTTGATTCGTTATAGGAGAGCTGGTACAATTCAGCGTGCCTGAAACTCCCCAGATTCTCCATGCTCGTTTGCATCACTGCTAAAGAGCATTAATACTAGTACAAATGTTATATACACTTCCCAAATACAGCTAGAAGGTTCTAAGAGGTCACTGACACAGCGCTCATCATCCCAAAACTACAGAGGAAGTAACTAGTCAGATACAGGTACAACTGCACCGCTAAGACTAAGATACTACTGCCATAGAGAATGAACACAAAGATAAGGACAATCCGATTCAGCATATCAGTATCTGTAGCAAAGCTACCAGTGAATCCTAGGAAATGCTAGCTCCATGGAGTTTACAAATTACCAACATTTCCATGTTTTGGTATGTGTGGTATCTGGTCTGTTACATGTCCTGAAAATCATCCTATATAAATGCTAAAATGAGCAGAAACCAGAAAAGGAGACGCTATAAACAGGGCTACACCGGGCTATGTACAAAATCAGAAGGATGCCAGGAGCCAAAACATGATCAGAGCCGACGTAGCACTTAGTGCCCAAGACAGAAAAGCAAATGCTGTGGCAAGTTGAAATCTCCCACAAGGCAGTTGGTAGTATCTTCTGCAAAAAGAAATGTCCCTTTCAAAAAGAACTATGACACCAGCAGCTGAACATGATGCAGCGAACGTGAGGATGGCCGTAACCTGCATTGCATAATTGGGTTTCATTAGTGTTGCTGGAAACAATGAATAAGGGAACACAGACACTATGAAATGCTCAGATCCGATTTTCTTCGATGTCAGATCAGTATGACCATTCGGCTATATCTAGATAGAGTCCATGAATAACTTCAGCAAGTATGTAACAACAAAATCCCCTAAAAGAGCAATAACCAACAACAATGCCTATACTTTGTAGCTTAAATGCGACCCATGTGATATGTGTGCTTGCAGCGATGCATGTATTCTTGAGTGGCAGAGAGTGCGGGAACAATGGAACTAGAAAAATGATCATTAACTTAGTAAAGCTACAAGTATAAAATTCCACAGTTCTGTATAACATGATCATTAATATAGCATATTCTTTTTTGGCATATGCTCCCAAAGAGCATGCTAATCATATACCGAATATCAGTCTATGACAAACAATGAAATAGAGCACATTAAAATAAAAATCCTGAGAAAGCAAGAAATCAGAGGAACACGCTGCACGAAAAGAGTTTCAAAAAGACTTTCATAATTACCCAGTCTCCAACGACGAACAAGCTCACTAAGACAGCATTACTGAGATTCCGGTTGACGCTAAGGGCATATCCATCAAGACATGCAAGTCCCAAGC
Organism: Poa pratensis; assembly: GCA_947311845.1. NCBI lineage: Eukaryota > Viridiplantae > Streptophyta > Magnoliopsida > Poales > Poaceae > Poa > Poa pratensis. Next base: position 109,059,873 of record CAMZMU010000074.1, on the reverse strand, counting down.
TCCACAACGCTTGCAGTCCCATCGACGCGATCAAGTAGCTGAAATTCGAAAGACACAAAGAACTCATTACACAACTCAAATGCCTCCTGCATTAGAAAGTCTAAAATGGAATGCTGTATTAATATCCCTACACGTCTGCAGATAATCCATGGTTGCACTAAATTTCTAACTGAATTTAAGAATTACCACCATGCACCAACACCATATGGCTTAGAGAAAAGTGAAACTTTGCAGTGGTTTGTTGAGGCTTATGTTGTGGACATACTACTATTACTCGCGCATTCTTGCCATACAAAAAGCTGGTTAGCCTGCGCCTCTAACTTGTAGTTCTTTCTAGCAATCCGTCTTCTGGGCAACTATCTCTTGTAACACTAGACTTCGGATTTGTTAAGATAGCAAACAATCCATACTGGGACTTAAGCTTTTTCGGCCGTTGATCAAGCTAGTTCACTGATTCACTCCTACTATGAGGTGCGGAGCTTGGAGTTATAACTAGGAGGGGCAATAGTACTTATAAACATGAATTGAACAACCTCGTTGATGGCATTTTAATGCTAGATCTTCGTAAATGGTACAAATTATCGTAGTGATCAAGCATTCCTTTCATTAATGATCACTCAAATAGTCGCTGCATTCTTCACTGCCAGTCGACTAGATTCAAAAGGGTTGGAGGCGCCAAGGCCCCCTTCCTTTGGCCCTTGAGAAGCCACAGCACTTATATTTGGACAGTGTTCACCCGTGCAAAAGCAAAGTTGCACTAAAATCGCCATTCTAATGTTGTTACAATGTTTAACATAAATATTTTCTCTGCACATGAATGTTTAGAAAGTGATGGTTATTAACTTCACATCTCCTTAGATTCTCAAACCAAATACCCCAATACTCTAGCAGTTGCCTGCACACAAGTTAACAAAACCCCATGTAATAAATTATACATCTCTCATTCGGAATCATCCATCTCTAGCTCCACTACATCTCATGAATTCGTACTAATAAACTGCCCCGATAGCCTGAATACTGTACCGAAGGCTCTGTCTACTAGTCGCATTGCTTGAAGTCCCTGCGCAAATCAACTCCGTACCTAATTACCTACCTACGACTCACAAGACCAAACCGCCAAAACAAACTCAGGATGAGATGAGGTTACCAGAAGGCGGTGTATCCTGCGAAGCCGGCGGCCGAGGACATGACGGCGATGGAGGCGATGGCGAGGGCGGCCTGGCCCACCCGCAGCCACAGCCCGCCCCACGACCCGGGCCTCCCCGGCAGCTCCATCGTCTCCCTCCCCCTCGCCTATCACCTCCACCGATCGGCCATGCGCGCGTGGGTCGGTAGGGGTTCGGTGCGCCGCGCCGGAAGGGAATCGCGGCTCGGCTGCCGGCTTTAAGCAGGCGAGGGGCTTGGGTAGGAAAAGGGGATTGGGGGGAAAGTGACGCGGGGAGGAGGAAATGGAATGAGGCGTTGGCCGGGCGCCGGCGGACGCGGTGGAGGGAGAAGAGTTGGTGCGAGGGTGACGCGCGCGGGCGGGCCCCAGCCGCGGCGAAAAGAGAGCTTTGCTTGCGCTGCTGGTTTGGTTTCTGATCGATCTGGATCTCATGGTCATGGCTGGGACGACACGACGACGCTGTGGGCGTGCGTGAGTGAGTGAGCGATCTTCTCTGCTCAAAACTTTTTCTTACGCGGCGTTGTTCACGTCGGGTCTCCGTACTTGGTTTTGTAAAGTCTGTCCTCCAAGGAGATATATTGTGTAGGGTTTGGAAAGAGGACATATCTTGTAGAGGTGGGAATCACGCATGGTCTATGATTCTCTTTTGCGGAGTAAGGCATATACTAGTGGTCGGAATGGTTGATACCTTCCCGCCCAACCAAGTTCAAATCCTTACATTTGTGTAGAGTTTGGAAAGAAAAAGAGATATTCGTGTAGAGGTGGGAATCACGCATGGTATGTGATTCTCTTTTATATACTAATGCATAACTTAGCAATGGGACAGGTTGATACCTTCCCACCCAACCAAGTGCAAGTCCTTATATTTGTTTAGAGTTTCAAAAGAAAAGGACATATTCGTTTAGAGGTGGGAATCACGCATGGTCTGGACTCCTCTTTGTTTTACCGATGAGAGAGTTTTGTTGATTAGCTAACGTGTTACTTCAAAAAAAAAAGGCGTTGCTTTATCACTACAGAAGTCGATGCAGCATGCATGCGTGTTTGTGTGTCTTTTTAGCTAATTCGACAAACTCACGAGCTACTCTACTTCCTATGGGAGATCATGACCTTTGTTGTGTGTTGCCATTTTGCATTCCTAAATCCTAAATCAAGTGTTGTATTAACATTGGTCGGTTGTTCTCTTCCAGATTATTCACCTTTGTTCTCTTTCGCAAACTAAGGCATAGACTAGTGGTGGGACATGTTGCTACATTCCCATCCATCCAAGTTCAATTCCTTATATTTGTGTAGAGTTTTGAAAGAAAAAATAAGATATTTGTGTAGAGGTGGGAATCACACATGATTTGCACTTCTCTTTTTTTCTTTCACCGACGAGAGAGCTTTGTTGATTAGCTAAACCGTTACTTCTATGGTTGTAGAAAAAAGGTGTTGCTTCATCAATATCATCATTGAGGAGATACAATTCAATGCAGCGGGTCGCTGGGTTGTGTCATGTGTGTGTTTTAGCTAATTTTGCATGCTCACGAGCTGCTCCACGTATGAGCCATCATGACCTTCTCTAAAAAGTGTGAATTGTCATTTTACATTTCTAAAACCTAAATCAAGTGCGTTGTTCACATGGCTCAGTTATTCTTTCTCTGGTAATTCAAAGGGAAGGTACAGTCAACTCTACATGCATACGAATCGATTCCATGGCTACAAGAAAAACGGCTAGACCTAACAAAACTAAGTGAGTACACAAACATTTTTTGACGGAAACAGCGAGCACTGCTTCGATTTATTAAGAGAAGCCAGACAAATGCTGGAAAGAGTACAGGAAAGGGGAACAGTGTCTCGACCTCAAAGAAGAAGAGGAGAGAGCACAACAACAACACCACACATCACACATGACTAAAAGAAGAAGAGCAAATCCTGCTAAACAAGAACCCGTCGATCAACCAAACGGCAAAGGAACCTCAGCTTCCATCATCCTCTAATCAAGCAAGGCAGAGCACTATGAACTTAATCTTCTGGTCGCCACCCATCAACACCCAGGAGAAGGAGAGGTATCAAAGGGAACGAGCTGATCCGAGGTGGATCGAGCTCGCTAACCCGGCTTCAAATGGCAGCGTCAGTTCTTCCGTAGCGTGGACGATCAACAAGCTTGAAGAACACATCTTGGCAGGAGACAAATGGAGCAAGAAACACAAGGAGCAGCCATCAGAACCACTGCACCCAGCTGCCACGAACCACCAAAAGCCGGTCCAAAGGAACAAAGCTCCATGAAGATGCCTCCAAGGAGGGAGCGACGTCTCGTCAACCGATCCGGGAAGGATCAGGGCTTTCGCCAGGAGCAACCTTGGGTGGACATGTCCAGGCCTCCACAACGACCCTCCATGGAGGTGACCGGCGCCCGCAGGCATCGATGTCGTCCGTGCCAACAGGGGCTGGCACGAGACTCCCGCCCGCCGCCGCACACATCCACCCTCTGTACCTTGCTGGCCTCCGAGCTGCCGACGAGCAGGGCGGTGTGACCAAGGCCAACCGACGCCTGCAGCCGAGCAGAGCACGCACAGCCGCGCAGCCAAAAGCAACGGGGAGAGCCCCCGCCGCCAGCCAAAGGGGAGGCCGACCACCACGACGAGCCCGAGAGGACGGACCACGCGGCTGGCCGGAGAAGTGGGTCGAGGTAGCGCCGCCATCTCGGCCATCCATCCAAGCGAGCCTCCATTGACCGAGCGAAGCCACCGTCGCCCATGAGGCCAGATCCGAGCGGATCCGGCATCAGCGGGCCGAGTGCCGGCACATCCGCTCCAACCCGCCGGAGGGCCGCCGCTATGCACGCAGATCGGCGAAGGGCACCAACTGCGCACACAGGAATCCTCTGCGTCCACCGCAGCTCTCCCCGAATCACCTTTGTGGTGGCTGGGGGCCGCCGCCACCGCGGAGAGGCCGGCGGCAGTGGCGGCGAGGAGGACGGCTGGGGAAGGGTTGAGGGGCGGCGGAGGCTAGGGTTCCCTCGAGTCGCCCGCGAGGGGGCGACGCGAGGGATGGGTTCAGCAAGTGTTATTACTCAGTACACAAACATTCGATGCAAGCCACCGCCTCTTGCACATTTGAGAACTATGAAAAGTACATCTCCCTGGCAATATTATGAACAATTGCACTAATATGCTAACTCGTTTGGGCTTCTGGCCGGTGGCCACGCTATCATAGGTTGCATCGGTGCTCAACTTAGCACAAGCATGGGGTGAAACTTACCATACAACAACTCTTGCCTGCATCACCTCCTTCCACGCCCAGAGTGTCACTAGGAATGACTACCTTCCCTTCAGAATCTGCAGCCAGCTAAGAAGACAAGGTACATAACTTCGTCCCTATTTAGTTGTGGCATCTTTGTTTTATGTGTATCAATTTTGACCACTAATTTCACCACAAAAATATGTGGTATGTGTCAGATGGTATTGTTTTAAGAAAATAATATATATTTTATTGGTGAAATCGATGGCCAAACTTTCTACACATAAAATAAGAATACCAACTAAATAGGGACGGAAAGAATACAATTTTTGTAATGCAAGCAATGAGAAAAAAATAGAAATGGGTCTCGAAGGACATGGAAAAAATATATGTGTGATGAACTTGAAATAAGAATCAATATTTTTTTATTTCCTCAAACAAAGATATAGTGTAGTGAGAAGCCAAGTTTTATAAACATGAAAATATGGATGACAAACTCAATCATATTTTTGGAGAAGCACGTTAAGGCAGACCATAAAAGGACATAACATAAATTGGGCTACTAATCAAACAATAGTTAAGCAAGAAAAGCCTTCTCCAATTTAAAGAAGCTCGATGTGCCAACAACAAAGCTTAGCTTCAATATTGACATTCCCAATTGAGCCAAGTCCTGTGTATCCAAGCCGGTCTTTCTTTGGGAGGGCACGGAGAAAGTTCTAGGAGGAAAGTGTGAAGTAAATTAGGAAGTTTTTTGTTGTCTTACCCCGCTTGGCGTCTTGGGTTGTTTAGACTGGACAAATTCGTGCATGCTCTTCGCCTTCGTCAGACCTTGGTTTGAATGGATTGCACTGGAAAAAACCTTGGGTAGGGCTTGACAACCCTTGTTATATATGCGACATATATGGACATCTTCTATGCTTCTAGTACTATCACCCTTGGCACATGAGCTTCCAAATTTTGGGATGTGCCACGTATCGATGGCCAATGACCTACAACTATGCCCCCCCCCCCCCCCCACCCCTTATCTTTATCATCTTTGCGAAGAAGCTTTTGAAATGAAAAACAATGATACACTTGTATGTTTGGATTGGCCAAATCAATTTCATCGGTGTCCTTTCAGTCGTTCACCTTCTCTAGTACATCAACCTTGTTGCAATAAACTTGCATGTGGAGACCCAAGTTTTTGTTATTTGTAAGCTCACTAATGAAAGAAAAAATTCAGCGATTCCCTCCTAAAAGGTGCAATTGTTGGAGATACCACCACAAACTTTAAGGCTGCTATTTGGAACATTGCCCCCCCCCCCCCCCACCCCACCCCCAATGCATGTATTTTATTGGTTGATTATGTGGAACAGGGTGTGGTCATGTGGAGGGACGACATTGCTTTGTGGTTGGCCAAATTGTCATGTAAGCACACCCCCGAAACTAGGGCTCGCTTGATTTTTCAATGCTGCTACTCCACTAGGATTTGGCATATGGCCTGGCTCCCAGAAGCATGCACCTGAAGGAATGGACAGATTATGAGAGCGTCAAAGATTGGGCGCTCTTTCTTGACCGGGCATCCAAGGAAGGCGACGACTACGGTGCTCCTGCTTGTTGCTTGGCATATTTGGAGTGTGATAGAAATGCATGAGTTTTGTGTCGTACCTTTATAATGCATAATGTTGTTTTTGCCAAAATTAAGGAGGAGGCGATGGTTTCGTTTTTGGCTGGGCCAAACTTGTAGGTATTTATATGCTAGGAGAATAGGCTTTATATTTTTGTAGCCTTATGCTTATGCATCTGTGTGTTTGTACTGAACACTTCTGTTTATTCAATGAAATATTTCAAAGATTTTTCTTTTGCTACAATAATTTTTATTCAACTATATATATTCTAGTTTTGCTAGGAATATTCAAAATACTTGTTCGAATAAAAAGAGTAAAAAACTTAAGGTGAATTTAAATATCATGGCTAAGACATTAAGAATAAGGGTACAAACTAGACTTGTTTAGATGAGGAAAACATTTTCGAAGCTTTTTTGTTAGATTGCTAACCTCGGCCGTTACGCGGTTGAAACATGGAGGTAAAAGCATTGCTGAGAACCCTCAACCACTACATACTTGTTCGATATGTACAACGAGCGGGAAATGAATTAGTAGCGCATCAATTAGTGAAGTTTGGCTGCGCTAATATTGTAATGTATGGGGGATGTACATAACACCGGCACAGGTGCGTGGATGTGACACCATTGGCACTCAACTCTGCCACACCGGTTTGAAGTAAGGCGATGATGGCAGCGACCAATCCGGCACCAAAGGTGATGATTGCTAGCAGTGGCAGAGCTTGGGCTCAAAGGGTGGGGGGCAGATGGGACAAATATCACAGGTTTTAAAGAAGAACAGGCTAAAAACACTAATTTTTGCCAAATTTTTCTTGGGCTTGGGGGGGGGGGGGTCGCCCCCTGATCCGTACCTAGCTCCGCCAATGTTGGCTACATGGCCTAGAGCGACCATGTCTAACAGATGTCGGAGCACACCTTGGAGAAAGTTGTTCACGAACAACCTCAGAATTGAAGGGGATCGTGTGCAAAAAACAAATTTTTTCCTAACAACGATAACCGAAATAGTCAGGATCTATTACTATGCAGATATAAAGTAACGGAGGGAACGGTATACATACCCTTGTAGACCGTAAGCGTCGATGATCAAAAGATCTGTTTCGATGACGACGTGTGATGAAGACGACGGCGGCGCCGACCTCAAGGTCGTGTAGAGGAAGAAGACGTACTTCCAGTGCCACACGTGTAGCACCTCGCAGATCTTACACACGTACGAAGAAGATGACGACCTCTGGGCTCCAATCCAGCCGAAACAGCGGAAGCATAAGACTTGGACCGGAGAAACCAGCAGCACGGCGGTGTGCATATGGCGCAGAGAACTCTCTCAAACCCGTATGCAGCTCCATTTGCGGAACCACGCTTGAGGTAGGAGAGAAAGAGAGAATTGGGGTGAATTTCCAAGGCATAGGGCACCTCCTTATATAAGTGGAGGAGGGCCGCCACCCTCCGTGACCGGCGGTGTGGGACTAATCCCACAACCAGCCACGACCCAAGAGGGTGCGCTGGCCCTAGGCGGGCCCCTTGTGGCCCACCTAGGCCTCCTCCTTGGTGCGGCTCACTTGGGGGGAAATTCCCCCCTTATGGGCCCTCTCCACTTGGGAGAGTTCCATTTAAGGTTGGGCTGCCAATAAATTCGAAAATAAATAAAATAAAAATATATTTAATCATTAATTACACTAATTAATATTAAATACATATTATTTAATTTATTCGAGCTCCGAAAACTATTTCGTCGCCCTCCGAACTTCTTCAGAAATGACCCGGAACATTTCCGGTGTTCTTCTCTCTATTTTCTTTTCTACGCCCAATCTAAATAAACAGCATCTACCCTTAAGTGTGACACCCTAGCGGTTCTAGGACACTCCAGACATGATCGAGAACCCTTCTCCGATCAATGACTATCAGCGGTTGCTGGACTGCCGTGATAGCCCCTGTGCATCCACGAATGTCTTTTTATCGTTTGAACCTTAGACGTCCAGTTTCAACCTTTTGCCTAGCAATACTTAGATTGTCCGAGACTTGTTCTCCGGTATCACGATTACCGAGGTTGATCTCGTCACTTGACAATTCTATCTTTACTCGTCTGTGATTACATCCCCATGACCAAGTCACATGCGTGTAAGCTTATTGATGTAATCTCACCGAGTGGGCCCAGAGTATCTATCATGCTATGTGAATTAGCAAATCCCGCTCTTGATCATTCGCCTCGACCACTTCTTTCGGATACCCAAAAGGGACACCTTTATTGTCACGCTAGATAAGACATGACGTTTGATGCAATCAAAGCACCTTTCAGAAGCAGCGATTAAATACGATCTCACGGTCAAAGGTATGAACACTACGTTTCTATATATTTTGTGTGCGTGTCCATTAGGGGTGAAAACGGTACGGATTATTTCCGACCGACCGGAGTCTCACGGAAGACAAATACGGATTCGGTCGGATAGTTGCCGGATACGGTCATGGATACAGATAGTAGTTCACGGATATGGAAAAGGATGTGGTTTTGCTAATATCCGTCCGTATCCGAAGATGTACCATATTTCACGGTTATATCCGAAAAATATCCGGCGCAATATCCGGCAACTAATACCTTGAACCTCAGGTGACGGAGTGTTGGGAAAGATGAAACTTATGTACTTACACAACTTTAGAAAAATCTTGTCAAGGCACTACCATGTTTGTGAATCACATTAGTGGAAGGCAACCTTAGGTCATTCAAAAGAAAAAAATAAGTATCCAATTGTAAACGGAAGTATGAATTATTAAAACATTACCTCTTTTAAAATATCACTATACATAAAGTTAATTTGGAGCAAGTTCGTTCATAATATTTTCTATATATCAGTCTTATTTTCAAATCAGCATCCGACAAAATGTTTATCCGCAGCCGAACCATATTCGCCCCGTATTCGACCCATATTCGTAACCGGTAGGATCCGACTCCGTATTCGTATCCGCACACTATCCGCTCCGACTCTGTATCCGGAAAAAATATGGTCACAGACATGGTTTCACTACTATTCGACCGTATCCGCTCCGTTTTCACCCCTAGTGTCCATCACATCATTCACCTAATGACATGACTCCATTGTCAATTGATATAAATGTCCATGATCAGGAAATCTTGATCATCGGTTGCCCAATGGACTAGTTAAGAGGCTACTAGGGACCTGGTTGTTTACGTATCACACGTGTATTAATGTCTCCGCTTAATACAGTTATAGCATGATACAAAACATATTATGAACAATTCAGATATGACAAATAAAATATCTTTATTAATTGCCTCTAGGGCATATCTCCTTCAGTCTCCCACTTGCACTAGAGTACAATTTAATCTAGTTTACAACTTGCTAAAAGCTTAACACCTATAGCAATATGGTGCATGCTTGTCTCGTGGAAGAGGAATTCAGTCAACAAATCTCCCACATTGAGATCTGTATGTGCTTTGCAACACTTCTATGTCACCTAGTTTGACATCATCCCGTATCTTATGATAACGGTGAAATACATGTTTGTCGATGAAGTGAGACTCGAAACTTCGGGTAGCATGGGCCTTAAAAGTCTAAGAGATCTATTAAGGGAAACCACACATGCTCAGAAAAACCGCTCAGTCCAATCACACTTGCTACTTCTGAAGTAGCCATATATTCCTATACCTATGTAGATTATGCGACAGTGCATTCATATGTGACTTCGTAAGTAACCCTGTCTTTCTTCAAAACAAAGGACTTCTCCTGTATGAGATTTCTAACCGTATGGGTCAGTGTCATAATTTGCATCATCGTAACCTTTTACGGCAAGTTGTCTTTTCACTCTTACCCCATACCAGAAAACATATCCTCACTTCTCTTTAGACACTGAAGGATATACTTAACGTTTGTTCATCGATCCACCCAGGGATCACTCTAGAACCCGTTCTTCAACCAAGAATTTGGGTCACACCAAGTCGAGCTTTCAGTATGATAGAATCTATGGCTGAGGCATAGAGGATGTCGGACATCCGTTTCTTTCGTTAACTATTGCTGAAATGCCAAGATAATCTTAATATTTTACCTAGTCATACAAGTAAGAACCCTTTTCTTCGCTGGTTCTATTCTGAAAACATTTCAGAGTCTTAACCTAGGAAAATATTCCGACCTAATGTTATTAAGCCCCTTTTGATCTATACAATTTATAGACCTGATGCCTAATAATTGCTAGAACAATCCTAAACAGACTTAGGCATCGCCACTTGAGACAAAATCTCGTTGTGGTCAACTTTTGAATTTGTCAAAACTTTTTTGTGACAAATCGATCCTTATAGACGGTTGCCTTTTCGTCAGCGTCTATCTTGTCATAGAATTCTATTTACTCTCAACGGCGTGAAGCCCATCAAGAAGATTTACCCAAGTCTTTACTTGGTAATCGTACATGGATTTTATCTCGGATTATATATGGCTCATAGCCATTTATCGGACTTAGGTCCACCATCGTTTCTTCGTAGTTCGTAGGTTTGTCATGTTCCATTAACGTGATGTTTATAACAAGATTGTTCTACCACATAGTGCAGAACACATTCTCGTATGCCTACGATCTTAGTATGACCTCAAAGCATGATGATCATTATCATCAGCTTCCTTCTAGTTGTGGGGGACGGTACCGAAACGGTTTTCGTTGCGCCACTCGATGTCTGGAGAAAAAGTTCGTTAACTTCATCTTGCTCAACTTTTCTTTCCCACTTATACCCTTGACAAGAAACTATTTCTTAAGCAAGGTATGTTCCAGCAACCAGTTTGACTTTGTCATGAGAAATATATCCATCTGATATCTTAGATACACTACAAAGATAAATTTATCCGTTTTAGGTTTGATCATATCAAAACACTAAAATATCGAAATGACAATATAGGCTAAAAGCCATGCCATCACTCATATGGTATTGCCTCCACGGATTTAAATGGTTTCCCTATTATCTAACGTGAATGTTTTATTTCTACCATATGACTCCAATGATCACAATAATTCGATAAGTGATTTTATTTACCACACACTATCAAATAGAGTGTGATTACAACGTCAAAACACACCATAACATTGTGGTGTTCCCTGCGGCGTAATTTGTGGAACTCTTTTCACAAGTCTTCCAATGATAAGCCAAACTCTTAACTCAAATCCTTGTTTCCTCGATCTGTATCGCATGAATTTAATTTTTTGTTAAGTTTTCTACTTCACTCCGAACTTGTTTGATCTTATCAAACTTTTCAGACTAACATTTTATTAAGTGGATATGCCCATATCTACTCAAATCATTGGTGAAGTTTACAAAATAATGATTTCCACTACACGTTTAATTACTTCATTGATTCACACACATCGATATGTATGATTCTCAACAAGTTAGATGCCCGTTTCTAGAAAACAGTGTCTTAGTTATTTTGCAAGTGTCATAAGATCGAAATCTAAAGACTCGGAGATCCATTAGAATGGAGCTTCCTCATGCATATAACTCAAAACGTTAGTGCCACAAGAATGTGGTGTCATTACTAAATTTGTATCCTTTGGAATTAATGTTATAAATGTGAGAGCTACTACCATCTAGATTCATATAAGAACATTCCATTTATAATCGGTGTATGATCATTAAAGATATCACTCATAAATGTAGGACAATGATTTGTCACTAACAAATATGAATAATTGTCTCGCTAGAGGCAAGACACACTTATAATGATCATGCTAACAAGCGATCAAAAGGAATTTGTTTAAATCCAAATTAATCAAAGTGGTAGATGTCGAGAGAGAGTGTATATGGCCATCACAACATATTGCTTGCCATCATCAACACACATTGTCTCTTCATCCTTCCAAGCCACTCAAGCAGAAAATCTTGTTTTCATAAAACATGACTAGTATCAAAACTGCTGCAAGTACTTGTTTAGGTAAAACATTCATAACTCGTATATCATATATACAACATCATCATTGATGACTCTCCCCGGCGATCTGTTTCATCTTCTTGATTCTTCAACGTAATCAAGAATTCATGAAGGTGAACGATTCCCCTTGCATGACATAGTCTATGACAAAACATTTGCATCTGGCAACGTTTTCTGTCATCCAGTGATCGAGCTGAGCGAGGCATCTCAATGTCATCAAGTATGACCAATGTCATAAAGTATGACTAGTGTCATCAAGTATGACCAATGTCATCAAGTATGACTGCCACGTGCTACTTTAATGCGAGTGTTCTCTTCCATCTTGGTTGAGAAGAAAACCTGATTTACGGTGGATACAGATCATCAGTCTCAGCGACCATTCCAAATGTTCACGATCTGTCAATACGCACCCACAGTTCATTCTCTATGGCAGAGATCATAGCATACACTGGACTATGATGGAATTATCCGCACAAAACTTGATAATCCAAATGATCATTTTGTTTAGCGGAATCTCCGGGTCTATCTCCTATCGGGTTTTGTATCAAATAGAGCTAAATGGTTTGAAACAAGGAGTATCCTCAAGCTACGGTATAAAAATATGAAGTTTGGACCCAACCTTTTAAGTTTCTTAATCGCAGGAAAGCACCTAAGTTTAAAAGGTCTATCAAACAGGTTATTATCTACAAAGGTTTTACAAAACATAAAGATTTTGTTCATAATAAAATATGGGCTCAAGTTTTTAAAAATAAAACTACCAGAATTTCCACTCAAAACGAACATCCCTCGCACCGTTTTAGTGATTACACGATCCTCATCCATCATACTACCCCCGATCGTCACGGCCGATAGCATAACTTCAAAAGTAGACATCGCTATGTCAATCACTACATCTATATGACTCGTGCTTAACCTTTCGGTCACTGTGTTCCGAGGCCATGTCTGTACATGCTAGGCTCGCCATAGTAACCTTCAGCGTATTCGCGTGTGCAAACATGTCATACACCCACTTTATGCGAACGACGATATGTCTGACACCCGATCGTCACGGCCTGCGTCATAACGTAGAACTTTCGGTGGTGCACGCTAAAGGGAGAACACTCTATGGTATTTTAGAGGGATCATCTTATATTACTACCGCCGTGTAACTAATATATAACATATATATCTCACCGTCGGATCAGCTCTATAGGGCATTTTCTCACGCGTCTTGGACTTAACGCCGTCAGCTGTCACCACGAAACAAACCAGCCCGAATCGGAGAGAGAAAGGGAAAAGACACCAACCCACCTACCCCACTTTCTTCCTCCCTCGCCCTCCCCAGTCCCCACCCTCCTCTCTTCCTCCCGTACCTAGATACCCACCCCGATCCTGATCCAAGCTACCCACCGGCGGCGCCCCCCTTCTTCTCCCCCACCGGCGGCCGCGGCGCCCCTACACCACTACCCAGTGTGAGCGCCGCCCCCGGCCTCCTTGCTCGCCTGCCCCCCGCCACCGGACGCCCTGCTCCAGCACTCGCTCCTCCATGGCGCGGCGGTGCTGCTCCCTCCGGACCGGCGGCCTTGCTTCCCCGCGGAGCGGCGCCTGCCTCCACCCAGATAGGCCGCCGCCGTCGGGAAGTCAAAGGGCTGCTCGTCGGGGATCCCAGGCCGCATGCGAGATGACTAGACGAGGAAGGAGAATCCGGGGCGGAGGCACGCACGAGGAGTCCGCGTTTTTTTTCCGATCAGGATTTGCTTTTTTTCGATCTGGTTTTTGCTTCACCATTTGAAGAAATCAGGCTGTCCCCGATGTAGATCCCATGAGCATTCAAACGTTATGTGTTCCTGATCACTCCGATCCAGATCCCCTGGTTTTTGCTTCACTGTCCGAGTGAAAAGTTCTGTTAATTATCCTTATAATATTTTTCTATCCAGATCCATGTTCATCCAAGTTTATTTTACAGAAAATATGGTATTTTGTTCGGTGATTTGGTTCTAATTTTTTGGGCTAGGTGGTAAAACACCAAAATTTCAGCCTGCTTATGGGTATTTACGAGATAATTAAAATAACTTTTTCGTGGCTCCATGAGAGAAAATAAAATCAAAGCAAAGTTACATGGGCATGACCGCATGATACAAAAAAATTAGTAAATAAAAACGGATATAAAAATTAGTAAATAAAAAGGGAAAAACACCCAATTAGAGGAACTATCTAATAAAGATTGAGGGGCACGTGTAATTTTTCGCAAGTAAAAAAAAAAGCCGTGCCGCACTCCACGCCTGGAAAAGATAAATAAACAATGTGTACGGCAACAACAAAGGCCCAAAAAAGACGTGGACATGACAGCTAAGGGTAACGGTGAGTCAGTCACGGACGTTTGGGTACACGTATCTTGGCGCATGATCCAATGACAAGCACCGCGTGCGTAGCTACCACCCTGGATAGAAAATCCGTGTCGATATATATATACACAATATAAGATGCACACAACAACATAACATCAAAATGTAATGCGACGTGATATGGTTCTTGCACCGATGGTCTCCTTTGCGCCGACAGTTTATAAACAATTCATAAAATTTACCGTGACCATATCACATTGCCCCGGCAAAATAAAGTTAGACGATTTCTACTTTATCTTTTGCATATTTTACGTGGCTTAGGGGCTTCCGTAAATAGAACCGCTTCATATCTATGAATCTACAACCACAACACCGATCAAATAATTGTCAATTTTATATCCCTTTCGGATCCTCCATTGAAAATGCCAAGCCGTCTATTGAGAGAGAGACAGACACCCGCCAGCCGCATATATGGTACAAGCCATATGTCAATTGCGGAACCAGTCTCACGTAAGCATATGCGTATAGTCGGTCCGGGCCGCTTCATCAACTCAAGGCCGATGGCATAAGCAAGTGCACACGAGAGGGAAACAAATATAAGATCGGTGCCCTCATTCAACATGAGTTCTAACCGTAGTACTATATCTACGCATAGACTGGCTCTGATACCACTGAAGGGGATCGTGGGCAGAAAACAAAATTTTTCCTAACAACGATAACCGAAATAGGCAGGATCTATTACTATGCAGATATAAATTAACGGAGGGAACAGTATACATACCCTTATAGACCGTAAGCGTCGACCATCAAAAGATCTGTTTCGATGATGACGCGTGATGAAAATGGGCGATGAAGACGACGGCGGCGCCGGTTCGTGTAGAGGAAGAAGACGTACTTCCAGTGCCACATGTGTAGCACCTCGCAGAGGTTACACACGTACGGAGAAGATGACGACCTCCGGGTTCCAATCCAGCCGAAACTGCGGAAGCAGAAGACTTGGACCGGAGAAACCAGCAGCACGGCGGTGTGCGTATGGTGGAGAGAACTCTCTCAAACCCGTACGCAGCTCCATTTGCGGAACCACGCTTGAGGTAGGAGAGAAAGAGAGAATTGGGGTGAATTTCCAAGGCATATGGCACCTCCTTATATAGGTGGAGGAGGGCTGCCACCCTCCATGGCCGGGCGGTGTGGGACTAATCCCACAACCAGCCACGACCCAAGAGGGTGCGCTGGCCCTAGGTGGGCCCCTTGTGGGCCACCTAGGCCTCCTCCCTGGTGCGGCTCACTTGGGGGGAAATTTCCCCCTTATGGGACGTTTCCACTTGGGAGAGGCGCATTTAAGATTGGACTGCCAATAAATAAAATAAAAATAAATTTAATCATTAATTACATTAATTAATATTAAATACATACTATTTAATTTATTCGAGCTCCGAAAACTATTTCGTCGCCCTCCGAACTCCTTCGGAAATGACCCGGAACACTTCCGGTGTTCTTCTCTCTATTTTCTTTTCTACGTCCAATCTAAATAAACGTCATCTACCCTTAAGTGTGACACCCTAGCGGTTCTAGGACACTCCAGACATGATCGAGAACCCTTCTCCGATCAATGACTATCAGCGGTGGCTGGACTGCCGTGATAGCCCCTGTGCATCCACGAATGTCTTTTTATCGTTTGAACCTTAGACGTCCAGTTTCAACCTTTTGCCTAGCGATACTTAGATTGTCTGAGACTCGTTCTCGGTATCACGATTACCGACTTTGGTCTTGTCACTTGCCAATTCTATCTTTACTCGTCTGTGATATTACATCCCCGTGACCTAGTCACATGCTTGCAACCTTATTGATGTAATCTCACCGAGTGGGTTCAGAGTATCTATCCTGCTATGTGGATTATCAAATCCTGCTATTGATCATTTGTCTCGACCACTTCCTTCGGATACCCGAAAGGGACACCTTTATTGTCACGCTAGATAAGACATGACGTTCGATGCAATCAAAGCACCTTCCAGAAGCAGCGATAAATATGATCTCACGGTCAAAGGTATGAACACTACATTTCTATATATTTTGGGTGTGTGTCCATTGCATCATTCACCTAATGACATGACTCCATAATCAATTGACATAAATGTCCATGATCCGGAAACCTTGATCATCGGTTGCCCAATGGACTAGTTAAGAGGCTACTAGGGACCTGGTTGTTTACGTATCACATGTGTATTAATGTCTCCGCTTAATACAGTTATAGCATGATACAAAACGTATTATCAACAATTGAGATATGAAAAATAAAATATCTTTATTAATTGGCTCTAGGACATATCTCTTTCAGTCTTCCACTTGCACTAGAGTAAAATTTAATCTAGTTTACAACTTGGTAAAATCTTAACACCTATAGCAATATGGTGCATGCTTGTCTCGTGGAAGAGGAATTCAGTCAACAAATCTCCCACATTGAGATCTGTATGTGCTTTGCAACACTTCTATGGCACCTAGTTTGACATCATCCCGTATCTTATGATAACGGTGAAATACATGTTTGTCGATGAAGTGAGACTCGAAACTTCGCGTAGCATGGGCCTTAAAAGTCTAAGAGATCTATTAAGAGAAACCACACATGCGCAGAAAAACCGCTCAGTCCAATCACACTTGCTACTTCTGAAGTAGCCATATATTCCTATACCTATGCAGATTACGCGACAGTGCATTCATATGCGACTTCGCAATCTAACCCTGTCTTTCTTCAAAACAAAGGACTTCTCCTGTATGAGATTTCTAACCGTATGGGTCGGTGTCATAACTTGCATCATCGTAACCTTTTACGGCAAGTTGTCTTTTCACTCTTACCCCATACCAGAAAACATATCCTCAGTTCTCTTTAGACACCGAATAATATACTTAACGTTTGTTCATCGATCCACCCAGGGATCACTCTAGAACCTGTTCTTCAACCAAGAACTTGGGTCACACCAAGTCGAGCTTTCAGTATGATATAATCTATGGCTGAGGCATAGATGATGCCGGACATCCGTTTCTTTCATTAACTATCTTAATATTTTACCTAGTCATACAAGTAAGAACCCTTTTCTTCGCTTGTTCTATTCTGAAAATATTTCAAAATCTTAACCTAGGAAAATATTCCGACCTAATATTATTAAGCCCCTTTTGATCTATACAATTTATAGACCTGATGTCTAATACTCTTAACTTCATTCATGGGAAATTTAATCACTTAAATAATCATTTATACTTTAGTAGAGGATCTGTATCATTCTCAATATGTCATTACATATAAAGTTTGGAATGACACCTAGCTCCCACTCAAATATGCCTTCCGCATATAAGACCAGGGAATTTCCTTTTAGCTCCCACTCAAATATGCCATTCACATATAAGATCAAGAAAAGCTACTTAGCTCCCACTCACTTCTTTGTAAATGCAGGTTTCTTCAACTATTTTGGACAGCTCCAAAATACTTTGATCACATTATCAAAGTGAAGATTCCAACTCCGATATGCTTGCTTTAGCCCATGAATGGAAAGTTGAAGTTTGCATACATGTCTAGCATCTTCAGGATCAACAAAACCTACTTGTTGTACCGATTACAACTCTTCCTTAATGTTGCCATTAGGGAACATGGTTTTTTTATCCATCCATCAATTTCTCAATTGAATATAATTGCTAGAACAATCCTAAACAGACTTAGGCATCGCCACTTGAGACAAAATCTCGTTGTGGTCAACTTTTGAATTTGTCAAAACTGTTTTGTGACAAATCGATCCTTATAGACGGTTGCCTTTCCGTCAGCGTCTATCTTGTCATAAAATTCCATTTACTCTCAACGGCGTGAAGCCCATCAAGAAGATTTACCCAAATCTTTACTTGGTAATCGTACATGGATTTTATCTCGGATTATATATGGCTCATAGCCATTTATCGGACTTAGGTCCACCATCTCTTCTTCGTAGTTCGTAGGTTTGTCATGTTCCGTTAACGTGACGTTTATAACAAGATTGTTCTACCACATTGTATGAAATTGCTGACAACTGGCTTGAGAAACTTTATGGAAGACATTGAACATGAAGAACTTGATGGAATTCCTGGGATGAGAGGGGATGGATGGAGTTCCTGGGATGAGAGGGGAGGGGATGTATCGGTGAGTTAGTTGGTGTGCGCTGAGATAGGTTTTGGCTGGGTCAAACTAGTGGTTTATATGCCGCGAGAGAGTATGCTTTATATTTTGAAGCCTTATGCATGAGTATATTTGTACTAAACTCTTGTGTTTATTCAATGAATTATGACAAAGTTTTTTTCCTTTGCCTCAAAAAATGTTTATTCAACTATTATATATGTTCTCACTAGCCTACCAATGTTCGTATTATCCGTTTTCGAAATTCCAGTGGGAGTGAGAAAAAGACTTGATTATTTCCCTAGCCGGTTCTTCTGGCAAAGTGACCAACTGAAAAGGAAATAACCAAGTGGAACATTGTATGTCGTCCAAAATATGAGGGTGGTTTAGGCATTGAGCTGCTAGATATTAAAAACAAAAGTTTACTAATCAAATGGCTTTATAAATTGCTAAATGAGGAGGGTGTGTGGCAAGAACTTCTATATAATAAATACATATGTGGTAAAACACTAGCACAACTTACACCTAAGCCATTCGATTCTCCTTTTTGGAGAGGAATCCTTGCATGTAAGCAAGATTTCTTCTCCCACGGGTCGTTCATTGTTGGAAATGGACAAGGAACTCGATTTTGGGAAGACACATGGCTGGGAGATAAGCCATTAGCTGAGACATTTCCATGCTTGTTCAATATTACCCGGAACAAAAATGTTCTTGTTGCCGAGGTATTATCTAATACTCCACCCATTAAACTGGAATTTAGGCGTGTTATAATTGGTTCGAAATGGACAGCATGGCTAGCGTTGGCGCGGAAATTGATGATGGTGTCTTTGACAACAGAGGATGATAAATTTAGGTGGAAGTTGACCACCAATGGGATCTTCACGGTTAAATCTTTGTATGCTGATTATATGAATAGGCATACACCTTTTCTTCGAAAGTACTTGTGGAAACTGAAAGTACCACTAAAAATTAGAATTTTTATGTGGTTTGTTAATCGGAAAGTGATCCTTACTAAAGATAATCTAACCAAGAGAAATTGGAATGGTTCTAAGACATGTGTCTTTTGTCAGAAAGAGGAAACGATTGAACATTTGTTCCTAGAATGTAACTTTGCTCGAAATTTTTGAGACTGCTCCATTTCACATATAACGTGCCACCTCCAACAAGCATAGCTAATATGTTTGGCTCTTGGCTTGCAGGAGTAGATAAGAAAACTAAAAGCCGTATACGCATTAGCGTATGTGCTTTTATTTGGGCTCTTTGGATTGTCGAAACGATATGGTTTTTAACAAAGTTGAAAATGCTCACTTTTTACAGGTTGTCAACAAAGCTACATATTGGATCACTTTGTGGTCTTTCCTCTTGCCGCAAGACCAGCGTTCTTTGATGGAGGCAGGCTGTACCCGGCTTATGGCAGTGGTGCGGGCTATTCTCAAGCGAGATGGGTGTCATCATGACCGACGAATTTGCGCCCCCTCATAGTTTTCTTTATCAACTATTTTCTGGCTGGTTTGTAGCCAATTCGGATGTTTACTTTGATGTGTAATACTCTATACTTTTAAAACTTTGCAATAAAAAGCCGTGTGCATCATTCTGATGCAGAGGCTGGGGCTTCGTCTCCTTTTCTAAAAAAAACTATTATATATGTATTCTTGTTTTGCTAGGAATATTCACATACTTTTTAAAATTAAAATGGTAAAAAACTTAAGATGAATTTCAATATCATCGCTATAACATTAACAATACGGGCATGAACCATACTTTTTTTTGAATGAAATACTTTATTAGTTTGGAATCAAAGATACATCGTTTGCTATTACAGCTCTAATACAACTAGGAGGCTCGTCATGGGCACGAACCATACTTGTTTACACGAGGAAAACATTTTTCAAGTTTTCTGTTTAGATAGCTAACCTCGAACGTACGCAGTCGAAACATGGTGCGTGCACTGCGTCTAAATCCTTGGAATTCGAAAGTTGTCCAAATATGAAACTTTTCTACTACAACGAAACTGTGAAACATGGGTGTCTAGAATTTCCTACTTATCTGAATTCTGAAACCCGACACTTGACACTTTTTACACTGCACTGGAGTAAATCGTAGGCTCGCACAGAGGAAGACAAGAGAGTAAGAGACACGACCACGTTTCGCGTCCGCGTCCAGCCCCACCGGCAGTTACGACGTTGTCCCGCGCAGGTCGCTGCCGCATCGGGATCACCGCCACACCGTACGTAGCGACGTAAACACCACCGTCGGCGGCTCGGCCTTCAGTACAAGTTCGCCCGTGTCAGCATCCGACACACTCCATCATCCATCGCCTTCTCTCGTCTCGTCTGGGTGGTCGTCTTCTCCCCGCTCACCACTTGCAAGCGCAGACGCAGATATTTCCTTTGCGCGGTAAGGCATGGCCAGCCAGTTCGTCCTCAACACCGGCGCCAAGATCCCGTCCGTCGGGCTCGGCACCTGGAAGGCCGACCCCGGCCTCGTCGGCAACGCCGTATACGCCGCCGTCAAGGTGCGCCGTCGTCGCCAGCCATTTGCTTGTTAATTTCGTTCTCGTTTTAGCTAGTTCGGTCGTAGTCGAGCTTGTCAATCTGTGCACCCTTGTGTGTTCTTTAGCTTTTTCCGGGGAGTTCAACCTTAATTTGTGTTTTGTGTAAGTACCGAGGAACTTTTGCTAGCAATTGGCGACGAACTCGAATTGTGGGGAAAATGTAGTACTGTACGAAATTTGGCCGGGTACCTCGGAATCGGACGGTGTTCCGCTATATCTGAATCTTAATGCGTATGCGTCCTAATTGTGCAGGCTGGTTATCGGCACATCGATTGTGCTCAAGTATACGGCAATGAAAAGGAGGTAATCAAATTAGATTGAATTAAACTATTTCCTCATATTCACTCTGGATGAAGAAGAACTGAAGAAGCACTACGGTGTTTGCAGATTGGATTCGCTCTGAAGAAGGTGTTCGACGAGGGCATAGTCAGTCGGGGAGATCTATTCATCACCTCCAAACTATGGTCAGTCTAGTTCGTTTCCTGATTCTGCATGCGATCCGAATATTGTCGATCATGATCCAGGGCATTGCAACTGCGAAATCTCTTGAAATGTTAACTACTAGTAAATCTGAACCTTTTTCAGGAACACTAACCACGCGCCGGAGGACGTCCCGGTTGCTCTGGACAGCACGCTCCAGGACCTGCAAACCGACTATGTGGATCTCTACCTCGTAAGCCTAGCCTAGAGAGTGCTTGTACTTCTGAATGCATCACTGACATATATCATAAGTGATAAGATGCATTCTTCATTCGTCAGATACACTGGCCGGTACGGATGAAGAAAGGCTCCAGCTTCGGCGCAGAGAACATCATCCCGTCCGACATACCGGCGACGTGGGCGGCGATGGAGAGCCTCTACGACTCCGGCAAGGCGCGCGCCATAGGCGTCAGCAACTTCTCGACCAAGATGCTGGAGGATCTGCTCGCCGTCGCGCGCGTGCAGCCAGCGGCCAACCCCCCCACCCCCCCCCCCCTTATTTTTATCATCTTTGCGAAGACGCTTTTGAAATGAAAAACAATGATACACTTATATGTTTGGATTGCCTAAATCAATTTCATCGGTGTCCTTTCAGTCGTTCACCTTCTCTAGTACATCAACCTTGTTGCAATCAACTTGCATGTGGAGACCCATGTTTTGTAAGCTCACTAATGAAAGCAAACATTCAGCGATTCCCGCCTAAAAGGTGCAATTGTTGGAGATACCACCACAAACTTTAAGGCTGCTATTTGGAACATTGCTTTGTGGTTGGCCAAATTGTCAATTATGTAAGCACACCCCAAAAACTAGGGCTCGCTTGATTTTTCCATGCCGCTACTCCACTAGGATCTGGCATATGGCCTGGCTCCCAGAAGCATGCACCTGAAGGAATGGACAGATTATGAGAGCGTCAAAGATTGGGCGCTCTTTCTTGACCGGGCATCCAAGGAAGGCGACGACTACGGTGCTCCTGCTTGTTGCTTGGCATATTTGGAGTGTGAGAGAAATGCATGAGTTTTGTGGCGTTCCTTTATAATGCATAATGTTGTTTTCGCCAAAATTAAGGAGGAGGCGATGGTTTCGGTTTTGGCTGGGCTAAACTTGTAGGTATTTATATGCTAGGAGAATAGGCTTTATATTTTTGTAGCCTTGTGCTTATGCCTCTGTGTGTTCGTATTGAACACTTCTGTTTATTCAATGAAATATTTCAAAGATTTTTCCTTTGCTACAATAATTTTTATTCAACTATATATATATATATATATATATATATATATATTCTAGTAGGGATATTCAAAATACTTGTTCGAATAAGAAGAGTAAAAAACTTAAGGTGAATTTAAATATCATGGCTAAGACATTAAGAATAAGGGTACAAACTAGACTTGTTTAGATGAGGAATACATTTTCGAAGCTTTTTTGTTAGATTGCTAACCTTGACCGTTACGCGGTTGAAACATGGAGGTAAAAGCATTGCGGAGAACCCTCGACCACTACATACTTGTTTGATATGTACAACGAGTGATAAATGAATTAGTAGCGCATCGATTAGCGAAGTTTGGCTGCGCTAATATTGTAATGTATGGGGATGTACACGACACCGACACGGGTGCGTGGATGTGACACCGTTGGCACTCCACTCTGCCACACCGGTTTGAAGTAAGGCGATGATGGCAGCGACCAATCCGGCACCAAAGGTGATGATTGTTAGCAGTGGCGGAGCTTGGGCTCAAAGGGTGGAGGGAAGATGGGACAAATATCACAGGTTTTAAAGAAGAACAGGCTAAAAAAACTATTTTTTTGCCAATTTTTTCTTGGGCTTGGGGGGGGTCACCCCCCTGATCTGTACCTAGCTCCGGCAATGTTGGCTACATGTCCTAGAGCGATTATGTCTAACAGATGTCGGCAGCACACCTTGGGAGAAAGTTGCTCACGAACAACCTCAGAATCTGATGAAAGCCGAGGAAGAGAGGGACCATGGTAACTGATGTTGGTTGCATCCAATAGTACTATCATAGCAACGGAGATAGTCACCACGCCTTGTATGAAATTGCTGACAACTGGCTTGAGAAACTTTATGGAAGGCATTGAACATGAAGAACTCGATGGAATTCCTGGGATGAGAGGGGATGTATCGGTGAAGTTAGTAGGTGTGCACTGAGATAGGTTTTGGCTAGGTCAAACTAGTGGTTTATATGTCGCGAGAGAGTATGCTTTATATTTTGAAGCCTTATGCATGAGTATATTTGTACTAAACTCTTGTATTTATTCAATGAATTATGACAAAGTTTTTGCCTTTGTCTCAAAAAATGTTTATTCAACTATTATATATGTTCTCACTAGCCTACCAATGTTCCTATATCCTTTTTCAAAATTCCAGTGGGAGTGAGAAAAAGAATTGATTATTTTCGTAGCCGGTTCTTCTGGCAAAGTGACCAACTGAAAAGGAAATATAGGCTAACCAAGTGGAACATTGTATGTCGTCCAAAAGATCAGGGTGGTTTAGGCATTGAGCTGCTAGATATTAAAAACAAAAGTTTATTAAGCAAATGGCTTTATAAATTGCTAAATGAGGAGGCTGTGTGGCAAGAACTTCTATATAATAAATACCTATGTGGTAAAACAGTAGCACAAGTTACACCTAAGCCAACCGATTCTCCTTTTTGGAGAGGAATCCTTGCATGTAAGAAAGATTTCTTCTCCCACGGGTCGTTCATTGTTGGAAATGGACAAGGAACTCGATTTTGGGAAGACACATGGCTGGGAGATAAGCCATTAGCTGAGCAATTTCCATGCTTGTTCAATATTACCCGGAACAAAAATGTTCTTGTTGCCGAGGTATTATCTAATGCTCCACCCATTAAATTGGAATTTAATTAGGCGTGTTATAACCGGTTCGAAATGGACAGCATGGCTAGCGTTGGTGCGGAAATTGATGATGGTGTCTTTGACAACAGAGGATGATAAATTTATGTGGAAGTTGACCACCAATGGGATCTTCACGGTTAAATCTTTGTATGCTGATTATATGAATGGGCATACACCTTTTCTTCGAAAGTACTTGTGGAAACTGAAAGTATCACTAAAAATTAGAATATTTATGTGGTTTGTTAATCGGAAAGTGATCCTTACTAAATATAATCTAACCAAGAGAAATTGGAATGGTTCTAAGACATGTGTCTTTTGTCACAAAGAGGAAACGATTGAACATTTGTTCCTAGAATGTAACTTTGCTCGAAAAATTTGGAGACTGCTCCATTTCACATATAACGTGCCACCTCCAACAAGCATAGCTAATATGTTTGGCTCTTGGCTTGCAGGAGTAGATAAGAAAACTAAAAGCCGTATACGCATTGGCGTATGTGCTTTCATTTGGGCTCTTTGGAATTGTCGAAACGATATGGTTTTTAACAAAGTTGAAAATGCTCACTTTTTACAGGTTGTCAACAAAGCTACATATTGGATCACTTTGTGGTCTTTCCTCTTGCCGCAAGACCAGCGTTTTTTGATGGAGGCAGGCTGTACGCGGCTTATGGCAGTGGTGCGGGCTATTCTCAACCGAGATGGGTGGCATCATGACCGACGACTTTGCGCCCCCTCATAGTTTTCTTTATCAACTATTTTCTGGCTGGTTTGTAGCCAATTCGGATGTTTACTTTGATGTGTAATACTCTATACTTTTAAAACTTTGCAATAAAAAGCTGTGTGCATCACTGTGATGCAGAGGCTGGGGCTTCGTCTCCTTTTCTAAAAAAATAAATATTATATATGTATTCTTGTTTTGCTAGGAATATTCACATACTTTTTAAAATTAAAATGGTAAAAAACTTAAGATGAATTTCAATATCATCGCTATAACATTAACAATACGGGCATGAACCATACTTTTTTTTGAATGAAATACTTTATTAGTTTGGAATCAAAGATACATCGTTTGCTATTACAGCTCTAATACAACTAGGAGGCTCGTCATGGGCACGAACCATACTTGTTTACACGAGGAAAACATTTTTCAAGTTTTCTGTTTAGATAGCTAACCTCGAACGTACGCAGTTGAAACATGGGTGTCTAGAATTTCCTACTTATCTGAATTCTGAAACCCGACACTTGGCACTTTTTACACTGCAGTGGAGTAAATCGTAGGCTCTCGCGTAGAGACAGAAGAGAGACACCACCACGTTTCGCGTCCGCGTCCAGCCCCACCGGCAGTTACGACGTTGTCCCGCGCAGGTCGCTGCCGCATCGGGATCACCGCCACACCGTACGTAGCGACGTAAACACCACCGTCGGCGGCTCGGCCTTCAGTACAAGTTCGCCCGTGCCAGCATCCGACACACTCCATCATCCATCGCCTTCTCTCGTCTCGTCTGGGTGGTCGTCTTCTCCCCGCTCACCACTTGCAAGCGCAGACGCAGATATTTCCTTTGCGCGGTAAGGCATGGCCAGCCACTTCGTCCTCAACACCGGCGCCAAGATCCCGTCCGTCGGGCTCGGCACCTGGAAGGCCGACCCCGGCCTCGTCGGCAACGCCGTATACGCCGCCGTCAAGGTGCGCTGTCGTCGCAAACCATATGCTTGTTAATTTCGTTCTCGTTTTAGCTAGTTCGGTCGTAGTCGAGGTTGTCAATCTGTGCACCCTTGTGTGTTCTTTAGCTTTTTCCGGGGAGTTCAACCTTAATTTGTGTTTTGTGTAAGTACCGAGGAACTTTTGCTAGCAATTGGCGACGAACTCGAATCATGGGGAAAATGTAGTACTGTACGAAATTTGGCCGGGTACCTCGGAATCGGCCGGTGTTCCGCAATATCTGAATCTTTAATGCGTATGCGTCCTAATTGTGCAGGCTGGTTATCGGCACATCGATTGTGCTCAAGTATACGGCAATGAAAAGGAGGTAATCAAATTAGATTGAATTAAACTATTTCCTCATATTCACTCTGGATGAAGAAGAACTGAAGAATCACTACGGTGTTTGCAGATTGGATTCGCTCTGAAGAAGGTGTTCGACGAGGGCATAGTCAGTCGGGGAGATCTTTTCATCACCTCCAAACTATGGTCAGTCTAGTTCGTTTCCTGATTCTGCATGCGATCCGAATATTGTCGATCATGATCCAGGGCATTGCAACTGCGAAATCTCTTGAAATATTAACTACTAGTAAATCTGAACCCTTTTTCAGGAACACTAACCACGCGCCGGAGGACGTCCCGGTTGCTCTGGACAGCACGCTCCAGGACCTGCAAACCGACTACGTGGATCTCTACCTCGTAAGCCTAGCCTAGAGAGTGCTTGTACTTCTGAATGCATCACTGACATATATCATAAGTGATAAGATGCATTCTTCATTCGTCAGATACACTGGCCGGTACGGATGAAGAAAGGCTCCAGCTTCGGCGCAGAGAACATCATCCCGTCCGACATACCGGCGACGTGGGCGGCGATGGAGAGCCTCTACGACTCCGGCAAGGCGCGCGCGATAGGCGTCAGCAACTTCTCGACCAAGAAGCTGGAGGATCTGCTCGCCATCGCGCGCGTGCCGCCGGCGGCCAACCAGGTGGAGTGCCACCCAATCTGGCAGCAGGCCAAGCTCCGGGAACTCTGCGTTTCTAAAGGGATACACCTCTCGGTACGCATGTCTGTCTGACGCCGTAATCCGATCTCGTCGAAACATGCCATTGCTGAAAGTTATTGGGATGCGTGCAGGCCTATTCGCCGTTGGGCTCGCCGGCGACGTTCAACGCGGCCACCGTGCTGGAGCACCCGGTGGTGGTGTCGACGGCGGAGAAGCTGGGCAAGACGCCGGCGCAGGTGGCGCTGCGGTGGGGGATCCAGACGGGCCACAGCGTGCTGCCCAAGAGCACCAACGAGGAAAGGATCAGGGCCAACCTCGACGTCTACGACTGGTCCATTCCCAGCGACCTGTTCGCCAGCTTCTCTGAAATCGAACAGGCAAGTATATATACAAACGCGATGCTAAACATTTCTCGTCACGACGGTATGCATGAATGCATCTGCTTTGTTCTGAATCTTGGTGGGTGAATGTGATTTGCAGGTGAAGCTGGTCCGAGGGAGTTTCTGGATTCACCCGGAAGGCGTCTTCAAAACCGTGGAAGAGTTCTGGGACGGAGAAATCGTCTGAACTGTTTGTTGTCTCAGACCTGCAATAATCAGCAGCCGAATGAGCAATTGAGCTCACACTAGGCTTCGCTGCTGTTGGGATGCAATTTGAGTTTGGGTAGTGGCTGAAGTGCAGAGTCGCCCTGGACCCTTGTTGGTCTGACCGACGATTATGCATCCACTGCACTACAGAAATCTTATTCTCTGTCAGTGTAAGGAAAAACACCTTATTCCATGTATCAGTTATGTTTGTACCTTGTTTTCTGACGAATGTTCACCAGGCTCCTAATGTTATTTGCCTTGTTTGAACAAACGATCTGATCTGACTGTATTAATTAAACAAACCAACGTACAGCAGATCGAAGAAAGAAAACACACACGATTATTTAGCATGTTTGATACTAAAAGTTACATCAAAGACCTTGGACTTGTCATATCCAGCTCCACTTTGTTCCTCTAGAAGTACAAACAAACCAGTACAAAGTTGCACTAATCTCAGAAATTCTAAATAATCACTTGAGTCGCCCACCCCAACAGGGGAGAATCTATGATCTCTTAACACGCTATGGTGGGGATACACCTCTTGTTTAGCTAGCTGACGAACAACATATTCATCGTCGTATTGTTGTGAAAGAACTTCCCAAGCGTAAAAGAACAGAACATGAAACCGACTGCACCAAACTTGACACGACGGTCTATGGGGTCAGAATACCGATATGATTGGTAGAAAAGGCAAAACAAAAAATATTGGCTTCCAAAAGACCCTGCATGGACTAGAAAATTGTCTAACTTCCAACTTTAACTATGCATTTCAACCTTGAATTATCACATAAAGTCACTTTCAATACTCAATTTGAAAAAGATTTTTGTTCATCTTATATTGTGGATCCGCTTGTTTTACAACTTAAACGGTTTTATATGGATAGTGAAATTCTGATATCTGTTTGCACCATGTCATGTCAGCGACTTAAGTATAATAATAAGAAATTTTGAAAAAATCAAGAGAAAAAATTTTTTCCAAAGTTTGAAGCCTTGTACAAATTTCAGAAATAACGAAACTGAAAAAGTTCAGTTGTTCCCTGATGACATATATAAGCTACAAAGTTCACTAGAGAACAAACACTTGGTTGGGTTGCTATGTCAAATTTGACGTCATGCATGTCTCACTAAGATGGGGTCATTATTTGTGTTGTAGGGGGGATTTTCTGGTCAAAAACTGATATGTATGTGATATCAATTTTGATGCATGCTTGCCCGTCTAGGCTCGACCTCCGTGCTCGCAATACCAGTTTGTAGTTTGTACTCACGAATTCTCATAGAACTAAGCCGAGGGCTTCTTCTCATGTGGTCTCTCTTTTTAATTTTGAAGAACCGTGGCTACAAACTTTGCTGATATGGTGTGAATTGTGTGTGTGTAGGTGTACGTTTACACTGTACTTTGTCTCGAAATAGGATTTGATGCCATTTTGTAAATAAAGCAATGACCAGACAAGAATGCTCTATAAATAAAGCAACGGTTACACTGTAATTTGTGTGTTTGAAGAAAGATTTTCAATAGTTAATTTAAAACAAGTTTGCTAAAATTTCTTTAAAGATTTTAGATTTTTGCAAAAGTGCTTTTCATGTTTTAATTTCTGAATTTCCGAAGTGGAAGATGTGTTACCTTTTGTTGTTTCCATTCCGATATGCCTGTGAGAAAAAAAAGAGTCACGTGATACTAGGTAAGAGTTTTGAGTCGTCCGATTGAAAAGTCAACGTCCTAAGTTATGATCTTTTAATGGGGGATTCCTACCCCTCCTCGCCTGAGCTCTTCGCCGCCGCCTGTCCCGGGGGCCCGCGTCCCCGTGGGCGTAGATTGGCTGAGATGACAGCCCCCTCCAGTCGGCTGCCACGTCGTCCTAGGTGGCAAACAGCTTAAAACAACCACCGGGGTTCGGTCACCATCTTCCTCCATCGTGGTAGCTAATTCCAGCGGGTTCTACTTCCACGTGTTGTTTTAAGCACGACCAATTAGGGGCGCGTTCGTTTTATTTGACCCTGTTCAATCGTGGCAGTAAATGCTGCAGCGATTTTACACATGTTTCTGTTCCTTCAAAAGGAGTTGCTACTGCTCCCCTGTTATGATGTTTTCTAATCCAACAAATTCCTGTGGTATAAATTATCTTTATATTATGCAATCCCTAGTCTTGCTTTGTTCTTTCGTTTTTCTAATCGCCATCTGTTCTGCACAGATCCACATTTGGTTCCCTGTAGGTTTCATAATCACATCACTATTCAAACAGCGTGTGTCGGTCACTCTCTCACATACATTATGTGTATTTATGCAGAACGAATATTACACCCCACCATCACCAACTCGAAGACCCCAGTACCCATCTTCTGCGATAGTCTTTCTCAGCTAGTTTGCTCCAGTCTCACCTGGGCTTTCCTGATCAAAGATGGCTGAGTCCTTCGTCCTCAACACCGGCGCAAGGATCCCATCAATCGGCTTCGGCACATGTCAGGTAGAACCTGATGTTGTCGGCGACGCCATCTATGCTGCTGTCAAGGTCTTTTCCTGTCTCTCTAGTTCTATCTTGATGGTTTTGTGAATCTTGGATATAATTGTGTGTGCTTGCGTGAGCCTGTGTATCACCTGCTCACTTCAGTAATTAGGAAGTGTTCAGCTTTGTGTTGTTTGGTGCCTATAGTATCTGCAGAGTAAGTTGTAGTATTAAAGATCAAATTGACCTCCTAAGCAGAAATCGCTGTTGTTAGCTCAACTAGCCTACTAATCACAAGTTACTTCTACTTCGGGAAACTTCCAAAATCAAAGTTAACTAGCTTTCGATTCATATCCATTGTAATGTTACTTTACTATATTTTGAAGTCCTGACATATCAAACTGCATCCAGGGCCTTATTCCGCCTTCTAATTGTTTCATGCTTTGCTGGCAGGCTGGATATCGGCATATTGATTGTGCTCCAGCATACCGCAATGAGAAAGAGGTATTTAGTAATCATTTGCACCATAGATTTCATCAACATGTTTGTCCCTTCAATGTGTACGATGTTGCCTTTTTTTCTATTTTGCGTAACAGGTTAAATTGAACTGATTAGTACTCTGTTGGGAAAAATGGTTAGTATATGTTTCACTGTCACATCGATAATTGTTTGCTAGCACATAAATATCTATTATATAATTAAAACACAAGACAATTAACGGTGAAGATTAGCTAGACATAATCGAGTCTGTGAAATCACGGCTGAGATTTATACTTCGTAACATCCACCCGGCGTGGTGGTGTCCATCTCCTCCACGTCTAAAAACAACAGACCTGCCGTCTTCGTGGAAAGTTATCCCATCACAAAAGGAGATAAAGCCACGACCAAGCAACGTTTCAGATTGATCTACTCCGTATGTTGGATAGAGAGGCGGACACGCATAGTCAAGACGAAAACCTAGACATGGCGATTCTATTGATCTGCCAGTCGGGCGTACGTTTGTTGGCTTCGAGGTTCCTCGAGCAATGAGCAACCACCACCTCTTGCTGCATGGAGTCCCGCAGGCCGACAAACTGATGGTTGTCTCGCAGTCGCAACAGTAAGATCTACCGGCGTTTGACTCCCCAGACTGGATTGATTTCAATAGTAGTTCCACGATTGAATTCACCTACGATTTGGAATAAGGAGAAGACATGTGGTTGTGAATCTGGAGTTCTGGACGGAATAAGGAGCAAGGACAACGGAGACATCACCATTATTCAATAGCGAACAGTGGCATCGACTAAATCATTGGTGTGTTTAGCAGCTCCAATTAGCAGGTAGTATGTCTGATTCAAAGCATGTTAATTACGCTATAAACATGATCGTTCCGCTTCAGCTTGCCAAATAATTGATCTGCGGCGGCGATACCGCAGCCAGCACTTTTCCTGCTGCTCCTCCGACTGTCTGGTATTACGCTCGCGTATGCTTGAGAAACCTTATCTTCCTTTCTTTGCCGTTGGCACATGCTATGTTTAGTTCTATTCAGGGAAAAGCTGAGACCAATAATTGTTTTGTTTTGTTCCAGGAAAAGCTGAGATCTAGAATTGCATGGCGACCACCGTCAACTGATGAGTCACGACCTACCTCCAACCCTTCTACAATATCGGACTGCAAATTAGCAGCGAGGGACCCACAGCCATGCACCGATTGATATTTCTGCCGGGCGACTTTTTCCAGATTTCTTACTATAGTTAAAACAAATTGCATTGCTTCTTCCGCTCACATGGTTTAAACTATCAGGTATATGCAATTGCAAAGCACGTATAGTTGGCCAGCATATTTTCATGCTGCAAGTTGATGCCTACTACCTTAAGCCTGAAACGTTGAATGATACGGAGTAGATACGAGTTTTTACTGCAAGTTTGGAGCCTCTCCGAACATTAGTGGGCACGAGTTGGTTGATCTCATCTTCATCACACATAAAAGTTACTCACGGGAAGTCTCCATGAAGTCATGTTAGATGGTGGCATCTATGATTTAAAGTCATGCAGATGTGTATATTTTGAAACATTGCGTGGCTATTTTTAATTAACACGGATTATTCAGTACAACTAGCATGCCAAAATTTATCTTATTTGCACACAATTGCACGGCTATTTTAAAACAATCAAATTGTTTAAACTTTACATATTTTTCTTACACTTTCTAGGTTGGGTTGTTAAAATATCTGGCCTTGCTTTGCAACGTATGAGCTGAATTTTTCTAAATTGCACAGATTGATTCTTTAAGTGTTGTCAGAGACAAATATTGAGGCTAAGGTTGAAGCTCGTGGCCAATATTGCGCAGGAATTTGTGGAGCGGTAATGGAAGATTTGGACATTGATAATAAGGTGAGCAGTATGATTTTGTTAATCTTCGTCTCATCCATTGAATTAAAGACAAAAAAGGATAGCTCGGCTATTTGAAAAAAAAATATTCGTTTAAACTGCGCATATTTTTATTACACGTTATAGGTTGGGTTGTTAAAATATTTGGCCTTTCTTTGCAGCGTATGAGCTGAATTTTTTGAAATTTGCACTGATTGATTAATATGGAGGCTATGGTTGAAGCTCGAGGCCAATATTGCGCAGGAATTTGTGGAAAGGTAATGGGAGATTTGTACATTTAAAATAAGGTGAGCACTATGACTTTTTACATCTTCGTCTCTTCCGTTGAATTAAAAAAATTGTAGGCCATAGAAATATTACTGTTCCCACATGTTCATTAGTTTTGTTCTAAGTACATATCAGTTCAAGATTTTGGTACAATGAGCCGAACAAAATATTTTTACTCAGAGCTGTGACATAATTCTTTGTGGATTAGTAATTCTAATGACCAGCACTAACTGAATGTTGTTTTCTAGGATTTGTCTACAGAATTGATATTTTTTAGAGGGAAGTCTACATAATTGATTGAATACATATGTAGTTGATTTCACTATCTCGATAGGAAGCCCAAGAATTGCACGAGTAATTCAAAGTGGAGGGTGCGGCGGATTGCACATTGTCCATGTGGCGAGCGAGGAAATTCCATAATGGAGGAGCAGAACCAGCAACTCTGGCTATTATGACTAGACAGTCGACGTATATTTTCAAGTGAGACTATAGAAACCTTCTTTTACCAGGAATGTTCAGAGGTTGATCAATTACTCCTTCATCGTTTTCATAATTGCTACCAAATCAGTGTACATATAAATTTTGTATGGCCTCGCAGCATAATTTTGGTTCTAAACAAATGGTCAGCCAAATGGTGGATTAAGCTATTTTGTATGGACTATGATGCAAGACCATATAGATTGTGGAACACTAATCTATTAGACAACGACTTCATGTGAAATGATGCACAGAGTTGAGAACTCAATGGGTGGTTAGAAAAATCAAGAAATCAAATGCGTACACATGTATTTGAGCACAATTAAAAAAAGTAAATAAGAACTCTGAAAGATAATTAAAAAGTACCGTTGAGTATCCAGGTTACACTCTAAAAATTACAATTTGTACAATATACATATTTTAAATTTCTAGCCCCATGCAGGCACACGGGTCTGCGGGTAAGAGATATTAATAATTTTTAAGCAAGGATGACCGAAGCACGGTGGAATATGATGGCGTTTAACAAATGCACATCCAACATAACTGGATAGGAGGCAAAGAAAAATTAAATCTGACACTTCAATTTCATATACGAATTGTGGGATAAAAATACGAAAAAATCAATTTACATATGAACTCCATTCGAACGCCATAGAATTGCATGCATAGCTAATTTTCGAAATAAACACAATTGGACCTCCAGTTTAGAAAAATATATTGATTACATACACACATTTCGAAATAAAAAAATAAAGGAATTTACAAAACGGAAGTCATCCTGTAATGCACATGAAGTCCTTCTATGGCTAATGTCTAAATAAAATTAATGTAAAGATTAGAAGTTGCAATATTATAGAATATAAACTTTAAAATAGCACATAATTTTGCAACTTAGCCTTTATAGGTACTCGAGTGGAAGTCCATAAATAAATGATTAACTGATGAGTGCTAGGCTAGGAATAATCCAGTAGTATTTGGGTAAGAGGAATGGCATAGTCATCCATTTTCTAGCTCACCAACAGCAAGTCGGGTAATATCAAATATATCTAGCCGCGCAAATGCGCGGGCCACCCAGCTAGTTGTAATTGTCTAAATGGTTTTGATTTTATGATATGGAAAATATGCTCTTTTAATTTCTATTATATACATGAAGCTGTTTTTAGCCAAAATGCAATGCACATTTTACTGAAAACAATATCGAAGGAAATATACCTTAATATACTGATGATAAATCAGAAGAAAATACCTCATTTCTGAAATTTAGAATCAGGTACAATTGATAAATGACAAAAAAATGGCGTGTAAGGTAATACATCAGCGAAATTGGAAATAACATCACAACATGGGGAACAAACCTTCTAGAGAAATATGCTAATTATCACTTTCTTGACTATATTTGAGTCTTTGGGGGTACTTTAGGATTTATATTCCGCGCCGAAGATTTGTGTTTGTGAGCTAGGGTGATGCCATATTGCTAACTAAACTGGGCTAATGCCCATTCATAGGTTGGCTTGGCTTTGAAGAAATTATTTGAGGATGGTGTGGTCAAGCGTGAAGATTTGTTTATCACCTCTAAGCTATGGTCAGGCTCATTTCCCAACCTCTGTTGAAGTAAGTGAAATATTTTTTCATGTAGGAATATTCTGAATTTTGTAGGTCTGGTGATCATGCACCTGAAGATGTGCCAGAGGCACTTGCAACTACTCTCAAAGATTTGCAGCTTGACTTCTTGGATTTGTTCCTCGTAAATTCCTAAATTCAGTTATTTGTTTATTTTACGCTTGTAGACTGAGATATGCCTGTAATGAACTAAATAACTAAAGTTAAGGAGCAAATAGCTTATAATTCAGTTATTTGTTATTTTTACGCTTTCAATATTTTTTTTGCTTTACCTGGACATTTTCTTGTTCAGTGTCAATTATGTTTGTTCATAGTCATTAGTTCCACGCCAAAAGAATCACACTATCAGAAATTATTTCTTTGCAACAGTCTTGCATAAATTTGAGACAGGTTGCATTCAATGAGAATAACCGGCACTGCATAATATTTTAAGAGACTTTTATATTTGAGAACATACTAAAGGAAAATTTGCAAAAGGACAACTCTTTTTGTCGAACCGAGTTAATGAATAGCTGAGCACAATAACTGATTTAAGTGTACCCAACATTTTACCTGATTTGGTTATTCAAATGGCCTTACTTTACAGATTCATGGTCCTATCCGTATCAAGAAAGGAACCATAACGAGCCCTGAAAACTTTCTCCCACCTGATATCCCTGCTACATGGGGAGCGATGGAGAAGCTACATGACTCTGGCAAAGCTCGAGCTATCGGAGTGGGTAACTTTTCTTGCAAAAAGCTGGAGGATTTGCTTGCCATTGCACGCGTGCCTCCAGCAGTCAACCAGGTTGAGTGCCATCCGATTTGGCAGCAAGACAGCTCCGTAATCTATGCCAGTCAAGGGGTGTTCATCTTTCTGTAAGCTTGATATGTCATTACTAATATTCTAGCATCTCTTTCAGTGTTTTCAAGTTACCACCTTAACTTGTTGACTCCAGTACTGCACAAGTACCATGTGTCTTGTCATGAATTGTCGCCTTTTGTCATTGCAGGCATTTTCGCCATTAGGTTCGCCTGCATCATTCGGGTTCAGTGGGGCATTTGTCCTTAGCAATCCTATTGTCATCTCTGTTGCCGAGAAGTTGCAGAAAACGCCTGCACAGGTCGCCCTACGTTGGGGTCTTCAAATGGGACAAAGTGTACTCCCAAAGAGCTCCAATGAAGCAAGGATTAAGGAGAACTTCGACATATTTAGTTGGTCCATTCCTGAAGATTTGATGGCGAAATTCTCCGAGATCAAACAGGCATGTCCGAAGTCTACATGTTTCTTCGGATGTTGCATGTTATTTATTTCTCTTCTATGTTTATTACTTCCGATATCAATCGAAGATCCGAGAAAGATCAGATCATTCTTTCATCGGAGAGATATATCATTGTAGAACTCTCATTCTTGACATCTGATATTTGGTTTGATTAAACAAAATGCAGGTAAGGTTGCTGAGAGCGGAATTCGCAGTTCACCCTCTAAGCGTTTACAAAACCTTGGAGGATCTTTGGGATGGGGAAATCTGAAGCAAATGAACTTCTCTGGAGTGAGCAAACTGAACGAGCTAGTGAAGACACCGCATATTCCGAAGTATGTCCATTTGTGTTAAATAAAGTTGATTGTCGTACCGATGTTTTCCTTTATTACTTTCTTTCTTGAACAACTGATAATGTAATAATATGTGTCGTGGGTCGTGGCTCAGAGAAAAATCCGAAAGAAATTGCTCTGTTTTCATCCATCTTCATATTTCTCGAAGAAGTTTACTTCCAGGTGCCTCATGCTACTATAGTATAATGTGTGCCTTTAGTTTATCTTTTCCAACAGTAGGGTATCCTTTTAATTTCTTTTCTTGAAATGGGGAGCGAAGCCCCAGCCTCTGCATCGAAACGATGTACACAACTTTTTTATTAACAAAATGAGAAAACAGGAAACCACCATAACCTTACAAAGAAATATATCGATCAGCCGGAAGCCACCCGATAACTCGCTACACCTACAAGGTTAATGAATGGGTGGATCTGATCAGAGCCACATGCCCGGACCTCACACACCTACGCACATCATCTAAATCTAGAAGCCTCACCAGGCCACCCAACGGCTAGCCAGGAGCACAATATAGTCTAGCAGACACTCGGCGCGCGCACCATATGCGCACGCTGATAAGCCACCGCCGCCGTCTTCCGCTAGCCCATCTTCAGTAGTGATCAACGCAATGACCTCATACGACATGCAGTCGACGCCACCACGACGTCAGACAGCGCCACCTTTCTGCGCGCGTCCATCAAACACGCATCCGTCGCTGAGACCCTGCTGCGCCACGCCGCCGAGACCCATCGCCGTCGACGCGGTAGATGAACACCGCTCCACCAGCAGACCCCCTCTAGGAATCTCGTGCTCCAAAACGATGCCCTCAAGAGGGATAACGACATCAAAGATGCCGCCATCATCCGATCTAGGATTAACCCAGATGTAGGGTTTCCCCTGAAACATTAGGCATGAGGCGGTATTGCAACAACGACACCTTCAATAAGTGTAACACCCCAAAATTTGGATCCCGAATTTAGCGGTGTTTTCTCACACCCGAAAAACTTTTCCCTCGTATCTTAAAATTTATTTTTGCCCTCTGGTGCTAGATGATGCCCTCGTGTTCTTTCTCTCTAAAATAGTTCCAGAGAATCTCCGGTGATTTCTTTGCCACTTTGAAAACCTCCGCTGGGGTTTTTCCTAAAAACCTTATAGCCTAAATATTGGGATCTGAAAATCCTAATATCCCATCTACCTTCCGAACCATATTTTCCAGCTTGGAAAACTCCACCAAATATTCCAAGATCACCTTATCCATTTATTATCCTCCACACGCAAAATATTGCATAGTTACCAAATGCAATATTTCCAAAACCCTCGATAAATATTTTGGTGCATGTGTTGGTCAGGAAATTATATTTTCCTAACAAGTACCCCTCTACACTCCTCATATATCCATAATATAATTATTATGCCATTTCCTACACACCCAAAATGTGGCTTGATAATTTGAGCCAATTATCCACCACTCCCGTTTTATCCCAAATTAACCCTGGGATATTTCTCATGCATGGCCACCACTTGGGATGACCCAAGAGCCATGTAAATTCATCACATGGGATAATATCAACCAGCCCACATATTTCATCCAGGAGACCATTAGCCCAACCACAAGATGCTAAACCCCGGCTTAAAACCCTAATGCCGACGATTCCCTCTTTATGATCCTTTTCGGACATTTACCCAAAACCATATTTGGAGGCAACCATTTGAGCTCAAACTCAGTGGACCATCTCCTAGCATCCAAACCTAGCCAGGGGAATTTTCTAGATTTATTTTAAAATCGAAAAGTTCATTCGGGCATTTCGGCGAACACCTTCGGAGCAGATTTGCAAATTTGCTTAAACCCTAAATCTCTGCTTACTGCCGCGGCCGGTGCCTAACCCTCCGCTCCAGTGCACCTCGTGCCTCCCCTGTACGTCCAGCTCTCTTCTTATCACTTCCACCGACAGCACAGAACCATGGGAGATATTTGTGAAGTTTCTCCCGTGCCTTCCCGTCCTCCCATTGTTCTTCCTCTCCCTCTAGCTACAAAAGGAGCACAAGGCCTCCTGGGCAACCTCCACTTCCCTCTCCTTTTCCCCAAGACTCCCAGCAAGTTTGCTGGAGGAGCGACGCCGTCCCCTCCGGTCTCGGCCGTGGCCACCGAGGCCATGTCGAGCACGAGCTCGAGCCGTCCACGCCCCTCAGCCCGAACCAAGCCACCTGCTAGCCTCCCCACCACCTCCGCATCCGATTCCCAGCTCTGCTTCGTCCAACCGCGCATCACCGTGAGCGCCCCGTGGTCGGCCTCCATTGCCGAAGCTGGCGAGCTCGAGGAGCAGAGCAGCACCCCGAACCATGCCCCCCCTCCGGGCCGAGGCTCCCCTAGGCGCGGTGGGGCACTGCAGCTCCATCCCCACCGTCGCCGGCGGCCAAGCCACCCTAGGGGACGCATGCCGTCGCTCCCGCCATGGCCGAGCCACGGCCGGAACTCGCGGCGCCGCCCCCTGCTCCCCATTGCCGCCGAGCTTCTCCCCGGGCGCGGTGGGCCGCATCCACCCACCGCCGCCGTTTCCCCGGCGCCCTGGCCCCTCCGAGCAGCCGTGCCGGCGAAGCGCCGCGCTGCCGTGCTCTCCTACACGAAGACGACGACGCGGTCGTCGATCCGTTCCTTCCCCCGTTCTGTTTTTCTCGTCTCCGTTGCGAACCGTTCCCTGGCCCAAGTGCAGCCCAGTGGAAACAGCGGCAGCAGCCCAGCCAGACAGCCCACCAGCGGCCTGCCCCGCGCTGGCGCTGGCACGCGCGCGTGCGGCGCACAGCAGCCCGCTGCG
This sequence comes from Poa pratensis, assembly GCA_947311845.1. Classification (NCBI taxonomy): domain Eukaryota; kingdom Viridiplantae; phylum Streptophyta; class Magnoliopsida; order Poales; family Poaceae; genus Poa; species Poa pratensis. Next base: position 109,020,766 of record CAMZMU010000074.1, on the reverse strand, counting down.
CGTGGCCGTGGCCCATTTGCGGCCCGGCAGTTTTTTTCTTCTCTCGGTCCAGTTTTTCTTTTTCTGCTGGACCAAATTTCGACCACCCACAACTTTCAAACCGTAGCTCCGATTGGAGTGATTCAAATTCCTAAATCTTCGTCTCGACGAGCTCTTTCCGGCGGTACTGATTTCATCTCATTCCAAAATAGTTCTATGGGGTGCCCTTTTTATGCGTACACTCCGGAGTCCGTGGAACAGGGCTATCACTGCCCTACGCCGCGGAATCACCCCGACCATTCCAAACCCGGAGGATCCCCGTCTTCGAAGGCAAGCTAACCCCTTGCTATGAGCCGTCCCGCAATGTTGTTTGTTATTTTCTTATTGCCATGCCGAGTGTTTATATCTGTCTACGTTCGGTATATATGATGTCGGTCTGCTATTGTTGTGTTCAATATGTACTTCGAATATTGCTCCTGCCATGTTATGTTCATCATCCATGTATGCATTAGAATGACGTGTGAATTAACTGTGCGCCTCGCACTTGCGCGGCTTTGTCGAACCCTCTAAATAAACAACTATAAAACATGCGTTCCTATGATTGTTTGCTTCTTCTCCTTCACCGAGGTGAGGAGCGGACGAATGTCGTCTTATGATCCTCGGAGTTGGGGGCATTTGCCAAAAGAGTTATTTGCTTCTTCTCCCTCCGTCAAACGTGGTTGGCGTAAGCCCGCCTGGACTGCGACGCTTGGGACATTTGCTTTCCATTTGGGTCTTTTGCCAAGATTGCTGACACCACGTCAGGTTAATCCTCGAGTGGAATGGATGCTTTCTTTCTTATAAATTTTTTCGGTTCATTGTTTGGAGGCTACCTGCCTCGCCAACTTTGTAATTAATCTGCGAGGGCGCTGGCTGGAGGAACCGCCACAGTCGTCCGATTGACCCACTGTGTTACCTTTTGTAGTTGATCTGTGAAGGCGCTTGCCAGCGGAAGACCGCTGCCACAGTCTTCCGGTCGACGTTTCTTTTTCCTTGTCAAACGAGAAGGTGCTTGCCAGCGGAAGACCGCTGCCACAGTCATCCGGTTGACGTTTCTTTTCTTTTGTCAAACGAGAAGGCGCTGGTCGGCGGGTTCGCCGCCATAGTCTTCCGGTTGACGTTCTTTTTATTTTGCTAAGTTTGGACATGGATACTACTATTGCTTGATTTATTGTGTTGCTAATATTTTGTCGTGTGATGATATATTATGATATTGTGATTGTTGTGTTGGACTAATCCTCTTGGTTTGGACTCGTGAATGATGGAACTTGATTTAATGAAACACCCCTCCAAACAACGATAGGGTCAGTCCACGGTGCCACTAATCTGAACATTGAAAGCACTGCCACTGTCGCTCACATGGGCGGGCCTTGACCTACGTAACCTATTGAGCCTCCTTTGACGCCACCATTTTGGCAAGTCTAGTCGGTACCATAGTTGGTCGGGGCTAGTCTTGCGAAGGTTCCGGAGCTAGGCGTCGCTCATGGGTTGGGGACGTGCCGGATTCACTTCTGCATAAGGCATAGAGTTATGTCGGTGGCTATACAGGGAGTGTCTTGGTAGCGTGAACGGTCGGGTGAGTGTATCTTGCTGAGTTCGCCTTAAGGATGATATCCTAAAGTACCGGCTGAGTGTGGTGCACTTAGGTGGGTGGTATCTGCAACCTCTCGAGAGTGTCAAATCTGGATGTCTAGCCTCGTTCCAAGGTTATGGAACAACAGTTCAGTGTCGGTCACACTGTGTGTCTTTGTCGTGTCAGGAGGTTAAACCTAAGGCTTGTTTGAAAGAAAGATGAACAACCTGATTTCACTAAATGAACAATAAGATGATGCAGGGAATGTTACTTGTGAGGTGAATGGGATGGCGGTGTGATGCGTTGGAAGCCTATAGTTAGGCCAGAGCCAACATCAACCGTGCATGCCCGGGAGATAGCCAGAGTTGGCTGGATTGATAGCCAGAGTTGGCTGGATTGATAGCCAGAGTTGGCTAGAGGCTTGGAAGCCTGATTGTGTTGACAGGAGTACTTATAAGATTCGGTACCAACCGGTGTACTCGTTTACTCGTCACAGGTAATCTCTTTGTTTGATTGCCGGTATACGATCCAACCCCACCTGGCTTGGACTCTGTACTGGTGATAACCCCATTGCTTGCTTATGACATGTTAGGTTGTCAATGCCATGCTACTTTTATATCATGTATCTAGATTACACCTTGCCATGTTGTAGGATTTTATATCCAAGGTATATCTTGCTGCATGATTGTTGGAATGTTTGTAGTAAGTGGCAATTCTTGTTGAGTGCATACAAATGTACTCACGGGCCTTGTGATTGTGGCCAGGTTTTGTCGAGGATTCATCTTCCACCTTAGTAAGGATTTGAAGCAAGAGCGTGCTAGGATCAGTAGCCCAGCCAGAACCTGTGGAGTGGAGCCGCTCCAAGCCGTAGCCTCTCATATGTCTTCCGCTGCCAGTTAAAACTCTGTATCGTGCCATGCTGGGAATGATATCTCGTCATTCCTTGATGGCCTTGTAAACCATTTGTAGCACTGATGTGCCTGATTGTGTAATGATTTCCATTATGTTACACTGTTGTGACGTGCGGCCAGTTATCTTGGGATGGCGCACGGGACGACTGCCTCTCTGGTGATATGTGCCAGGGAGGGGTGTCACAATAAGGTAACCACGTCCGAGGACACCGCCATCGTAAGCTCTGACGGCATCAGAGCCAAGCTCCCAAAGGCTAACTGCCTCGCCCTCAACCCGCACGACGCAGCCATGGGCCGAGCCGCATGAGAGGGATGCCCGGAGAGAAGTCTTCACGTCGTCGCCTGCGTGGCTGTGTTGTGACGCCCGACCACGCCACAGCCAAGGCCGCCTAGCTCGTCAACACCGACACCACCATGGTGCCAGGAAGCTTTCGTGGCCACGACAAACCGCCCATCGCCTATAGTTACTGACCCAGACGTCGTGCGCCGTAAATATAGGGGCGGGACCACCAAGCAGAGGAACCCCCACCACCGCCGTATGCGACGGGATTGCCGGTGGAAATCCACCGCACCACGATGCCGAAACCCCACTGCCCACCTGCCGCGCCCGAGGAAGGGGGCCGCCGCCCGTGGAGAGTGCCTCGCCGCCGCCGTCCGCTGCGTGGGCTTTGCCCAGCAGCCTCCTCTGGCGGCGGCGAGGGAGGAGATGGGGGTGGTGGCGGCTAGGGTTAGTAGGGTGTCGGGAGAAACTGTTTCTGTCGGCAATGATTTTTAACTGGGGGAGAATTTCACTTCCCCGGCCTCTGCACCAACTAGGGATGCACATAGCCTTTTAAGTATGAGTATTAGGATTTTTATCTTGATTAATAACCACACTTAGTTCTCAGGATAAATTGCATGAGTATTAGGAAGGCATATCCTCAAGTATAAATAGAATCCTAAATTCGCGTCCCTAGAGACTTGAACTTGGGTGTTAGATTTGTATCTCCACTTCCCCAACCAGTTGAGTTAGGCTCACTACCTTTTAAAATTGGGGGAGAATTTCACTTCCCCGACCTTTGCACCAATTAGGGATTAACACAACCTTTTAAGCATGAGTATCAGAATTTTTATCTTGATTAATAACCAAGCCTGATCCTCATGATAAATTGCATGAGTATCTGTTGGGGATATACCTACTAGGGGTATCACCAGCATGGATCAATCCGGCTAGTCCAGGGTGGCCCACAGTGGTGGTGAAGGCTTTGCCTGCCGGGCGGCCCAGATAGCTGACGACCAAGGAAGGTGGATGCCGGCAAGGAGGAGGCCCAAGACTGAAGCCCATGAAGCCACCAAGACCAAGACGGAAGGCGGCAGACTTGCCGGCTAGGTTTAGGACTCTGTATGCTTGCCGGATTCGTAAACACCTTGCAACCCTAGGTCCAGCCGCCTATATAAGCTGGACCTCGGGACGCCTTTAGGGCACAATTCAACACACAACCAACTCATTGTAACCTGTATCACGGCTATTGCCTTATAGTGAGTTATAGCAGCACGTAGGGCTCCGCCACCGCCGTGGAGCCTGAAGCTGGGTAAACTGCCGTGTACAATCCCGACCTCGACGATGTCCACTTTCTTGCCCTACGTTCACCCTCGGCTAGTAGGACGCCGTCTCCTATCTCAGATGCCGATACGACGACAGTTGGCGCCCACCGTGGGGCCTAAGGCGTCAGGCGTCACGTTCCAGGCGGGAACCCTAGGCGGCATCGGCGAAACAATCGCCATCGGCCGCGCTGTTCGCTACGGCGACAACCACTACATCAGCTGCGACGAGTCCTACATCCCCGCAGACGACTACATTGTCGGATGTGGAGTTGTGCCATTTGGCGGTGTCGATGTATTCATCGGCTACACTTCTGAGGCGTATGGGTTGCCGCAAATTTATTCGCCATCCCACCCGCCCTACAATCAAGACGGATCTGAGTTTGCCTCCCCTGAGGAGTCCGCAGATTCAGATCTCCAATTTGTCGGCATGACGGGACTGGGATCCGACTCCCAGCCCAACAATCAAGATCCCGAATCTATTCTTCCTGCGCTCCAGGATGATGCGATGTCGGATGCCGGATCCTGATCTACCGTTCACGTCAACGTAGATTCTGACTCCGAAGAAGATTCTGCAAGCATGTTTGAGCAACGGGTCAAGCAGTGTTTCGTTACACCTGAGCCTTCGCCTTCTGAGGCGGCTACGGGCTCCTCCGTCAACATGCAGCAGGTTTTCATGGCGGATGTCACCGGTGCAGCCTTAGCACAGGCGGCGGCAACTGACGCCGCCAACCTGGGGACCCCGGCAACCGATCCACTATTTCCAGAGCCTCCTGGGGCTCCAAAGAAGAAGAGGGTTCTAGAGAAAGGCGAGCCCAGCAAGATAGGGAACATGCGGCCCTGGCAGAAGTTCTGCACACGCCGGTGACCGACAAAACCAACCCGGCTGATTTGGAGAAGCTTCGAAACACCTTGGTGGAGCAAACTGAGTACCTCAAAAACAAGCAAGCTGAGGTCCAGGGCCTCCTAAACGAAGCCAAGGAGGAAAACGCCAAGATAACCGCCAAGTTAGACCCCAAGCGCAATATTTTCACCACTACTCCATTGCCCAAGTCGGCAGGACCTGTGGCAGAGAAGAAAAGCAGGAAAGCCAGGGATCCTGACAACTTCAAATCCCCTGCCCAAAAGCTTGGTTTCGAGTGGGCTACAGCGCCGCAGCGTAAGGACAAGAACGGGGACATCATCCTCGCCACCCCTGTCCTCAACACTGCAGCCGCCTTAGACATCCTCAACAATGATGACTACGACAAGGACGAGAAGATTTATTACGCATCGATCCTTGCTCACAAAGCTCTAGAGCAGCAGGCCTGTGCTGATTCTCGCGCCGACATGGCGGACGCAAGAGGAGGAAAGTTGGAATCTAAATCGAACGCTTGCAAAGTTGTGGCCGGTGGCAATCCCGAAGATCCGTCTGGCTCCAGTAGCCACGGAAAAGGGAAAGACAAGGAGAAGGACCCACGCAAGTCACCACCTCCCAAAAGGCAGCGTGACGAGGCGTCCAGAACCGGCAACAGGCGCAAGGCCTCACCCCCTCCGCCTAGGCGGGATGAAGGCGGAAGCAGGGGCAGCAAGCAGCCGCCAAGGAGTGGCGGAAATCGTGACAACGCCCCACCGACAAGAAGAAGCAGGGGCCGCACACCGTCCCCACCACCAGTGCCCAGGCACGAAGGTGGAAGCCGGGGACACAACAACGAGCCTAGGCATAGCCGGGCAGCGCAGGACGAGCCTAATGCCGACAGATCCGGCAAGCAGCTCAGTCCGCAAGACGCACGACATCGTCTCAATGACATTAAGGCTGGAAAGCAGGATGTCTACCTAGGACCTGAGTGCTTTGGCCCAGCCATCCGCAACGTCCAAGTACCCCGAGATATGACATCAGTGTCAAAAACTCATCAAAGGTACAATGGAGCGGACAAGCCAAACTCATGGTTGCCGGACTACGCGCTCGCAGTTGAAATTGCCGGGGGCAATGGCCTCGTCACCGCACGCTTCCTTCCCCTCATGCTAGAGGGGACAGCCCGAAGCTGGATCGAAAACTTGCCGGAGAAAAGCATTCATAGTTGGCATGACATGGAAAAGGTGTTCACACAGCACTTCCAAGGCACATACAAGCGACCCAATACATACACAGATTTGGTTCGTTGCGTGCAAAAGCCAGATGAAACAGCTACAAGCTTCTTGGCAAGGTGGATTCAGACAAAGGCAAGCTACGAAAACGTAGACGACAATCAAGCAATCCATGCCTTCACCACAGGCCTCCTGAAGGGCTCAAGTCTCAGACATAAGCTCGTACGCATGCAGGTCAAGGATCTCGGAGTCATGCTCGAAGTAGCAGCCATGTACGCACAGGCGGATGATGATGCACGCGATGGAGATGGCGCACATGACATGGCGCCAAGCAGGCGAGCAAGTCACAAACGCAAGGCTCCCCAGGACGACAAAGCCGGACCGTCAAACGAGGTCACCGCCGCCTTCGAAGGCAAAGGCGGCAACCGCAAGTGGAAAGGAAAGGGTAAAGATGGCAGCTCCAGCAAGCAACGCCTGACATACGATCAGGCAAAAGCCTTGCCCTGCCCAATCCACGCGTCCTTAGGCAAAGTTAACCACACATTAGGGGAATGCCGGTTCATGGAGGACTTCAAGAAGGACCCCGAGGTTGGCTGGAAGTCAAAAAAGAGTAAAAAGGCTGAGAAGACAAAGAAGGAAGACGATGATGGGGCAGTTTCTGTCGTGTCTCGTTGCACGAACACCGGGAGTATAGGATACCCCCTTTTAGGTTTGGCACGGGCGCGAAGGAGGCTGAGAATCGTCTTCTTGGGCGGAGTCTAGATCAAGCTCTCCTCTCCACGATCAAAGCATGCAACCAAAGGGACACAAGGAGCTACCCAGGTTCAGGCCGCCCGGAGGCTAAAAGCCCTACTCCTGCATGTCTGGATTGATGAGTTCTTCATAGTGTGGCTTACAATGGAACCTCCCGGACAGGGTACCCGGAAGGGTTTTGGCTCGAGGTAGAAGAAGGACAGATCCTGACCCGGAGGAGATCACTTTCCTCTCTACCTCCGCAGCCCTAGTCTAGTCTTGCTCTGGTTCTAGCTTGTGTTCGTCCTTGGTTCGACCTCGTTCTCTCTTGTCCTCCCTCCTCCCGTGCCTTGGTCCTCCTTTTATAGGCTAAGTGATTGCCACAGGGTCACGTGAGGGGCATGAGGGACCTTCGGGGTGAAGGACCCTACTCATCTAGTTTAGGGGGAGACGTGGCCTCTCCTCAGCCTAGCGTCTCCTCTGGGTTAGGTGGGAGCGTCCGCCTTGGGGGTGGACAGGAGCTGACACCACCACGGGACGTGCTTCCCGCCTGCGCTGCCTTCGCCTTGCTTCCCAAGTCTTCCGCGGTGAGGTGGAGTGCTTATCCACAGGAACGTAGGAAGTACCTGAGAGGGAGCCTGGCCTCCTGCCGGGAACTCGGGCTCTCGGGTCCTTCCTGGCCTTCTTGCTTGATTCGGGGACCCGGAAGGTCCCCAGGACCGGAGCCCTTAGTCGTCATAGGCCATGCGTGTCTTGACGGTGAACCCGCCAGCTTGACTTGAGTCTTGGTCTTGTCCATCTTCATCTTAGGCCCACATGGGGTGGACCCACTTTGGCAGTACTAGGGGAACCCCATGTTCCACTGTTGCGACAGTAGCCCCCGAGCATGGTCCCGGCAGTTCTTGCTCTAGCTGCCGGGGCCATGGCCTAAAGATAGGTCAAAGTGGGTCCCGGGCACCTGGTCTTCTCAGCTCCGCTTCACTGATGGCCTTGAAGGTCTTGGAGTTACTCCGCTCGGGGAATAACTGCTAGGGCCCCCTCGATTCCCACTAACGGAAGAACCGAGGAGACGCTTGGCAGAGGCACTGCCGTGGCTATAAAAGCGAGGCGCACCCCTGGCCTTTTCGGTCATCTTCTTCCTTGGTCCAACTCCAGGCCTCCCCACAAGCTGCCAGCGCCAATGGCGAGAGCGAAGAGAGGAGTTGGGCGCCCTCGTACTTCTTCAGCTGCTGCGGAGAGTGGCCCCTCCACTCGTGGTCGAGTTGTTCCGCGAGGTCGTGGGATTCGCGTTCGCGGCGGCCGTGGAGGCCGCGGCACCGCTGTCGTGGGTTTGTCACGCAGATGTCATGGATATGACTTCGTAGAGTTGGGGATTAAGCGATCGAGCGTCTCCGAGCTAAGGATCACAGGCACGAGGAAGATGATGTTTTTTACCCAGGTTCGGCCCCTCAATGTGAGGTAAAGACCTACGTCCTGCCTATCCTAGATTGGTATTGATATGAATATGGTGTTACAAGGGGTTGGCGATCGAGGTATCGAGTCGCCGTATGTTCTAGGGTTTCAGAACTTGTCCGTCTTGTCCTGCGAGTCCTCTTTATATATCCAGAGGCTCGCTAGGTTACAAAGGAATTACTTGGAGACTACTTTTCTTGCCTTCCAAGTTCAGCCATCTTGGATCTTCTGGATTCTTCTTACACCGTGCTCCGACTCTTCGTGTCGGCCCACCTCAGTGCAAGCCCATTGATTATAAGCCGCATTACACTTGTGGGTCGCAGGTTAATCTATTTATCATAACCCCGACATTAGCCCCCAAGCTTCCGGGTGATTCGTTGAATCAGGCAGAAGATTCTGTCTTGATGATGATCTTGCGGGCTTGCGATTGTAGAGCTTGGTGACTCGCTGATGTTGATTCGCAAGTGTTGCGGCTTCTTGAGCCGCTGATCTAGAAGCGATGAGTCGCTAGCTTTGCAGCTTATTTAGCCGCTGATGTAGTATCACAAGCCTTTGAACACTTATGTCTTGGTCGCATTGAAGCTGCACAATTGCGGTAAGTTCTCCACTGAAATTATATAAGATGTCAGTGGAGCCTTTGGTGAAAACCACCTTGTCCTGTTAGATGCGAGACTGAGCTGAAATCATAAGAATAATAACTTATGAGTATCAAGATATATCAGCCAAATGTGTATAAGGTGCTGAGTCATAGACATCGAAGCATAAAAAGACCATAAGCATAAATAAGCTGGTCAATCATTAGAATAATAATCTGTCATGTTATCATGACAGGCCATCTGAGCGCATGTTTGAATCATGGCGGCTCAAGGGTATATAGCCACAGCCTGTATTTAAAGATTTCTGAGTCGCTGATTTAACTCGCAAATGGATATATATATTCTCATGTGCTGCAAAAAATGAAATCTGCATATAAACATGGTATATGAGTATAATAAAGACCGCCAGATATGGTGGATGTGTAGCCCCCGAGGGCCGAGTTGTATGCTAGATCATGCTGCTCGGGACTCAGAAATATCTCAATTTAGACAAAAATTTAATTGTCCTAGCCCCTAGGCATTAAGCAGGCATGCTTTTGTCATCCTGCTTGATGGCATATCGTTGCAATTTGATCCTGCAACAGATTGAGCAAATATTTTGCCGCAAGAAAATAATGATACTTGGAGTAGGCAGAGCCGCATATAAACTCCGAACTGTGAAATATTAGTTGAGATGCTAGGATAAAAGATAATCCCAGTCAATATTCTAGATATAAATTAAGGAATCATCCTTAAAAATTCCACTTGATATGGTTGAAAATAAATAAATGATGGTGGCTTGTACAACCGATATCAGGGAATGATTATCCCAATCATTAGAAAATCTGGTCGTGCTAGTTCAAACTCATATGGCTGAGTTATAAGTTCCTGAAATTCAGAAGGCAAAGCCCCCGAGGAAGCAATAACTTGATGATAATATGTTAGCCTTGGCGGCTGATAATAATGATAAAATATTAGTACTCCGCATGATAGCATACGGTACCCTGCATGATAGCAAATTATAATCTGTACTTTTGCATGATAGCAAGTTGTGACCTGTATAATAGCATATTTTAATCTGCATGATAGCAGATGGTTGCATGATAGCAACTGGTGAGATGCATGATAGCATATTGTACAATGCATGATACCATATGATACTTGAATCAGTATTTCCCAAATCTAATGTGTGTTCAGGGTCGAGAACGGCCATGATAGGCAGCCATGATAGGCATTCAGACTCGATTGACGCCACAAGCGGGTACTTTAGCCCTTCTGAATTATTTCTATTACCGTTAAGTAGGTCTTCGCGCGGCTCAGTATTTCCCGGGAATGTGTGTTCAGGGTCGAGAATGGCCATGATAGGCATCAAACTCATGAATGACGCCACACCCCAGTACTTTGGCCACATAATGCAAAGATACTTCTAACTTAAGGTACCGTTAAGTAGGTCTGCGCGCGGCTCAGTATTTCCCAGGTGTGAACGCGTGTTCAGGGTCGAGAACGGCCATGATAGGCATCAGTCTCATGAATGACGCCGCGCCCCGGTACTTTGGCCGCATAGTGCGAGATACTTCTGACTTAAGGCGAGAATAACCAGGATTATTGCTTTTATCGGCTGCAATAGCCGTGACGAGCTCTAATTAGCTTTGATGATAACCAGCTCTGATTAGCTGTAGATGTGGTACAGCTAGTCACCTGTTTTAACTCAAATATTGATAAGATAATGATTCATTAATGACTCATAAACTGATGTAATGATGAGCTGTTTGCGACTCATAAAATGATATGGTGGTAAATCGCTATGCGACTCATAAATTGATATGACAATAAGTCGATGATGATAATGATATGATGATAAATCATGATATTATATAACGATCAGTCATAAATTGATATAATGATAAGTCATAGAATGACAAATGAATCGCCAAATATCAATGCTTGAACATGTAGTGGTGATCTTGATATTCAATGCAAGTTGTAAATAGCTAGACTTTGCAATGCGAGTTATAAAAACTCTAATTTGACGAATGTATTGAGAACTAGATGTAATTAAATCTACAAAAGCTAATATAAATTTAAAGTATACGACATGATATAATATGAGTCGCAAAGACATTTAATAAAAGGCATAATAATCTAGAAATGCAGCCCCCGAGATAAACTCGAAGATGAAATTTAATCTTCTTGATAAAAGTAAAAGGCTGCGAAAGTTTGAGCATGATGGTAACTTAGCTTATTTTTATTCTCCCATCGCTGTAGACGCGGTATAAGTCGCGATCGATGGTGAGCAGATTTGCCAAAGCCTCATAGACAAGGTCGTGGTCAAAGTTTTTGACAACTTGTTGCATCTCGGTTGCAAGTGGCCTTTGTTGCATACATACATGCGTTTTCCTCTTGTAGTATCATGTTTTGTATGGAAGCCTGTACACACAAACTAGGCAAGCTGAAGGCAAATCGTTTGCAATATACGATTCATATAGGGGGTGAGCTAGTTAGAAGAATAGCACCTGATTGTTTTCGTGAGAATACGCCTGACACGATTTTCGGAAAACCTGATTTCTTTTTGTGTGATAGCCGGACATACTTCCGCGTCCAGGTCATCCAACTGTTTGAGTCGCAGTGTCCTAACTGATTTCTGCGTGTTGATAACTCGCGCGAGCTAATCGTTCCTTCATTGAGCCTCCATACGATGACTTTTTTCCTTTCCTTTGATCAGCTAGCACTTGATTTCTTGGAGGGATCCACCGCAGCAATTGTAGCAAGCTGTCTCCTTAGTTTTTATTTTTCCTTCCTTTCTCGATCCACATGCGAGTCAAGGTAGCCTGGCTGGTGGTGTTGGCTGTATCTGCTTGATTGATTTGCTGTTGACCTGAAGGTTCGATCTGATTCCCAAGCGGTGCTGCTTCCCATAGGAATTTGAACCATGCATGTTTATTGCAATTTTTGAATCGATTTGACATGCACGCGACTGAATCCAATTGTACTAGCATGACTCGTGATGTCACCGCTTCAGCTTAGATTGATCGATCTGCTGCTTTGATAGAGGTGTACAGCTGGCTTGCGGTCCTTCGAAGACGAAGGCGAGAACGACTTCCGCCACGGCTGCTGAGTTTTCGGATCGTCACAACAGAACTTCCATGCGAAGGTTGCGACTTCGACAGTAGAAGTCGCGCAGGGAACACTGCCCCATAATCTTGATGACTTGTTCAGCCGCACACGAAGACATTGTTGATGGGGAGATTGAAGTTGGCCGTGCCGTAGTTTTGCAAATTCACGTAGTTGATTTTAAACTGGATCCGTGCTCTGGATTCGCAAACTCGCGTAGATATAAAACTTGCTGCAGTGCGTGAGTCGCTGACGGAGATCTAACCGTTGTAATTATCTCAAATTTCTTGGAGGGCTTCGGGATTGTGTTCCGCAGGTTTCCACCGGAGGGATCTTCGAATTGATGTCTGAGTCGACCTCGATAATTATTTTCCCAAAGTCGCGCGGAGTTCCGTCAACTTTCGACAGGGCTTCAGTGTTTGAGTCGCCGACGGAGATCTAACCATTGGAATCCGATGCTCTTTGGACAGCTGCTAGGAAACTCGATTGCGCATCTTTCCACCGAAGGGATCGTCGAGATGAGTTTCGAGCCGCCGCCGGTGATGTCCGCCATACGGACGTTGCTGCTGTCCAGTAACCCGCGCGTGAGGGCGTTGTTGAAGTTGAGCACCGAATCGCGCGGTCGAATTTCTCCATGCTTTCTTCTCGAGCTTGAGGTAGATCTTGATGTAGATGTTGATATCGCCGAGCTTGAAACGGCGACGAGATCCTCCGTCCCTGGCACAGATCCAGCGCGGAACAAGACGCTCTTGACCGCAAGCCCCACGGTGGGCGCCAACTGTCGTGGGTTTGTCACGCAGATGTCATGGATATGACTTCGTAGAGTTGGGGATTAAGCGATCGAGCGTCTCCGAGCTAAGGATCACAGGCACGAGGAAGATGATGTTTTTTACCCAGGTTCGGCCCCTCAATGTGAGGTAAAGACCTACGTCCTGCCTATCCTAGATTGGTATTGATATGAATATGGTGTTACAAGGGGTTTGTTGGAGGAGGGTTTCCACGCTACCCCGGGATACAAGACGTCTCGCGTGACGCAGGGGTCTGACGCGTCAAGGCCCTACCCGGCATCAAGGGTACCGTCGAGGTCGTCCCCTACGCAGGGGAGGTGCATGCGTCGAGGGTACTCCGACGGGGGAATCGCCGGTGCTGAGCTCCGCATGGTGAGGTGAGATGCCAAAGGCACGTCTATCGCATTGACGGCGACGCCCCAGCAGGCCTCTGCCCCCCAGCGCCAAAGGGTACGTGCGCCGAAGAGGGCGTGCTACCGCCAGAAACGACCAGCCCGCCGCAAGGGTCATCACATTCGTGTCGACCAACCCGACAGACATTACCCGACGGGGGATAGTTAGTCAGAGTATTCAAGAGGAATATTCCTATAAGATGCCATGTAAAGACCAATGTACCCCTCTTCCTATGTTATAGCCTGAGGGACAAAATTGTAATCTCACACCCCTTCCCTCCATTTCCTATAAATAGAGGTGGCCCTCTCCCATTTGAGGGGATCACAAATCTGAAATATATGAGAGCTTTGTTGAATGCTTGCCATGTTTGTTGGTCTTGTACCATTGGAGGGTGGCCTCGCGTCGGGCATCGACGCGGCACGTGTGTCTCCGCCTCTTGCATCCCGCGCACCCCTCGTAGGTCCTTACACTTGCACGGGGGTGCCATAAGTTTACTGCCTAGCCTTTACGCTACGACAGGGTTGGCGATCGAGGTATCGAGTCGCCGTATGTTCTAGGGTTTCAGAACTTGTCCGTCTTGTCCTGCGAGTCCTCTTTATATATCCAGAAGCTCGCTAGGTTACAAAGGAATTACTTGGAGACTACTTTTCTTGCCTTCCAAGTTCAGCCATCTTGGATCTTCTGGATTCTTCTTACACCGTGCTCCGACTCTTCGTGTCGGCCCACCTCAGTGCAAGCCCATTGATTATAAGCCGCATTACACTTGTGGGTCGCAGGTTAATCTATTTATCATAACCCCGACAACCGCTGCCCCTCTTCCTAGGAGCATGGTTCATACCAGCTTCGTGCCGTTCGAGTTCACCGTGGATCTGAACCGCAGGCCTCGCAGCCGGCTTCTCCTGCCGGATTCCTTCGCGATGGCGACGGAGGACATCGGACCCTCCGGCTTCTGGCTGCAGGTGGAAGGCTGCCCCAATGGCCCCTCCTGGGCCATGGCGGAGCGCACCACTGAAGGCGCCATGCTTCTGGGTCCGGGGTGGAAGTCGTTCTCCCGTGCCCGCCGCCTGTCCAGGGGGCAGTGCTTGGTGTTCCGGTACGACGGAGATGCTACGCTCTCCGTGAAGATCTTCGGTGTCGATGGCGGACGCGTGGAGTGCTGCATGGAGAGCAGCAGCGGCAGCTCGAGCTCCTACGACGAGGATGAAGATGAGGAAAACTCATCTGACATCAAGGTCGAGGGGAGCTCGTCTTCCTGAAGGCGAGGAGCTTCGGACGGGCGCCATGGAGATCTCGTTGACCTCCTCCTTGGCGGCCTTGACGTCGTACTTCTGGAAGTAGCGTCTTCCATTGTACGGCGGTGCTCCTTGTTCGGCGGGAGCCAACCTTTTTGTTGTAAAAAAGATCGTCCCCTTGTAGTCCTTGTAAATGAAGAAGATCTTGTTTTCCTCCTTGTCTTCGTGTCGCGTCCGTGTGAATGAGAACGAGTTTTTTGCAAAACGCGCTCCCATTACTGCAGCAGCCGTAGCGTCAAGGGGTAGGTGGAGCAGGGGAGGCCTATAAAAGACCATCCAGACTCCACCCCTTCGCCACATCTTCTCGCCTTGCTCCGCTCCTCTTCTTCCTTTGCCTCCCCTCGTCCCGCAGAACAATGTCCGGCGAAGCAGAGAGGGCCTTGTCCGATGTGTCGACGGCGGAGTCCGTCTTTCGAGGAGCGGCGGAGGCACCCAGCGAAGCTGGAGCCCGAGCCACTGACGGCGAGGTTGCGTCCCGTTCTTCTGCTGCCCAGAATGTTGCTCGCCTGGCGGCCGTCTCTGGTCCTGTTGCCCAAGAAGAGGCAAGGATTAGGGCAGTAAGGAGGACGCACCTGTGGTCCATCCTGAAGGAAAGGACTGCCGGTATTCCGGAGCTGTCCTTGGTTGTGGCTGAACTCGAGGCCATTGAGCAGGTTCACTGCTTGCTCTTCTCCATGATTCCGCCTTTTCTTCTTGGATGACCTTGATCTTGATCTGGACTTTTGCAGGCCGAGAGTCAGTCCGTAGGCGAACTGGCGGACGGAATCTTCCGTCTCTTTGGCCCTGGAGCGCCCTGGTCGGCAGAAGGGGGTCGAGCTCTTCGACGCGCCTGACAAGATTCTGCACGCGTGTCATCTTTTCACCCAGGCGTCCCCGGAGAAAAGAGTGCACCCGGCAGGCAATAAAACAGAAAGACAGAGCTGCACAGCCAGGAGCCCTGAGCTGGCCTTAGTAGCATAGGCTAGATATGTATCCAGGAAAAGCTTCGACTGAATGTAATCCAGAATTGTAAACTCAGAATGTAAGTTCAGATGAATGCAATCCTAGGGCTCAACTCCCGGGGTCATTTCCCAAACCTCCCTTTGCACTAACGCGCCGTCAAGTTTTCTGAGGAGATCTCTTAGGTGACAAGTGCTCTGACCGCCCGCACCGGTAGCAGCACCCCTAAGAGCACTATGCCTTCCGGGAGTCCACTCCACAGCCACGGGTACTAGGCCAGAAGGGAAATCTGACCGTTCGCCGGGGAGGACGCATTACCCCCGCAAAGGTTCTCATCAACTGTCAAGCATGCGCAGGTTGGTGGTATATTGACTCCGAGCGAGATATTATGCCTAGAATGCCAGATGCACATGCAAAGACTTAGCTGGTTTTTGCCGTGCCTTGATCTACTCTGTCCTTCCCGGGTATCCAGCTCCTGAGCCGCTCTTCAGCATCCATTCCTGTCCCGGGAGAGGCGCTACACACAACACACTTTCAGTAGGAAAAGAATGGACCCTCCCTTACATGTCGTGAAAGTGTTTCATCCGGAGCAACCCGCAAGCAAAGTTGAATGTGCATTTCTGTGTTTAGGTTCTTTAAAACACAGCACTGCCCGTTCCACTTCTTACCGCGGCAGTACGGCACGATCAGGTGGCAGCGCCTACTGATAGGCTGCTCGCGCTCGACCTGTCAGCCACCGGCACCATGTCAGCCCCCTGCTTGGGGGTTGTTACGGATAACACACTTCACGACAACAAGAGAGGCTCACGGAATTGAAAAACTTATCTTTTATTCCTTGGCGACGATTCTTACACCCTTATACAGAACACTAGCCCCTTGGGCGTGCTTAGTTGACTCGAACTATCTGCGATTCATGTTCGTATTCAGGGGTAGAATTTCCGGAGATTCTCGATGTTCCAGGCGTTGCCCTCCGGCCTGCCTTTCTCGTCCTCCAGATAAACAGCTCCGGGTCTCAGGGTATGCGTCACCCGATAAGGTCCTTCCCACTTGGAGGACAGCTTGTTCATGTTATCAAGCTTCTGCTTCTTGCGGAGAACCAGGTCTCCGGGTTCCAGTACCCGTGAACGGATATGGCGATCATGATAGCGGCGGAGCCCTTGCTGGTATCGAGCAGATCGTAAGGAAGCTCGGCACCGCACCTCTTCCAGGAAGTTGATGTCATCAATCCTCCTCTCAGCTTGTGCGTCTTCATCATAGGCAAGTACCCGGGGGGATCCATGCCTGAGCTCTGTTGGCAAGACGGCTTCTGCTCCATAGACAAGGAAGAATGGTGTTTCTTGAGTGGCTCTGCTTGGTGTGGTTCTGAGGGACCACAAGACACTTGGTAGATGCTCAATCCAGTTCTTGCCCTTGTCTTCTAACTTGTCAAAGGCCTTGGTCTTCAAACCCTTTAGGACCTCCGCATTGGCTCGCTCCACTTGCCCATTGCACCTTGGGTAGGACACCGAGGCAAAACACACCTTGATTCCCAGCTCTTCACAGAAGTTGAGGAAGGATCGGCTTGTGAACTGAGAGCCATTGTCCGTTATGATTCTGTTGGGTACTCCGAAGCGGTACACGATCCCTTCAATGAACTTGATGGCTGCTTGAGCTGTCTGTCTTGGTACTGGCATCACTTCCACCCACTTTGTGAACTTGTCGATGGCCACGAAAAGGTATTCATGGCCCCCGACAGACTTCGGTATCTTTCCCACGATGTCCAGCCCCCAGACCGCGAACGGCCAGGAGATTGGAATTGGCTGCAGAGCTTGCGCCGGCTGATGTATGTTCTTCGCATAGTATTGGCAGGCTTCACAGGTCTTGACTAGCTGCTCCGCATCACTGAGGACTGTTGGCCAGTAGAACCCGTGACGAAAACTTTACCCGCCAGTGATCTTGATGCCACATGACTTGAACATGTGCCTTCGTGGATGTCCCGTAGCAGTACTTGGCCTTGTTCTTGAGGGATGCAGCGGAGCTTGACTCCGTTGTCCCGTCGCCGGTAGAGCTCGCCGTCGATCATGACGTAGAGCTTGGCTTGACGAGCCACCCGCTCGGCGTCGTGATCGTCCTCCGGGAGGGCGTGCTCCATGATGTACTTGACGATGTCCCGGGCCCAGGGTGGGTGGGTTCCTTCCACCGGTAGCACCATCCGACGGAAAGAAAGCATAGCTTCCTCCGCTGGAGGGGCTGCCGGGTCTTGAGCTTCTGGGCTGGCTACCCGTGTTGTCGAGGTAGAAGGGTCGCCAGCCCCCGGCGCAGATCTTGTCGCGAGCCTCTCGGGCGGGATCGAAGGTCGCCTGAGGACCTCGATGTAGATCCCGGGAGGCACTGGTTCTTGCTTGGACGCCACCTGCGATAGCTCATCCGCGGCCGTGTTTTCTCCCCGTGGGACGTACACAGCCCGGAAGTTGTCGAAGCGCCGCTGCAGCTTCCAGACCTCTTCAACGTATGGTGCCATCTGAGGGCACGCGTACTCCTTGTTCACTTGTTTGATGACTAACTGAGAGTCACCCTTGACGACGATCTTGTTGATGCCGAGGCCGATGGCAGCACGAAGTCCTGCGAGCAGGCCCTCGTACTCCGCCGTGTTGTTGGAGATGTTCCCTTGGTAGTGCATCTGGACGACGTACTTCAGCCGGTCCCCGGTTGGTGAGGTTAGGACAACCCCAGCACCTCCTTTCCCCTTGGTGTAGGAGCCGTCGAAGTGCATGATCCAGGCGCTAGGATCTTCCTTCCCGGGGAGGCAGGTTTCCTCTTCCGGGTCGTCGAACGCCGTCTCGGTCCACTCGGCCGTGAAATCCGCCAGCGCCTGACTCTTGATGTTGTCCGTGTGCTCGAACTTGAGACCGAAACCTTGAAGCTCCATGGCCCACCATGATATGCGACCAGTGGCAAGTGGGTTCTCCAGGGGGCTTCTTAGGTTGTACTTGGACACCACCGTGATGGGATGGCTTTGGAAGTACGGCCTCATCTTGCGGGAGGCAATGAGGATTGCCAGCAGCAGCTTCTGCATCATGGGGTACCGCTCCCGGGCGTCGCGCAGCACTGCGCTGACGAAGTAGACCGGGTGCTGCACCTTGCGGGTCGCCGAGTCCTGAGAGGGCTCGGCTTCCCCACGTCGATGTCTTGGGGTGGGGACGATGTAGCCCCCGGCGAAGTCTCGTCGGAGGGAGATTCTCCATTCCCGACGGGATCCGCGTGCTGGTGAAGTTGCAGTGACGCCAGGATCATGAGACCCCTGGTCACCCGGCAGCCTTTTCTTGCACGGTTGCCCGGAAGAGAGTTCCCGGGTCGCTTGCCCTTGATCTTGCTTGACTTCTTCGGAGGAGCGTCACGCTCTACCACGAGCACAGCGCTGATCACCTGGTTGGTGGCAGCAATGTACAGTAGTAGGGGCTCCTTCTCTTCTGGTGCCACGAGGATTGGTGGCGAGGCGAGGTAGCGCTTAAGGGACTGCAGGGCTTCCTCGGCCTCGGAGGTCCACTCCACGGGGCCTGACTTCTTGAGCAGCCTGAAGAACGGTAAGGCCCGCTCCCCAAGCCTTGAGATGAAGCGCCCGAGTGCAGTGATGCACCCGTTGAGGCGCTGTACGTCCTTGACCCGCCGGGGCGCCTCCATGCGCTCGATTGCCTTGATTTTGTCCGGATTCGCCTCGATCCCTCGGTGAGAGACCAGGAAACCCAGCAGCTTGCCGGAGGGGACCCCGAACACGCACTTGTCGGGGTTGAGCTTGAAGTTGACCCGGCGGAGGTTCTCGAAGGTCTCGTGCAGGTCTTGGATGAGGGAGTCCTTGTACCGGGTCTTGACCACGATGTCGTCGATGTACGCTTCGACGTTGCGGCCCAGCTGCGACCCAAGGCATGCTTGCATTGCGCGCTGGAAGGTAGCGCCGGCGTTTCGGAGGCCAAAAGGCATCCGGGTGTAGCAGTAGCAGCCCTTGGGAGTGATGAAGGCCGTCTTCTCTTGGTCCTCGAGTGACATCATGATCTGGTGGTACCCGGAAAAGGCATCCAGAAACACAGCAGCTCGCACCCGGCCGTGGAATCCACGATCATGTCGATCCGCGGCAGGGGGAAAGGGTCCTTGGGACAGGCCTTATTCAGGTCTGTGAAGTCGATGCAGAGTCTCCACTTGAAGGTCATGGGTTTCGGTACCACCACGGGGTTGGCCACCCAGCTTGGGTGGGGAACCGACCGGATGACACCAGCTTCTATCAACTTGTCCACCTCGGCGATGATGAATTCCAGCTTTTCCTTGCTTTGGTTCCGGAGAACCTGCTTCACGGGGCGAGCCCCCGGATTGACCGCCAATTTGTGCTCGATCACCTCCCTTGGTACGCCGGGTAAACCTGACGCCTCCCACGCGAAGACGTCAGAGTTTTCCCGAAGGAAGGCGACGAGCGCGCTTTCCTATTTGTCGGTGAGGCGGGCGCCGATGGTGATGGAGCGAACTCCGTCGCTGGTTAGCGCCACCTTCTTGGTCAGCTGCGGATCGCCATGGAATGGCGCCTTCTTGGGTGGAGTAGATGTGGAGCCCCCGGGGTGCCCTTCGCCCCCGGGGAGAGCCCCATCATCATCCTCCTGTACACCTTGAGGGATGTCCGCCGTGGTTGCCACCGTCTGGTTCAGCTGGTGAACGCAGTAGATAGCATCGTCGATGTCGGCCTTGACCTTGATCACGCCCCACGGCGCCGGAATCTTCAGCATGTTGTAGGCGAAGTGGGAGACGGCCATGAACTTGGCCAGAGCAGGTCTGCCAAGTATGCCGTTGTACGGTAGCGGAGTGTCGGCGATGTCGAAGACGATTTCCTCGGTGCGGAAGTTCTTGGAGTCGCCGAAGGTGACCGGAAGGGTGATCTTCCCGAGGGGTCGAGTAACACTTCCGTTCACGCCTTGGAACACCCCAGTGTCTTGTAGGCGAGACAGGGGGATTTGAAGGATAGCCAGGACCTTCGCCGTCAGCAGTTGAGGCTGGAGCCTCCGTCGACCAGCATCTTGGTGACCTTGTAGTTGTGGATGACGGGCGACACGATCAGCGGCAGGGTCCCGACCCCGGCAGTGTTTGCAGGGTGGTCTTCTGGGTCGAAGGTGATGACTTGGCTAGACCAGTCCAGGGGCTTGGACGGAGCAGAAGCAACCGCGTTCAGCTCCCGGACAAGTCTCTTGCAGGCGCCGTTGGAGGGAGGCAGAGAAGACCCTCCGTGGATGCACCCGACAACTCCCGTGACTTCTTGATACTTGCCGCCGTTGCCTCCTTGGGGAGCCGGAGCTTCCCCGTTGCCGACGTGGGCGGCCTCCGGAGTGTTGTACCCGCGACCACCTTGACCGCCGCGTCCTCCTCCGCGGCCCCCGCGGCCACCGCCTCGGTACCATCCACGGCCGCCTCCGCCTTGGCGACCCGTGGGACAGTCACGAGCGATGTGCCCGGCAGTGCCGCAGTTGTAGCAACCGTCTTGACTGACCCCATCAGCTCGGCGTTGCTCCCGGACGGCGAGGTTCTTGAGCATGCGGCAGTCCTTGAGCAAGTGGTTGCCTTCTGGATGGATGTGGCACCAGGGATCACCTTCACCTTCTTCCTCGGAAGTCGGCGCGGGCTTGGTCTTCTTCGGAAGAGGCTCGGTGACGAAGATCCGCTTGTCGGGTCCAGGGTCCCGCTTCTTGTTCTTAGCTGGAGCGACCTTGTCCTCGGGTTCATCCTCCCCGGGGAACTTGGCTCCTTCTTCAGCTCGAGCGCACCGGTCTGCAAGCTCCCAGAGCTTACGAGCAGACTCGACGCGATGGATGCTCAGCTTCTCGCGCATCTTGGGGTTGCGGACGTTG
Source organism: Poa pratensis (assembly GCA_947311845.1). Lineage (NCBI taxonomy): Eukaryota > Viridiplantae > Streptophyta > Magnoliopsida > Poales > Poaceae > Poa > Poa pratensis. Next base: position 108,999,473 of record CAMZMU010000074.1, on the reverse strand, counting down.
GCGTGGAAGGACTGGATCACCAACTCCTCCTTGATGCACGGGATGGTGTTCATCTTCTGGGTGAAGCGCTGGATGAACTTGCGGAGAGTTTCACCCGGCAACTGCTTGAAGTCGTGGAGATCACTGGGAGCCCCCGGGCGCTCGTACCCGCCTTGGAAAGCCCCCAGAAACTGCTCCTTCAGTGCCCGCCAGGAACGGATGGAGCACTTGGGAAGGTTGAGAAGCCAAGTCTGGGCATCTCCCTTCAGGGCCAACGGGAACCAGTTGGCCATCATGACCTCGTCGGCCCCGGCAACCATCGCAGCAAGAGAGTAGATCTGCAGAAAGTCCCGGGGGTTCGTGGTGCCGTCGTAGCGGAGAACGTCGATCTTGAATTTCTTGGGCCAGTTGAAGTGGCGGAACTCGGGAGCGAGGGCGAGGCAGCCTTCGGCGAGGTCGATGCCCCGATCTTCCCGGCGGTGACGTTCTCGGCGACGCTCGATGCGGGTGCGCATATCCTCGTTCTGACGGCTGTTGAGCTCGTCACGAAGATCTGGGTTGCGCGAGGTAGACGACCCGATGGAGATGGCCTCGCCGTGATCGCGGTTTAGCCGATCAGCCATCGGTGGCGCGGTGCGAGGAGGCGCCGTCTTGGCTTGACGTTCACCACGAGGCTGGCCTCGCGGATCACGTGTTTTGTCTTGTGCTGCTCCGGGTTGTCGACGGTGGGAGCTTGAGTGGGTTCGACCCACGGACCACCATCGGCGAAGTCGAGGAGCCTCTCGACGCGAGTCCTCCATTCTTGGTAGACCTTGGGGTCGCCGCTGCTTGGAGGGAACTGCATCAGTGCCTTGGCAGCGACTAGAGCATCATGGCGAGCTTGCACGTCCGAAGGCGAGTGCGCGGAGGTCTTGCTCTTGGATGCTCGTGGATCCCCGCTGGGGCGAACGCCGTGGTTCCCTCCTCCAGCGGTGGGCTCCTTGCCGGTGCCGTTGCAGACGCTCTTCTCCCCTGAGCGAGGAGGAGGCATGGTGGTGCCCTTTGGAGCCGCCGCTCCGCCAGGGCCGTTGTCCTTGTCGCGACCGTCCACTTCGTCCGGCGCCACCCTCTCCATGGGAGGCGGGGACGGAGAGCGCTCCGCCGTGCGCCAGCAGCACGACGTTCAGCTGAAGCTTGGTGCGTGAGGGAGAGACCGGCTTGGACGCCGCAGGATCTCCCTTCTTCCTTGGAGGCATGCTTGACGAAGAACTTGCCGATGAACTTGATGAAGATGAATCCAGCACTTGCGCCCCCTACCTGGCGCGCCAGATGTCGTGTCTCGTTGCACGGACACCGGGAGTATAGGATACCCCCTTTTAGGTTCGGCACGGGGCGCGAAGGAGGCTGAGAATCGTCTTCTTGGGCGGAGTCTAGATCAAGCTCTCCTCTCCACGATCAAAGCATGCAACCAAAGGGACACAAGGAGCTACCCAGGTTCAGGCCGCCCGGAGGCTAAAAGCCCTACTCCTGCATGTCTGGATTGATGAGTTCTTCATAGTGTGGCTTACAATGGAACCTCCCGGACAGGGTACCCGGAAGGGTTTTGGCTGAGGTAGAAGAAGGACAGATCCTGACCCGGAGGAGATCACCTTCCTCTCTACCTTCGCAGCCCTAGTCTAGTCTTGCTCTGGTTCTAGCTTGTGTTCGTCCTTGGTTCGACCTCTCCTCTCTCCTCCTCCGTGCCTTGGTCCTCCTTTTATAGGCTAAGGGGTTGCCACAGGGTCACGTGAGGGGCATGAGGGACCTTCGGGGTGAAGGACCCTCCTCATCTAGTTTAGGGGGAGACGTGGCCTCTCCTCAGCCTAGCGTCTCCTTTGGGTTAGGTGGGAGCGTCCGCCTTGGGGTGGACAGGAGCTGACACCACCACGGGACGTGCTTCCCGCCCGCGCTGCCTTCGCCTTGCTTCCCAAGTCTTCCGCGGTGAGGTGGAGTGCTTATCCACAGGACGTAGGAAGTACCCAGAGGGAGCCTGGCCTCCTGCCGGGAACTCGGGCTCTCGGGTCCTTCCTGGCCTTCTTGCTTGATTCGGGGACCCGGAAGGTCCCCAGGACCGGAGCCCTTAGTCGTCGTAGGCCATGCGTGTCTTGACGGTGAACCCGCCAGCTTGACTTGAGTCTTGGTCTTGTCCATCTTCATCTTGGGCCCACATGGGGTGGACCCACTTTGGCAGTACTAGGGGAACCCCATGTTCCACTGTTGCGACAGTTTCCATGTCTGAGGATGAGGAACCTAAGCTAGTGCGCAAAGAAAAGAAATACCCCAAGGTACATGGCCAATTGGTGTGCTTCTTAGGCACCCCTTCGGCAAAGGAAGAAAAGGCGAGATGCGCGAGCTAAACGCCACAGTACCAGATGTTCCCCAGTATCTAGACTGGACTGAGGAGCCAATCACTTGGGATAGAGAAGATCACCCAGATTACATACCTCACCCCGGCAAATACGCCCTTGTCGTCGACCCAATTGTCGATAACTTCAGACTCACCAAGGTGTTGATGGATGGCGGCAGCAGCCTCAACATCATCTACGCGGACACACTGAAGCGCATGAACTTGTCGGAAAGCCAGCTTGACTACAGCAAAGTCAAGTTTCATGGCATCGTTCCGGGAAAGCAAGCCAAGTCAATGGGAAGCATCAAACTGGAGGTTACTTTCGAACTGAGACAAACTACCGCTCGGAGCATCTCAGGTTCGAAGTAGTCCCCTTCAAGAGTGCCTACCACGCCATCTTTGGACGGCCGGCTTTCGCCAAGTTCATGGCTCGGCCGTGTTACATCTACAGCAAGCTGAAGATGCCGGGACCCAACGGTACAATCACCGTCAGTGGCAACTTCAAGAAAGCAAAGGAGTGCGAGCGTGGCAACGCCGCCTTCGCTGAGGCAGTCCTCCATGCAGAGGAATTAGCCATGTTGAAAAAGGAGCTTGATACGTCGCAGCTGCCGGAGGATGTAAAGACCGCTGAGCCCAAGAACACTTTAAGGCGTCCGAAGACACAAAGAAGGCGGACCTGGTCCCAGGTGACAGCTCCAAGCAAGTCACCATAGGGGCAGGCCTGGACGACAAATAGGAAAGCGCGCTCGTCAGGTTCCTCCGTGAGAATCAGGACATCTTTGCATGGTCGTCAGCTGACATGCCAGGTGTCCCGAGGGAACTTGCCGAGCACTCTCTTAATGTCTATGAAGGAGCCAAGCCAGTAAAGCAAGGAATAAGGCGCTACGGTGAGAAGAAGCGGAGCAATAGGGAAGGAGATCATCAAGTTGCAAGAAGCCAAGTTCATTAGGGAGGTAGTACACACTGATTGGTTGGCAAATCCTGTAATGGTTCCAAAACCTAATAAGGAAATGAGAATGTGCATTGATTATACCGGTTTGAACAAGTGCTGTCCTAAGGACCACTTTGCTTTACCTCGTATAGATCAGGTCATAGACTCCACAGCCGGCTCCGAGCTGCTGTGCTTTTTGGATGCGTACTCCGGGTACCACCAAATCAAAATGCGAGAATCCGACCAAATCAAAACATCGTTCACTACGCCCTACGGGACCTTCTGCTACATCACGATGCCCTTCGGTCTAAAAAATGCCGGCGCAACGTATCAGCGGTGTATGCAAAGATGCCTTCACGAGCAAATTGGCCGCAATGTTCACGTCTATGTTGACGACATTGCCGTCATGTCAAGAAAGAAGGCAGATTTGCTTGACGATTTGAGAGAAACCTTTGATAGCCTCCGGGTATATAGGATGAAGCTCAACCCGAAAAAATGCGTCTTCGGGGTTCCTGCCGGCAAATTGCTTTTATCGTTTCAGAACGAGGAATAGAGTGAATCCAGAAAAAATCAAGCGATCCTCAACATATCCAGGCCCAAGGACCTGAAGGACGTGCAGCGACTTGCCGGCTCGGCGGCTGCCGTCAGTCGTTTCATTAGCCGTCTTGGTGAGAAGGCACTGCCTCTCTACCGGCTTCTGAAGAAATCCGACAACTTTGAATGGACAGACGAAGCAGACGCCGCCTTGCAGCAGCTCAAGGACGCGTTAACGTCTGCTCCAATCTTAGCAGCTCCTCGAACGCAGGAACCAATGCTGCTTTACATCGCGGCAACTAACTTGGTTGTTAGCGTGGTCCTGGTTGTGGAACGCAAGACGGAAAAATCAGACTTGCCGGAACAACGTCCGGTTTACTTCATCAGTGAAGTATTTTCCGCCTCAAAACAGCGTTATCCGCATTACCAGAAGCTGGTCTACGGTGTTTTCTACGCCGCCAGAAAGTTAAGGCACTATTTCCAGGAGCATTCAATCACGGTTGTGAGCAAGGCACCTCTGGGGGATATCATCAATAATACAGATGCGACAGGCCGCGTTGCCAAGTGGGGCATCGAACTTGCCGCCTTCGACATCACGTATAAACCCAGAACGGCCATTAAATCTCAAGCCTTAGCAGACTTTGTAGCAGATTGGACGGAGGCCATGGACGAAGTACCTCTCCCTGAAGATGCATATTGGATCATGCACTTTGATGGATCAAAAATGCTTCAGGGCTCGGGGGCTGGCATTGTTTTAAGAAACCCTCAAGGAGACAAGCTTAGTTATGTGTTACAAATTCACTTCAAGGCAACTAATAATGTTGCTGAATACGAAGCTCTCCTTCATGGTCTACACATTGCCAAGGAACTTGGCGTCCAGCGTGTCCTCTGCTACGGAGATTCAGACTTGGTGGCGCAACAGATACGTGGTACTTGGGACACAAAGAGCGAGACAATGGCGGCATATCGAGCTACCGTCGACGAATTCGCCAAATGTTTCCTAGGCTACGAGGTCCGCCACATCCCAAGAGCTCAAAATGAGGCGGCAGATACACTTGCCAGAATGGGGTCTGAACGCAAAAAGGTACCAAAAGATGTTTTCCTGGAACACCTACACAAGCCGTCAATAAAAGGAGCAGACCTCCTTGACCCAGAATCGGCAGAACCAGTTGAAGATGCTAGCTATGCCGTCTACCTGGTAAAGCCGGATTGGACGACGCCATATTTGGACTTCCTGATCAATCAGGAGTTGCCGGACGATGAGGTTTTGAAAAGGCAAATCATAAGAAGAGCCAAGGCATTCACAATAATCAAAGGCGAATTGTACAAGCGTAGCACCACTGGTGTTTACCAACGTTGCATTTCGCCCGAAGAAGGCAGAGAACTGTTGGATGAGATACATGCTGGCGTGTGTGGACATCACGCTTCCTCACGCGCCCTTGTTTCAAAAGCCTTCCGACAAGGTTTCTACTGGTTGACAGCCAAGCAAGATGCAGAGGACATCGTCAAAAGATGCAGGGGCTGCCAACTTTATGCCAGACAATCGCACATGCCAGCTCAGGAGCTTAAAACAATACCCATCACATGGCCTTTCGCAGTCTGGGGCTTGGACATGGTTGGTCCGTTTAAAACGGCGCCTGGTGGCTACACACATTTACTTGTGGCTGTAGACAAGTTCACCAAGTGGGTTGAAGCTAAGCCTATCAAAAAGCTAGACGGTGCCACAGCCGCAAATTTTCTGTGGGGAATAATCTCTCGGTTCGGGGTGCCTCATAGCATTATCACCGATAACGGCACTAACTTGTCGCAAGGCGAAGTTGAGGAATACTGTTATAAGCATGGCATCCGCCTAGATCTTGCCTCAGTAGCACACCCGCAGGCAAACGGTCAAGTAGAGCGTACAAATGGTTTAGTCCTACAAGGCATCAAACCACGTCTCGAAGTACCATTGCACAGAGCGGCTGGGGCTTGGGTGGATGAGTTGCAATCTGTCCTTTGGAGTTTACGCACAACTCCAAACAGATCAACCAAGTTCACTCCTTTCTTCTTAGTCTATGGCGCAGAAGCAGTGTTGCCGACCGACATGATGTATGATTCTCCCAGAATTCAAGCCTACGTCCAGGAAGACGCAGAAGATGCAAGACAGGATGGCCTTGACCTACTTGATGAAGAACGAGACGTTGCTCTCGCACGATCCGCCATCTATCAGCAAAGTTTGAGGCGTTATCACAGCAGAAGAGTACGGCAACGAAGTTTTAGAGTTGGTGACCTGGTCCTCCGCCTAATCCAAGACAGGAAAGGCTTGCATAAGTTATCCCCGCCTTGGGAAGGACCTTTTGTGGTCAGTAAGGTGTTGCTCAATGGTTCTTATTACTTGGTAGACGCGCGAGACGGATACAAGAAGAAAGGTCGCAAGCGCAAGAGAAGGTTGACGACAAGTATGAAGAAACCAAGCGACCCTGGAACATTGAGCAGCTACGTCCTTTTTACACTTAGCAATTTCCACATTGTAATAAGTACTATATGATTATGAAATAAAAGTCTGTGGTTTGCTCATTCAGTTTTGGGATCATGCCATCTTTTGTCTTTTCTCGCAATCATATATCTGTTGTCATAAAAGTTACCGAAAAAATATTTTTGCTCCGTGCTAAGGTTCAAACTTTTTGACATTTGCCGTCTGCCGGCTAAAAAAGCAAACAATCTTTGCACCGCCTAATATGCTATCTGTCTGTTTGTGTGTGGGTCGCCTAGTAGTATGTCGTTGGCACCAACATGCTGGCTTTGGTCTCTGAGTCTAAATTAGTTGGTATTGCACCTGGTTGGCTCAGCTAAAGTAACTAAGATGAGGTTCCGCCAACATATGAAACAGCTAAACATGCAAACGAGATACATATTAAGGCGGGCCACTTAAATAAGCCTACCGCCAAGTGTAGCATAAAAGTTGGCCCAGAATATTTACAAACCCAAAATATAAACAAGTTTTTTGCGTTAACAGATTAACGCAGTGTCTTGTGCTACCATTGCAGGAGAGGACAGTCAAGGAGTTGCCGCTTGGTGGAGGTAGTTGAGAGATCCTGGGGGCTGGCTCCGCCATCCTGGGGGCTGCGCTCGTCAGCCGCGGCTTCGCCTTCTCCGCCTCGGCAGCTTCAGGATCCGCCAAGGAGGGATCGGCTATGGCAACATGTGGATCCGGGTGTTCCTTGTAGAACTTGCGGATGTCAACCATGTTGGCAACCCGGGTTGCATAGCCCGAACAGACCGCAGCACGTCCTGCATCACGATGGCTTGGTTGTTTTCGTCTTCGGTGGGGAAGTACTCGGTGACTTGATGAATATCAGCCTCCGGATACCACGCCGCCGTCATCGCCAACGCACGTCCTGCTGACGTAGCGCGTCGTCATGTTCGGTCGCCGCCTTCTCCAGCAAGTCCGGCAGGGCATCAAAGTTGACGGGATCGCCGTCCTCGCCAGGGTAGAACTTGGCGGCAAACGCTTTGCCCGCCCGACAATCTGGTTGACGATTTCGCCAACCTTCAAGATACGGGCAAGGCGCGGCGTCGTAGCCATGTCATCGCCTAATTAGCCGGCACTGCACAACAAACAGTTACACACTGCAGTTTGAAATTTCAAGAGTTCAAAGTATCAAAGAAGGATGAAGGGTAAGAGACTTACCCAAGACATGCTCGTGGATGGCGTTGACCTCATCCAGATGGTTCTCAAGCGTTTCCTGAGCTAGCTGGACTGCCTTGACAGTTGTTCCTGCTGCTCTTTGGCGTTCTTGTTCACCTGGTTGAGGTTGTTGCTCATGGCTTCAAGTTGTCCCGTCAACTTGCTAACCTCGGCGGCATGGGCCAGCTCCCGCTCATCCAGCTCCTTGGCGTGATCCGCCTTCAGCTTTGACACCAACTCAGCAAGATCTGCAGCTTCGTTCATCAAAGCTTGCATGTCAGTGGAGTTCTTGAGAATATCTTGCGCAGTGTTTAGTAATTCTACAAATAAAGAGAAAGACGACTAAAATACTTGTCGGAAAAGCAAAAAGAAGTCGGACGAAAAGAAGGCAAAGAAAATTTGTCACCTTCATCCTTTTTGCGAGCCTCTTCCAAGCTCGCAATCTGGGCGTCCTTCATCTCCACGTCCTGCTGCAGTTGCTGGCATTCTTTGTTTTTCTTCTCTTGAGCACGGAACAGCTCAAGATTGGAAGCAAGAACGGCCTGCATGCACAAAACAACGTTGCGGTTAGCACTATATAGTCAACGAGACCACTTTGCCGGCTAAAAATCTTTCAGCCGCCAAAGTGCTCGGGGGCTGCGACTATAGGTTACATTACCTCAAGTTGACCGTGCAGGGTCTCGTGGAGATCATCCATGTGCGCGTACCATTTACGGGTACCTTCGCGCATGGTCCTTAGCGTTTGCCGAGGGTCTTGTAACCCTTTGCCAGATTGAGAGCTGGATGGGAGGACGATCCGCCATGGCCAGCCGCCATCTCGTCATCCATCTCTTGCTTCATGGCAATAAATCGAGCGGCATCATTAGCCGAAGCTTCAGCCGTCTTGGAAAAGGTAGGTCCGGCAACTGACTTTTTGCCCGCCATCTTCTCCGTAGCCGCCTCTGAGGTACCAGCAGCTGTGTACGTTCCCTGGCATACAACCACGGAACGCCAACTGTGGGCGTTGTCGGCGCAGTGGCTGGAGAAGAACGTGGTGGCTTGCCCCTACCGGCAGAAATCTTCAGGTTGGCGCGGAGCTTGGGCATGGCAGGCTTGCCCCTGTAAGCAGAAAAGTGCAAGTTTGTCAGTACAAACTTATATCAAAATGGCTAAGTCAGGGAAAGCAAAAGCTTGCCTACCGCTTGAGTGGGATATTCTCCCCAAGGTCTCATCCTCTGCATCAACAGAGGTGGCCGCCTTCTTCCTCTTCTCCAAATCCTTGGTGGAGCCGCCTATTTTGCGCTTCTTCGACTTGCTGGCACCGGTCGTACCAGTTAGGAGCCAAGTCTTCATCCCCCAAGGTTTGTAGCTGAAAAGGAAAAAGGGCAAAACATTAATCAGTACCCAGTGGACAAAGATGTTAAGTAAAAGACAAGTATCTCTGGCTTACCACTGGGGCTGGGTTATCGTGGGTGAACATGGCGACGCCTTCGCCGCCTTCACCGACAGAGGCTTCACAAGCTCTCTGAGCCGGTACTCTAGCGCATCTTGGTCAAGGGTGCTGTTGCCGGCGTCATCCGCCTTGTACTCGCACATCTTCAGTGGGCGATGGCGGAGTGGCATTATCTTCCTCGACACCAGCAGATCACGGTGTCAACTCCGTCAAGCAACGGAGCCTTCATCGTCTTCGTCAGAACTCGATCCGCCTGACGGCAATTCGAAGCTCAGCCGACAAGCTGCTAAGCGGCACCTTTGCCGTCCAGCAGGCCTTGTGGGTTGGCGGACCGTTGACAAAAACAGGCATCCCCTGTGTCGTGCCGGGTGTCGGGATGTCCTTGCAGTAGAAAAAGGTGCTGGTCCAGTGCTTCACCGACTCGATGTATGGGATCTTTGGGTACCAGTCGGGTTGGCGGCAGTTGAAGGTTACGCTACCGCAAGTTGCCAGATGGCCGCCTGGTATGGTTTGCCGGCGGCATAGGAAGCAGTACTGGAATAGCTCTATGGATGCAGCTATGCCTAAATACCCTTCGCACAAAGCCTGAAGCCGGCTAGCACTAGAATACTGTTGGGCGCTATGTTGTGCGGCTGCAGCCCGTAGAAACTAAGCACCGCCAGAAAGAAGGCGGAAAGCGGCAAAGACATACCGCGGAGGCTGTGCGACGCCAACATGACGCGCTCGCCGTCTTGCGGGTCAGGGATTGCCTCGTCGCCTGGAACCCTCCAGGAGCACTCCGTCTTGGGCGGTATGTAGCCGCCATCCTCCAGCTCCTTCAGATAAGCTGACGTCATAACTGACGGCAGCCAATATCTGGAGCCAAGGTCCGCCGCCTCCTCTTCATCCTCGGTGTCGTCGGCGGCGGCAGCTTCTGCTTCCGCCGTGGCCTCAACGCTGGTCGCCGCTAGGGATGGAGCGGGAAGGTGGGTGTGGACGCTGCGGGTGCCACCGGAGCTGGAGAAGAAGAAGAAACCCCACCCGCAGCCGCGGTGGGGACAGGAGAGGTCTCCGGCGTGCTCGCGGGAACCGCCGCCGGTGCAGATCCAGATCCAACCGCAGCTGCCGGGTCGCAGCCAGCGCCGCCGCCGCCGAATCTTGCTGAGAAGGCTCGCCATTTGCCGTGGAGGCTCTGCTCGTGCTCGCCGGAGTTGAGTGCGGGGAGAGAGAGCTCGAGAAGCTGAGGAGGCTGTGGTGGATGCGAATGGGGAAGAAGTTCGACCCCGATGTGCCCTTTGGGTATTTATCTCCACGCGTTAAGATCTGTGCGCGAGATTGGGGGGACGCATGATCTCCGCCACGTGCCCACGATTTGCACGTCGTGGCAACGGTGTCTGCGGCCTTCTCCCCGATTCTTGTGCGTAGTGGAGAGTAATCATGACGCATGCCCAAGTCCAAACTGTCGTGGACTGCATGACGTCATCCGTCAACATTTGAAGGGACTGGTCAAATGACAAGACTGGTGCCGGGAAGATTCCTGACAGCGCTCAGGCCGTCTTTCCCATGATGGCGGCAAATCATCCGACTACGTTAGGCGGATCGCCGCTTATTTCAACTTTGGAATGCTTCAAGCTCTTCAGCCGCCTACAAGACAAGACGGACGTTGCCGACAAAAGAAGACGGCGCCTGAAGAACTCGAACCCTTCCAGGGGCTAATGTTGGGGATATACCTACTAGGGGTATCACCAGCATGGATCAATCCGGCTAGTCCAGGGTGGCCCGCAGTGGTGGTGAAGGCTTTGCCTGCCGGGCGGCCCAGATAGCTGACGACCAAGGAAGGCGGATGCCGGCAAGGAGGAGGCCCAAGACTGAAGCCCATGAAGCCACCAAGACCAAGACGGAAGGCGGCAGACTTGCCGGCTAGGTTTAGGACTATGTATGCTTGCCGGATACGTAAACACCTTGTAACCCTAGGTCCAGCCGCCTATATAAGCTGGACCTCGGGACGCCTTTAGGGCACGATTCAACACACAACCAACTCATTGTAACCTGTATCACGGCTATTGCCTTATAGTGAGTTATAGCAGCACGTAGGGCTCCGCCACCGCCGTGGAGCCTGAAGCTGGATAAACTGCCGTGTACAATCCCGACCTCGACGACGTCCACCTTCTTGCCCTACGTTCACCCTCGGCTAGCAGGACCCCGTCTCCTATCTCAGATGCCGATACGACGACAGTATCAGAAGGTCTGATCCTCTTAAATGGGGGGGGGGGGTGAGAATTTCACTTCCCTGCCTCTGCACCAATTAGGGATGCACATAGTCTTTTAAGTATGAGTACCAGAATTTTTATCTTGAGTAAGAACCAAGGTTAATCCTCATGATAAATTGCATGAGTATCAGGAAGTCCTGATCCTAATAGGAACCTAAATTCGTGACCCTAGAGATTTGAACCTGTGTGTTGGGTTTGTACATCCACAACCGCAACCAGTTGAGCTAAACTCCAATCCTTTTAGTTAATTTTTAAAAAGGATGCATAAAGAAGCTGAGAAGCGTGATCATCAAAAGGTGTCATGCACAATAGACTCCATAAAGGGCTCTTTTGAGGGCAGGCTGCCAAATTCGTTCTACGACTTTGTGAAAATGTGCATGATAACCTCGTAGAGGGCTCTCCCCAGGTTGGCCCTAACCCATAGGGAAACTCCTCCTATCAGGGAAGTTGTGATACCTGAGAGGCTAACTTGTGTGAAGGTCCAGTTCTTCACGTGTTGCGTCCTTCTTTCACATGGCTTTTATGGAAGCTTCACGCTCACATTGGGTTTTCTAAACTAGTTTTTATATTGATATATTTATTTAGATTAAAAAAATTAATTCCAAGTCTCCTGGAAATTAACTTAATCTCAGTCGACCGCGATTCATATGATCTTTGAGTTACAACTGTGTTGCAATTGAGACTTTTTCAATTACACATATTTTACAATTCCCTAGCCGTTAAATCGCATCACGATTTTAATCAGTGAGTAGCAAGTGAGTTGAGATTTTGAGATTGCAAGTGTGTTGCAACAAAAGAAAATTAGTTACGCATGGGTTGCACTTTCTAGCCTTACACCGTAATTCGTGTGATATGTGAGTTGCGAGTGGATTGCAATTGAAAAACAAAATCCAAGAAAATCATATATCATGACGTCAGCCGATTAAGATTTAGTTAATCTCAATCGAGGCTATGCATGTATTTTATTTTAGTTTATGCTTCCTTTCTTACTGTGCCCCGAGTTTTCACACGTCACGCTTGCACGTACGCTAACTCTGGACTTAACCCATGACCAGAGAGGGTCGGACACGGACAGATTACAACTCGGCGGAAACACCCATCCGTATATATAGAAGCAACGTCGAGACCGGCCAAGAACACACCCCGATCGAACTAGCACCGGCAGCCGCGTACGTACGTCTCCCCGGGTAGCCATGACGACGAAGTACTTGATCGCCTCCCTCTCCGTGCAATCCGCCGCCGGCGACTCCGAGAACTCCCTCTGGCGCCGCCTCCAGGACTCCATCTCCCGCAACTGCCGCGACACCCCGCTCTACCGCGTAAGCATATCCACGAAGCGTCTCCTCCTCGTTTCCCTCGTCTAATTCAGTCTTCCCGATCGAGCTCACTCCCCTGTCCTCCTGCAGTTTACGGTCCCGCGCTTCAGGTCCGGCTCACTCGACTCCCTCCTCGCCGTCGGTGACGAAATCAAGGTTTGCCCCTTCCTCCTTCCCTGCTACTATGTTTTAGCTATCTCCCTCGCTGGCTGCTGTTAGGTTGTTGTTCTGATTTCTGAACTTCTGACCCGATGACATCGTTCTCTGTCTGTTTTTTCGTGCAGTCGAAGAGCCTCTTGATCGAAGGGGTCAGGCACAAGATCCGGCAGCAAATCGAGGACCTAGAGCGCGCCGAAGGCGCCGAGAGCGGCACTCCCACCGTCGACGGCGTCCCGGTCGACTCCTACCTCTCCAGGTCTGTTCGGCGACTGGTTTTCACGCACGGGCGTGTGTGATTAGCTTAAACCGTAGCGTTTACTTTGGAATGTTGCTCGTACGTGTAGGTTTGTGTGGGATGAGGACAAGCACCCGATAAAGCCGCCGCTCAAGGAAATCGTCGCCAGCATCCTGTCGCGGGTCCGCAAGATCGAGGATAGCTTGAAGGTGAACTATGCTTATGTTTCTTCCTTCGTTTTTTCCTAGCCTGGCCCGGTTTCTCCTACGATAACATTAACATTTATGCGCGATCATTAAGTACCTTGACAATGTGGGTACCAATAGTTGTTGATTAGCAACTAAACTTACTCTTCAGCCTCGATGTAGTATACGCTAAGTAGTCGTGATTTAGTCTTGATGCTTGAATGTGTAAAGTTCAAAGCAGGAGATTTGTCACCTCGCTGCTGTTGGTGAGTGCATTTTGGGATGTATTTTGGTTCCTGTACGTAGCAATCTGCTCAACTAGCAGTTTCATGCTTGCCTCTTCTAGCATTGAATTGTCTCGAGACATTCAAGCCAATGTTGAGGAAACCATCAGGATTCATGGTGATTTTTCAGGAATCGGAAATGTTTGTGTTCCTAATCGATCTTCACTTCGTTCTGAAATAGATAAAAAAATGGTTACATAAAGTTTTTGGTTGGATTGTCGAATTTAGTGAAGCTGAATATGCCATTTTCCAGGTTCAAGCTGCGGATTATAGTTCTGTTACTAACCAGCTTAATTCAATCAAGAGAAAGCAACGTATCAGGTACGTAAATCATCTCCGCACACTTTACTTGACTAGTCACTTGAGGGACATTGCTCTACACTGACCCTATGTTGCTGAGTTCTTGCCCTTAAGTCACCATATAAAAATAACAAGAAAAGCAAGTTTCTCCTTCCATCCATTGTGTTTTCCTACTCTAATTGCTTCGCTCTTCTTGTCTGACAGCTTAGTGACACGTGATCTTTCGAAAATGGTAAAACCAGAGGATATTATCACTTCGGAACATCTAGCAACACTTCTTGTTGTTGTTCCAAAATACTCCCAAGACGAATGGTTGTCGTGCTATGAGTTTCTTGACACGTTTGTGGTAAGTTTGAAAATTCCGGATGTGCACTTGACTAGTGATAATATGGATTTTACCTATCTGCACACTGTGCTTCATTCCAGTTTTTTTTTTCGCTCTCTGCATTAATACTACCTTGAGAACTCACCGTCAAAGATATCTATCAATTTCTAAATATATATGACGTGCAACTTGTTTACTCAGATGCTGTTTTAATTATCCCTTATGGCGCGATTATTTTCCTTTCCTACAAGTTGTTCTATTTGCATTATATTCACTTGAGCTAGTTGTTGAATTGTAGGTACCGAGATCATCTAAAAGGCTTTATGAGGATAATGAGCATGCTCTATACACTGTAACATTATTTGCTAAGGTTATCGAAAATTTTAAAGGCCGTGCTAAAAAGAAAGGTTTTGTGGTAAGTTTGCTTTCCTGAACCTTCTTGAAACCCTTGTTTACACTTAAGCTTAGTTTTGCCAGGTAACTTTAACTCCAGGAGCTTACAACATAGCTCTAATTAAGTAATCTTTTTTGTTGCTCCTGTCATTCCTCTTACATTTTCGTGCCATCCATTAAATTCTATATCATACTGGATTCCAGATCCGCGATTTTGCGTATAGTCCTGAAGCACAGGAAAGTAAAAGGACGAACTGGAAAAGCTCTTGCAAGATAAGAATGCTATGAGAACGTCTCTTCTGCAATTTTTATATGCCAGCTACAGTGAGGTAAATGTCTTTTGCAGCTTATTTACATGTCTCTGTCCAAAATGGTATCATTTTTCTTGAATATAAGCATTATGTCGCTGATGCCCGATGTCTTATTTTTCTTCAGTTTTCATTAGAATTCATAATATTCTAGTTTTGAGAATAAAGCCATTCGGTGACCCCATGCCCCAGGTGCTGAATTCATCCGAATTTGCCTGAGACAAGGAAGCCATTGAAATTTAGCATTTAATTTCATAGATATCTTCATCTTTGCGTTAGAACTCATCCATCATGAAGTATAATATCCAGCTCATTGCATCCTATTCGAGTTTTATCTTCTGTTTATTATTTTGTGCTCCATATTTTTTGTTAAATATCTCTGTTTGAATCGAAAACCTCCACAGTATGGTTTGCAATTTCTTCACTAGCTAGTTCATTACCTTCAGTAGTAGTCTGATTGTCTGAGAGAGAGATTATCCTTGTCTAATCTGGCCGATTCTGACTTACCAGTGCCTGTTCTCAGTTATCAATATCATATAGTTATTATTACTTGGTGGGTTTCTCGTGAACGCCTATATTCATGATTTGTCTGTTGTAATTTATTCTACTGACTATGGTACAGGTATTCAGTTCCTGGATGCACTTTACTGCTGTATATATCTTTGTAGAGAGCATTCTTAGATATGGCCTGTCAACACCATTCCTGGTAATTGCCCCTACTGTTCTACGATTGTCAGTTTTATACATTCATTATCTGATCAATATGTGTTGTTGTTTCTTTTGTGCCGATCAGTGTGTCGTTCTAGCACTGTCTACGAAGAGTGAGAAAAAAGTTAGCAGCATCTTAGAAGGGCTTTGTCCCTTTGACAATAGGTAATTCCTTTTTTTTTGAAATAGGGGTTCACCCTGGCCTCTGCATCGACAGTGATGCACACCGTCATTTATTCCTTTTTTGGGTTGTACTCCACTTCGTTTTTAGTTGCTAGCTAGTTGATATCATGTTTTTCTCTAACTAAATGTTTGAATTGCAGCAAATACTGGAAATCTGAAGATGATGATCTAGACGAATCCCACCCTTATGTCTCCGCCACCATAAATGTGGTGTGAGCACTCTGTGGTCAGGAAATGCTCTTGAGCAACTATACATAATCCAGACTAGCAAATGGTTCAAATGGAAATTCTTTCTTGGTCTATCTGTTTATGCCATATGTATATATCCTAGAGATGAACATTATGTAGCTTTTGGGAATCTAGATATTTTATGGCACAAGATGAAAATCCGTTGTAAATGTAAACATATACAGCTAAGTGTCCGCGTGTTGCTTCAGAGGGGCATATAACGCCAACAGACTGGTTATTTTTTTATCTCCTTTAGTCACATACTAATCATGGTTTCGGTTGTGACTCTACTTCTACTATGTTAAACTCAACCCCCACCTCGTGTTACCTATCAATTCTCAAGAAATAGAAACATTCCACTAATCTATTCTAACAATAAAAATGATATTATCTTATGCATCACAATGTCCTAATCCATATCTCTGAGGTTGTGGACCGTGACTCAATCGTCTCCCGCGTATCTCTTTCATGTGACGGCAACATGTGTGACACAACGCACACACGTTATTTCTCGTTCTTTTGTGCCCGTGTCGTTGGCCCTCGGGATGACGACCACCTTTTCGGCGGGCACTACGACCATGGTTCCGCTCGAGGTGAAGATGATCTTTAGTTCATAGTCTAAATAATGGTTGTTGGTTTTGTGTCCGAAGAGAATCGTGTTGTGTTATGTTTTCGCTGTTTTCTTAAAAAGATCGTGTTATATGTATTGTTATGTTGCCGATGACATCTGAAGAAGATCGGGTAATATGTTATGTTGAGTTCTTGTTTGTTAAACTGGAGTGAATGTTGTGGTTTGCTCTGTTGAGTACGTTGAATTTTGTGAAACTTTTATGGATCAGAATGTTGTGTCACTCTTGTCTTAATTCTGAGTTTGAATTATGTATATTTCAATATGAAATTATGTGACATTATTGTTGAATTCATGAGGAAATTCATATCTTAATTCCCAGGAGTTATATATTCACCTAAAAATGTTGAAAAATTCCAGGTTGCTATACATTCATCAAAACATCATGAAAAATTCCCAAGTACTAAATATTCATAAAAAATCTTCAAAAATTTCAAGTTGCTACCGATTCATCTAAAAAAACTCGGAGAATTTTCATATGCTATACATTCATCAAAAAATCTTGAATAAATTCCCAAGTGCTAAATATTCATCTAAATTTCTCTAAAATGTTGGAAAATTCCTCTAAAATCATGAAAAAAAAATCTTAGCTGCTACAAATTCCTTTAAAATCTTTGAAAATTAATTACTATGTGCTATATATTCATCTGAAAATCTTGAAAACACCGTAGGAGCTATAAAGTCATCTAAAATTCTTGAAAAAATATCGAGGTGATAGATGTTCGTCTAAAATTCTTGGGAAAATTCCATGAACTATATATATTCATCTAAAATTCTTTAAAACTTTCCCATGAGCTAGATATTCATCTAAAATTCTTGGATAAATAGGAGCCATAAATTCACCTAAAGTTCTTGAAGATATTCCTAGGTGCTAAAGATTAATATAAAATTATTGGAAAATCCCAAGAGCTGCATATTTATCTAAAATTCTTGAAACAAATCCCTGGAATGAAGATTATCAATATGTAACAAAATGAGTGTTCCTTAAGTTTGAACACACATATACCACTATTACGTTATCAGGACAAGCATTGTAATGCATGATCTATTGCAGTTAGTACACGGATAGAAGAAAAGAAGCTTCGGCTGGCCACTAACCAAAACATGAAGTACATCATACGATCGAGCCTAAGAAAGTTCAATTGGTGTTGTTTGGGATGCAAAAATATCCAACACATTTTCTTCACAAGCTCCAGGAGGCCTATCACCATCGGTGCAAGGAGTGTCATCACCTTCACCAAATAGCAGTCAGCTTGCTCCTCTTCCTCTCCAACCACCAACTCTTCTATCACCATTGTCTTCCCCTTTGTTGATAGTTGTCTCTGCCCTGTTTGTTCCACCGGTAGTCCCTAACTTGTCACTCTAGTAGCATTCCTTGTCCTAGGGCCTCTAGCGTTACTCCCTCTTCCTCTCCCACTAGCAGTTGCAGTTTCAACACTTGATCCTATGCTCATTTCTCCTACTCGATCTACCTCTCCCTCTTCTGAGAACTATCATGCCAGAAGAAGTGACAGTACTAACTCTTGCAGATTGAATTTTTCTCTATATGATGCCACAAAGTATGACTCTTCGGCAAAATACTATGGCTCATCAAAGATGATATTTGGTACTAGCAAGATTAATTAAAAAAATTGGTTGAAATATTGTGGAAATTTTATGCAAACAAAATATTTACCTCAAGACTAAGTATACTGCCCATTGAATCATTTAATTCATAAGGATCTAGTTGTGCATCCAAATCCACATCCACATCCACATGCTCAATATGCTGTGAAATAAAAAAATGGTAAGTCCACAAAATTAAACGAAGTGAAAAATAAGGAGAAATGAGAAGGATATGAGTATTATAGGCATCATTTCAGGATTATCAGCATCACCAAACTGATTCATATGTGTTGGACCTCTAGCGTTGTTAGGAATGCTAACTTCCTCTTGTATTGTCCTTCTCCTTTTTTTTAGGTCTAGATTTTTGAACTTGTTCATCGGTACATTTTTTTTGGTTATTTTATGCACCTTGTTCATGAGCCCGCTCTGCATCTGCACATACCCACAATGGATAATCACGCCATGCTTGGTCAACCTTGTCCCTCCTTCTTCTTCTTTAGGGTTCTTTCTCTTACTTTTGTTTTGTCTGCCAACTAGTTTCTCAAATTAAGGTGGCTTCAATTCTGGTCGATTTGTCTTGCTCCACTATGTTTTGTCCCTCGATGGACTTATGTCCATACGCTTGCATGTATTGTGAATGGAGTAACACTTGTTTGACATATACTCATGTTTAATTCTCTCATGTCTCACATGCACAAGCATGGACACATGGTATGCCACTTAGTTTCCATATTCTACAGGAGAAATCCTTAAGTTCATTTCAATTACATAGATTGCACTAGAAACCTAGAAACCCCCTTTTCCACTAGATTTGCAAAATAATCAGCAGATCAATCAACAACTTTATTCACATGAGTCTTTATCTTGTGACAAATTTGGCCAACCCAATCCTCTAGTGCCTCTTCATGCTTATTGTAAAACCTAGTCATTAGTTACCGTAAATATCTTCTAGCGTTGATAAAAATTGCAGTTCTCCAGCGGAAAATATCGTCCTAGAAATATTCATGTCACAAAGAATGCTCTAAAATTCTTGAAAAAGTATTGAAGTGATAGAAAATGTTCTAAATTCGTCAAAAAATAGTGACGTGACATAAAAGTCTCAAAATTCATCAAAAATATTCATGTGAAAAGAAATGCTCTAAGATTCATCTAAAAATATTGAAGTGACAAGAAATGCTCTAACATTCATCTACAAACATTCATGTGACAATAAATTCTCTAAAATTCATCTAAAAATATTTAATTAGTGAGAAATGCACTAAAATTCATCTAAAAGTATATATGTAAGAAGAAGTGCTCTAAAATTTATCTGAATTATTCATGTGATAATAAATGCTATAAAAACCATCTAAAAATATTCAAGTGGCAGAACATGATCTAAACTTATTGAAGTGATGGGAAACAATGTTACATGTTAAAACCTCACAAGAATTATTGAGTAGGATGTCACACTTAGGAAAATATGAGAAGAAAGCTCTTTCCCAAGTATTTTTTGGCATTTTCTCAAGACAAGCATGTGCATCGGGGCACTCTATCTTGATTGCCTCCATATTTTTCTCCCATCTAGCAACATTGCTTGCCCCTGTACAAGCCCATAGGTGATTCTTCACAGTTGTTACCTTGTGAAGCATTACTATATACATGCCTTGCACAAAATCTATGTTCATAGTTCAAAAATAACTCCATAATAGTTTTGATCAGGCCATGCATGAAAAAATATATTCCCTTGCCAATTACTGCCACTTATGCATTGTAAACAAAACTGCATTACAGAAAGGACAACAGAAACCTAGAACAATTTACCTTTTGTTTATCACTCATAATGGTGAAGGGAGATGTGTTAATGATGTTTACATCATTTTTTCATTGTGGTCAAATACCACATCCATTTGTTGTAACATTCCACTTCAATAATGGCCCAAACAGTTGGATATATAGATATAGTCATTACCATCTATCTTCGTTGCATTCAGAAATTTGCCACCAAACTTTGTCTTGATGTGAGTTCCATCTAGTCAAACAATTAAGAGGCCTACACCCTTTTAACCATTCCCTTTTATAGTCCACAATACACATGTACAAATCACTAAAAACCGGGCCAACTATCTTCAAGATAGACTTGCTGCCTGGATTATGTGTCCACAACTTTTGACCATAGTCCCAAAGCTGACCATACTGAGCAACCTCATCCCTATAACATTTTTAAGTCTTGAAAATTTAGCCCTAGTTAGTTTGAACCTATTTGGTAGCATGTTATATTTCTTTTGCACCTTCCTAGAAAATGTTTTAAATGACAAGTTCTCGTTGTTCCTTATTTCGTCCATATAGTCCTTAGCAAACAAAGAACTTGTCGGCTCCTTCACCGCCCAAACCCTCTCATAGGTGTGGCCATCAACATATTTTCACAATACAAAGCGTCATGTCCTTGAGTCGTTTGTGGCAATAAATAACCGAGGGCAATTTGGTTTGTGCAATGCCTAAAATCTTATGCGATTGTTCCTCTTCCTCTTAATTTGCATTATGTTCCTCACACAATTTGGTTAGCTCCCCCATCGTCTGCATGTCGCCTTGATCGGGAGACGAAACGGGTCAATGTGGTTGAGACGAATGAGCTTAGGCCCTTTTCTTCACGAGTTTCTCTGCAAAAGGGGGGCGGGAGGGGGGGTCGCCTCGGCTGGTCAACATTCCAGTCAGCGAACCACGTCAACACAACTTAGATGCGATGTCACGATCGTGACATGTTTACTCATAAGCCATGGCAAAATGACTCATCTCGGAAGTTCAGTGACGTAGTGCCCAATATACTCATTATGTAAAGCCATCACTATTGGCTTTTGAAACCACGTCGGTCGATCACAAACATCTCCCCTACTACTTATTTTGTCATCTTTCTTCTGCTAATTGTAAACCCTACGGTTCACAAATGGGCGGCTTCCCCTAATAAGTACTCTTGTTGTTCAAAATTATAAAGTATTTTAGATATTTCAGTATGTTACATATAGATTGAATGAGTAAACAGACATTTAGTTTTCTTACTAACATCCGTAGCAGATGGCACACTACAATCCTGCTAACCTGGTGGCATGTTTGGAAAGAGAGAAACAACCAGATCTTCAATAACAAGGCAAGGTTGGCCATAGACCTGAAGAACAAGATTTGGGAGGAAATAAATGATTAGAGACGTACGCGTTGGTGTTCTCAAGAAGACGTGGCCTCTTAGCGCGTAGTTAGTTTTCTGTAAATCTGCTAACTGTAGTATAGCTTCTCCTTTGCAGTACATACCCTAATCTGTAACCCAGACTTTGCTGGCATTTGTCCCAGCTCTTCTCCTTTATGAAATCAAAGCAGCGCCGGCTGTGTTCCGTAAAGAAAAAAAGTAAACAAACACGTCTATATACATGCTCGATTTAAAAAAAAAGGTAAAACATCTTGTAATCTACTCCCTCCGTTCCATTTTAATTGACTCACATACACTAGATATATGTGAGTCAATTAAAATGGTATCAGTTGATACTAGTTGCTTATGCAAGCTCTTGGACCATCTGTGTACTAGCGGGTGGCGACCGTCTCCGCTCAAAACCTGCTCCAGACATCCACCGACCCTCGTCGTAGTTGCGACGATCAGCGGCGCGACGGCAAACAGACAGCGATTCATAGTTTGGAGCAGACGTGACGATATTTTCTCGCGCTGGACAAGGACTCTATGGCACGGCATCCCATGTCAGCAACCGGACAAGACATAGCGATTCACACTACTCACAACACTGCACTTTCCACATTGCATACTGTACTTCTCAACTGCCAACGCTTCTCCGCGTTCTCCGCCTGCCTTCCCAGTTCCCACCCAGCCGGCCCTCCACCGGCGCTTCCGGACTCTCGGCAAGCGGCGGCCTAAAGCGTGAGGTTCGATCAGCTTCCCCCAAAGTCGCATCCTGTAGTGCAGCCAGCGGAGGCGCGATTTCTTTCAGGCTTTCCACCTGCCGGAGTTCAGTGGCAGTGTTACGTGCTCTTCTTTACTTTTATGATTAGATTAGATAGCCTTGCGCCGTGCTAGAGATCGAACCAAACCTACTGCTTGGATTATGATCATCTTTATCTGATTTACTCTTGCAATTTATCTCTGTCTGTGTCGTTCTCCGGTCCCCTGCAGGTTGCAATTGGGGGCCAGATATAATCTCAGATCAGATGGCTGAATTCTTTGTCCTCAACACCGGTGCCAGAATCCCTTCAGTTGGCCTTGGCACGGCGACAGGGAAAGCAGACCCCGGCGTCGTCGGAGGGGCCGTCTATGCTGCTGTCAAGGTCTCTTTTATGTACAACCTGCAGAGCTTGCTCGGAGGCAACATAATCGAAAGCCTGAACTGCTTGTAACATTTCTGTCGATTGATTTACTGCAGCTTAATTGTCCAATCACATCAAAGATCAAAGATCTGCTGAATTCAAATTTAACTTTCTTATCAACTGTTCATGTGCTAGCTACAGTATGTGGTTTGAACACAGAAAACTGCTGCTACTAAAGCTTAACGTAGTATTGAGTTTGCAAATATGAGACTGTACTACTCTATCAAGGCCTAAATTTTTATGTTTTCACGATGCAGGCTGGATATCGGCATATCGACTGTGCTCCAGCATACCGCAATGAGAAGGAGGTAATTAGTAACTGTTGACCCGTGTCGTTTACATCTGATCAGATGCATGCCCCTTCAATGTGCTTGCTGTTAAAATTTGAAATATTTGCTTACTAGTTCCAGAAAACATGTGATGTTAGATTAAAGTCACTACAATTATAATTGTTTTCTTGCACATGCATGATTATATTTCAGTTCCCCAGTCAATTCTTGATTTAGCGCACAATTGGTACTGTAGTAACTTTTTCGTATTCTAATACATATGGGAGTAAACTATGAATTTGCAAATGTCTGTGAAAAATAATTTCATATGTGGTCTGCACCAGAAACAAAACAAAGAGGATGGAGGAGGTAAGTATCAACTGTTTGTGCTCTGATATTTTTGCTCATAATAATGCACCAAGTCTAGAGCTGCACATATTTTAAGTACTTTTTTAATGCCAATATATTTCCCTGCCGAGTACTGATGAGCTAGCACCATACTGAGTTTCTGGTGCAATGGCTAAGAACATTTTACGCCTACCGGTCACTGTCTCGCTGATCATTCTCAAAAGGTTGCAGATTGATACCTAAATATAGGATTTGATCAATCTTCCTGCCGATTATTATTGGTGAGCTAGCACCACACTGAGTTTCTGCTGCAAAGGCTATAAATGACAAAACATGTACACATATCGGTCACTGTTTCACTGATCATGCTCTAAAGTTTGTGGCTTCAAAAGTCAAATATAGGATTTTATCTCCTGCTGAGTATTGATGAGCTAGCACCATACTTAGTTTCGGGTGCAAAGCTATAAATGGCAGAATATTTCATACCTACGAGTCACTGTCTCACTGATCATGCTCAAAAGGCTGCAGCTTGTTACCTAAACATAGCGTTTAATCAATCAATCATCACCACTGTCACTGAATTATGTGTGTTTGGTTAGTCATGAGACTCTTGGTATCTCATCTATACATTGCCTGAAGTCATGCTGTCAAACTGCAGACCTCTGAACTTGTTAGTTTTTTATCAGGAGATAGTTTTGTTATATGTAAGTACATAAGTGACCTAACTGGACTGAGGTTTATCTTCGGTAGATTGGTCTCGCTCTGAAGAAATTATTTGAGGATGGTGTGGTTAAGCGTGAAGATTTATTTATCACTTCTAAGTTGTGGTAAAGACTCATTTCCAACCTCAGTGGCATCATGTGTAAAGAAGACATATAATTTGCAGTACTGTATCCTCACAAGGTATTTTGAATTTTGCAGGTCTGGTAATCAAGCCCCAGAAGATGTGCCAGAGGGCATTGAAACTACCCTTGAAGATTTGCAGCTGGAGTACTTAGACCTCTTCCTTGTAAATTTCTGTGCCTAATTGTCCATCTATTTGATAGTGCATATAATGTGAAATTCCTATGGCTCACGGAATACTAAAAGTAGATAATTATGCTCTCATGCTTATAGTTCCCTTTGAGCATCATTTTCTGCATGAATGCTCTTCTGTATTTGGAAGTGCATATAGTATACTGCAAAATACAACTGTGAAGTGCATTCTCGAACTCATTCAGAGCGGAAAAAATGGTTTTAATCGTATGCATATGTACCTGAGTTGCCTTATAGATAGTGTCCTACATTTTGCAGATCCATGCTCCAGTTCGTTCTAAGAAAGGAGCCATCCCAACCCCTGAAAACTTTGTTCCTGTTGACATTCCTGCTACTTGGGGAGCAATGGAGAAGTTATATCACTCTGGCAAGGCTCGTGCGATTGGTGTGAGTAACTTTTCTTGTAAGAGGATGGAAGATTTGCTTGCCATTGCTAGCGTACCTCCAGCAGTCAACCAGGTTGAGTCCCATCCAGGTTGGCAGCAAATGAAACTCCGCGAACTTTGCAAGTCAAAGGGTGTTCATCTTTCCGTAAGTTCTAGTCACCAAATAGCAGCAATACGTCTCTAGTTGGTTGTTGATAATTTTTTTGCTTCTGCATTTTCAGGCATATTCACCCTTGGGTAAACCTGGGTCTCCTGGGACCATGGGTAAAGGCTTTCTTAGCAATCCTATTGTCGTCTCTGTTGCCGAGAAGTTACAGAAAACTCCGGCACAGGTTTCTCTACGCTGGGGTCTTCAAATGGGCCAAAGTGTACTTCCGAAAAGCACCAATGAAACAAGGATGAGGGAGAACCTAAGCGTATTTGGTTGGTCTATTCCAGAAGATTTGATGGCGAAGTTCTCTGAAATCCAACAGGCATGTCTCAACTCCCACGTTGTATATACATATTCCAATCATTATTGTTTTGGTTCTGTTGAATTATAATTCTTTTCTCAGAGCAATGCAGTGCATTTCAGCTTCCAAAATTTACCTTATTATATTTTGTGTTGGCTTGTGAAATGCAGGTTAAGACGCTCAGAGCTGAGTTTGTAGTTCACCCCCAAGGTATTTACAAAACCGTGGAGGATTTCTGGGATGGTGAAATCTGAAGCGTATGAAGTTCTGCACTTGAAGGCGTCACAGCATATTCCAACATAAAACCCTAGTTGTTGTCATTGGTTCTTAATTCCTATGGAGATATTTTCATCGAATCACTGGCAGTAAATAAGAAACTGAAATATCTGTCTCGATCATGTGTCTTCCTCTGTACTGCAGTAAATGCTGTTCCCCTACATATATTTGACAGTAAATGTTGATCTCATATACATATATATATTTATAAGCATGATAATCTATTTAGTTTGTGTCTGGACTTGAAAAATGAAAGTAAAGGGTTGTTTGGTTCTTAGCCACACACCGCACACTTGAAGTTGCTCAAAGGTAGGCGGTTGTTTGGTTGAAACCATACCTTTAGCATGACTCATTTTCTTACAACTAGATGCGTATGTTACACGTTAGGAAAGTATGACAAGACTAAAATGGCCGCGATTTGCGGAGGGCAGGTAGAGGCGACTCAAGGGCGATTCTGGGTTCTCGCCGGGGATCTCGACGGCGACGACCAGGGATCGGACAACAGCGGAGAGGAGGCAACCGGGGATGGCGAAGGTGAGTCGACTGGTTCTCATCTTCGATATCTTTGCAGGACTCCGTCGCCGGAGACTCAAACCTTGATGGAGGAACGACGATCCTGCGAGGACAAGCGAATCCTCCGGCGAGCGGCGCAGAGGTACGCGGCGGGGGCTTTGTTTCTCTCATCTTCGGATCATTCGAAGGTAGTCGAGTTGAAGACGACGGCTGGGCATATGCGTTTGCCCATTGGCCGTTCATCGAGGTTAAAGCTCCCTGTGATGCCTCCGACAGTCATGCGTGACGATGGAGATGGGTGCTGGGAGCTGGTCCAATCTAGAAAATGTCGCCGTGCCGGGTCTGCGTCACCGGCGACGGAGAAGACAGGCGGCGGTGGCGGATTGGGATTTTCAAAATCCAAAAAACAAATCAACGGCTATGCGGGCCGAGTGATCACACCGTCGCGGGCCAGATTTGATAGCCCAACAGGCCATGCGGGTCAGCGTATTGGGAATCAGACGAGGAAGGGCCGAATTAATCTGAATCAATCACGGCGTAACTCGGCTACGCTAGGTTTCGCCAACAATCTTTCGTTCTTGCGATCGCCGCCGGCTATGGCGAGCAACGGAGGGGGAAGAGGAGGCGCTAGGGATGGCCGTGGTATCCCGCCTGGCCGCGGCTTCGGTGGAGGGTATCCACCAGGCCGGAACAGCGGTGGACACGGCGGCGCGTTCCGGGGAGGAGCGGCAGACCGAGACAGCTACCACAACGGAGGATCTAGTGGGTCTGCTGGTAATGGTGTTAATCGAAACTTCGAGGTTGGGGGTACGAGCGGCACTGCGGGCCAAGCTGATCACCGGCAGTTCGGCAATGAGGGTTTCGGCAACTTCAGCGCTGGCTCAGGGTTCGGTAATGGCGGAAACTTTCGCCAAAACAACTATAGCAGGCCTCCTCAATTTCGACCGGGTAGGTACGATGGAGGAAGAGGTTCCCGTCCTTCAGGGGGGCACTCGGGGCAGAACACAAGCAGGGAGATGGCGACTGGTTTCACCGACGATATGCTTGCAAAAATCGTCAGTCAGGTGACTGCAGCTCTTAGGCAGCCGGGGGTTGGACCTGCGATCAATCCCTCGGTGCACCAAGCTCCTGCCGTGACGCAGCAAACATCTTCGGCTACGGAACTGATTGCGAGGGGTGCCACGCCCGTGGGGAATGCGAACCCCACGCTGCCGGCGGGGCGATCATATGCGGCTGGAGGTGAAAACAACAGGGGTGGAGCTCCTATCCATGGTGGTGCGGATGTTACCCTCCAAAAAAGTTAAAGAAGGGTGTAGGGCCTCGCTGTTATCGCTGTGATGGGCCGGGTCACATCGGCAAGGACTGCGAGGTGGAGGTTTGCGATATTTGCGAGAGCAAGGAACATGCACCGGAGGTGTGTCCTCTCCTAACAGCTCCGAAGCCACAGGTGATCATGCATGGTTTGATCAATGAGGGGTTGATCTTTTTCGAGCAGCCACTAACGGTGACATATAAGCCAAAGATTGATAATGTCCGCCTTGCGAGGTTGACAGTTAAGGGGGAGCTCACCATTCAGCGCATCGTGGGTCAGCTCCAGCGGCTGGTTCCTACAGAGAATTTTCATTGGGAAGTTGATCAAGTTGACCAAAATATATTCAAGGTTCCGTTCCCTTCAAAGAGTGACTTAGAAAGATTATCTGTTTTCGGTGCGTGCAAGGTGCCCAATAGCACGTGTGAGATTACTGTAGTTCCGTGGGTGTCTCAAATGGAACCCATGGAGATGCTACCGACTAAGTGGATTCGAATTTTTGGGATACCCCCAAAGCATATTGGAGACTACTTATCAAATTGGAGCTTGGGTTCACTTTTTGGGAAAACAATGAAAGTTGATATGAAGTTCACCCGCAAACACGGTGTATTGCGTATACTTGTGGGCTGTGTGGACTACACGTTGATTCCATCCGGGTGGAAAATCTTTATTAAAGACGGGTTCTACGGTTTGCGGTTTAAGGTTGAGCACCCGGTTGATGTTTCTGACATGGAGGATGATCCTCCTAAATCTCCACCTCCGGATGATGAGTCGACGGAGGAAGATGAGGAAGTTCAGGAAGGTCTTGATGGTCTGAACAAGGAAGGGAAGAAAGACAACACTGGTACAGAGGATATGATTACGGATGATGACAAAGCGGCAGATGGTAATACCAAGCAAAATGAGGTGCTGGCTGAAGATACGCATGAGTTGAAATCAGGGGTCATCTTCTCACCTCAACTTAAGAAGCAGTTTCAGCTTGTGCATGAGTCGTACTTGGCGTCGATTCAGAAGGAGGTCCGGGTGTTGATGGTGGAGTCGGCATCGGCTGTCGGCGACGCTGAAGTTGACAAGTTCCAGGATTCTGACACCGACTCAACGTTGCAAGGTAGCAGCAAGGGGGGAGACAGCGGTGATGTTACTGCAACTTGCAGGTCTGAGTTCTATGCGGGTCATGATTGCGGACGTGACTCTGCTGTTTCTGATCAAGATAGCTTTGGTGTTGGGGAGGCTTTTGGTTCTCCGGCTGCTGGCATACGAGGTGGCGAACTGGCGGTTTCGGACGGTACTGCAGTCATTGCAGATCATATGACTGCTGTAGCTTCTGCCCCTAGTACATGCGATGATAGTGCTATCCATGCGGCATCCGATCTTGGCAAGGGAACGACGGAGGGTCATGCGGCTGCTCCCTTCCTTGCAACGTCACCCAGTTCACCGCTGGCTGCTGTAGTTTCTGTCCCTAGTACATGTGATGTTGGTGCTAGCCATGCTGCATCCGATCATGGCAAGGGGACGATGGAGGATCATGCGGTTGCTACCTTCCATGCAACTTCACCCATTTCACCGCTGGAGGTTGACGGCGGGCTGTACATGGATCGTCTGGGGAACGTGGCGTCTCCGCAGCCTATTTCTTGCGAGGCCGTGACCGCTACTGTCGCAAGACCATCGGAGAGGGATATGATGGCGTTCGGGGGGATGATTGAGGTGGACGTGAGATCAAGCCAGAGATTGAGGGAACAGCACAACGTCGAGCTTCCTCAACTTGAGCGTGCGATGGATCTCACTCACGCAAGATGTACGGCGTCCCGACAGGTACCAATTTATATTCCAAGTTTTCTTTATGCTCTTTATCCAGTTCTGAAATTAAGCGTAGGGCCGATAGGTTGGGAATATCTCTAGGAAAAAATAAGGAGCAAGTGGGTTCGTCAATTCTGGGAATTTTGGAGTTAGAAAAAGAGAGGGAGGTCATTTTTCTTCAAAATTCTTTACCACCGGTTTCTGAGGAGTCGGAATCTAGTTTGGTTTTAAAAAGAGCTATAAATATTTGCGAGGATCTTGAGGATGATGAAGCTGAGGTCTCGGATGATCATGCGGATCTGAATGAGACCCTGGCTTCTATTAAATTTAGGACCCAGAAACACAAACGTTCTAAGTGTGCGGCTAAGAAGGGTGTTATTCTAAACAGATTTCGAAAACACTAAAATGAAAGGTTTAATTTGGAATTCTGATGGGTTTGGGGATAGTGCGAAGCATCTGGCAGTTCACGAATTTGTTAGGGAGCATAAACTTGATTTTCTGGGCCTTATTGAGACGGGTCGATCTTCTTTTGCTACGCCATTTCTTAATTTTCTGGCAGCGGGTTTGGACTTCACATGGTACTGCATACCTCCACATGGGAGATCGGGAGGCATGTTGTTGGGTTTTAATAATGCTACGGTGGCTGTACAAAATGTGGTTGCAGGTGACTTTTGCGTTAAGTTACACCTGACAACAAAAACAGATAGTTTTCGATGGGCGTTGGTAGTAGTTTATGGTGCGGCCCAAGATGACAAGAAACCAGAATTCTTAGCAGAAATGGTGAGAATTTGCGAAGGAGAGACTTTGCCAATGTTGGTCGGGGGGGGGGATTTTAATATAATCAGGAGACAAAACGAGAAAAATAATGCAATTTCAATGCTAGGTGGCCCACTATTTTTAATGCGATAATTGAAAGTTTAAGTTTGAAAGACTTACAAATGTCGGGTCGTCAATACACCTGGGTGAGCAGACGAGATACGCCAACTTATGAGAAATTGGATCGTTTCTTGGCCACGGTGGATTGGGAGAGCAAATTTCCTCTAGTCACGGTTCAGGCTCTAAATCGGGCAGGGTCAGATCATACGCCTCTGTTGCTCGATACAGGTGATCAGGCTTTTGTGGGTAACTGCAGTAGATTCTCGTTTGAATTATCTTGGTTTCGGCAAGAGGGATTCTTAGATTTGATTGCCCGGGAATGGAATGCGATCCAAACCGGGCACACCCCTGTCGAACGATGGCAAAACAAAATAAGAAATTTGCGTCAATTTCTTAGGGGATGGGCAAAAAACTGAGCGGTGAATATAAAATGCTGCGAGATAAATTAGTTTTATTGATCAACGAGCTGGACATTAAAGCCGAGACCACTCCGTTGACAGCAGCCGAGCGGGTTGCTAAGAGAGAGGCTGATGATAGTCTAGCAAAATTAAGACGTGACGAGGAGTCGAAGTGGGCACAGAGAGCGAAGGTAAAATATATTCAGGAAAGTGGGAGTAATACGAGATACTTTCACATCATCGCGAATGGGAAACATAGGAAAAAGAAAATACTGCAGTTAGAACAAGATGAAGGTACAATAGTCGGGCATGAAAATTTAAAAACGTACATCTCTGAATACTACAAAAAATTGTTCGGGGCGCCGGTCCAAAACAATTTTGATCTTGATGAAACGGTAACACAGGATATGCCCCAAATTTCTCATGAGGAAAATTTAATCCTGACCCAACCGTTTTCAGAGAAGGAAGTGTTTGAGGCGATTAAACAAATGGAACATAACAAAGCCCCAGGACCGGATGGTTTTCCTGCGGAGTTTTATCTAAAATGTTGGCACATTATCAAAGTCGATTTGATGGCTATGTTTACCCAATTGCGTACGGGAAATTTGCCTCTTTTCAAACTTAATTTTGGTATAATAACCTTGCTACCTAAAAAGGAGGATGCCAGCCGAATTGAGCAATATCGGCCCATTTGTTTACTGAATGTGAGCTTCAAAATTTTCACAAAAGTTGGTACGAATAGAGTAACCTCTATTGCGAGTAGGGTAATTCGTCCAACTCAAACAGCGTTTATCCCCGGACGTAATATACTTGAGGGGGTCGTTGTTTTACATGAAACGATACATGAAATCCATAGGAAAAAAATGGATGGGGTCCTCTTTAAGATTGATTTCGAGAAGGCGTACGATAAGGTGAATTGGTCTTTTTTACAAAAAACGTTAAGGATGAAAGGGTTTGCGCCGCAATGGTGTGATTGGGTGGCGCAGTTTGTCCAAGGAGGGAGTGTGGAATACGTGTTAATGACGATATCGGTCATTACTTCCAAACTCTCAAAGGTTTGCGTCAAGGGGATCCGCTTTCCCCTTTACTTTTAATCTAGTGGTCGATATGTTGGCCATCCTAATTTCCCGTGCAAAGGAGGATGGACAAGTAGGGGGGCTGGTACCTCACCTTGTGGAAGGTGGGGTCTCAATCCTACAATATGCAGATGATACGATCTTATTTCTTGAGCACGACATTGCGAAGGCCGTAAACATGAAACTGATTCTGGCCTTTTTTGAGCAACTCTCAGGTTTAAAAATCAACTTTCATAAGAGTGAATTGTATTGTTTTGGTAAAGCCAAAGATAACCAAGAGGAGTATCGACGTATTTTCGGTTGCGAACTAGGATCACTCCCATTTAGATATTTGGGAATTCCGATTCATCATCGTAGACTCCGGAATAAAGAGTGGAAACTTGTTGAAGATCGGTTTGAGAGGAAATTGGCGGCTTGGGTAGCCAAGATGTTGTCTTACGGAGACCGTCTTGTCTTAATCAATTCAGTTTTAACAAGCTTACCAATGTTTATGCTGTCTTTTTTGAAATCCCTAAAGGGGTTCGGAAAAGATTAGATTATTACCGGTCAAGGTTCTTTTGGCAAAGTGACCAACTTAAGAGGAAATATAGGCTTACGAAGTGGAACATAGTATGCAGGCCGAAAGATCAGGGTGGCTTGGGAATTGCGGTTTTACAAACTAAAAATAAATGCCTATTGAGTAAGTGGCTTTATAAAATTTAAATGAAGAGGGAGTTTGGAAAGAAATTTTAGTCAATAAATATTTGGGGGATAAAGCGTTATCTCAAGTGCAAGCTAAACCATTTGACTCACCTTTTTGGAAAGGGATCATGAGGGTTAAAGATGATTTTTTCCAGCGCGGTAAATTTCTGGTTGGCAACGGTGAACAGGCTCAGTTTTGGGAGGACGCCTGGTTAGGGCCGGTGCCACTTAAAAATGAGTATTCATCGCTGTATGCCATTGCCTCGAATAAGAACAGCACGGTGGCTGATGTTATTGGGGTAGCTCCTATTAATCTTCCTTTTCGACGGACATTACTAGGACAAAGGAGGTCAGATTGGTTTCATTTGGTTGAAAGGTTAATGCGAATAACCCTCACAGATGAACCCGATAAGTTTAGATGGTCCCTTACTAATAATGGAATTTTTACGGTAAAATCTTATTACGAAGACCTTCTAAACGGTCATACTAGGTACCTGCGCAAATACCTATGGAAGTTGAAGATACCTTTGAAAATTAAAATATTTTTATGGTTCCTTCATAGAAAGGAAGTGTTGACAAAGGATAATTTGGCTAAAAGGCGCTGGATAGGATGCAAAAAATGTGTATTTTGTGATGAGGATGAATCTGCGGACCACTTATTTATCAAATGCGCGTTTGCTAGAGACATTTGGCGCTTAGTTCACTTTACTTTTAACGTCTACCCACCTACTAGTATTGCGAACTTATTTGGTAGCTGGCTAAACGGGATAGATAAAGTGACGAAGGCTCGCATTCGAATTGGTGTTGCGGCCATTTTGTGGGCATATGGAATTGTAGAAATGATATTGTGTTTAACAAAACAAACTCTACTCATTATTTGCAGGTTATACACAAGGCGTGCTACTGGATTCATTCTTGGTCTTTCCTGCTACCGGTGGACCAACGTGGCCTTATGGATGCCGGATGCACCCGTATGTTGACAGTCGTGCGGGCTATCTTCAGTCGGGCTGGGTGGCTTCACAATAGAAGAATTGATGTTTAGTACCCCTTTGTTTGAGTGGCTGATCTTTGTAGCCACCTTAAGTGATCCGTGAATTGTAAAACTTGATACTTTGACGTTTCAATAATTGCGGAAGGCTGTGTGCATTATTTTGATGCAGAGGCCGGGGATCCGCACCCCCTTATCTAAAAAAAAAATAGGAATCATCAAAGGAAAAAATTGAACTTCTAAGTCTCAAAATATAAAAGAAAATTAACAAAATGATTCAGGCTGTGTACGAAGTTGTTATCACAGATCATGGTATTTAAGTTTCAAAATTTGAAACTCAGCATGCAGCCTGAATCATTTTGTGACTTCTATACATATTTAAGTTCAGATTTTACATGCACATACGTGCATCCGTTCTTTACGAGCATGATTGTTTCGGAATTTTCTAGAACTTAGAACAATTATGTTTTTCACTAAGTTTTTCAAAGTGAGGTTATATTTTTTTAGAGCAACGGGGATACTAGATCCTCGGTTCCATTGAAAACAATGAAACCTGTGAAACAGGTCTAGTACATCATCGCAAAAGCAAGTTCTCTGTCGTCTAAGTTTTGAGGCCAAAAGCACGGCATATTCTGAAAACTCGGACCAATAATGTAGACAAGGCTAGCATGCTACCAGCAACAAACTCGAGCTTGTGTCGGATGCAGCTTGTGTCGGAAGCTCAAAGTCACGGCTGCCCTTTGATACCAACTGTATTTTCGAATTTCCGAATCCGACAAAACTTTCCCAGAATGTATAATGCAACATGTAAGAATTACTGGATTGTTTTCAAATGTTTCTGAGCACTTTGAATTTTAATTTTGTCAAATCGATCTAATTCTGGCCGTTGAATTTGCTTTGGATGGCTCAGATATCATCAAAGTCCAGCCGTGACTTTGAACTTCAAAGTCACTGAAGCTGCGATCCGCTTGTGTCACCACCCCACCCGAGCTCTTCTCCAATCCTCTACTGTATATAAACATTGTTGTAGGACGAACTGATATCGACAAACTTCATAACTGATTCGCTGTATTGGACAGCGCAATCTGTTAGCACTAAATGGGCGCATACGTGTTAAACATTGGGACAGAAGAAAAGACCCGGGACGGCAAAGGCCGGTGAGTGACACCCTGGCGAAAAGAAACTCTACTAGAATAAGTCCAAAGCTCACAATCCACACTCCCAAGCTGAACCAAACTATATTTTCAGCCGCTTCTCCCCTGTTCTCTGCCTCGTCGCATCCCCATTCCCCTTCCCCTTGGCCGTGTCTAAGGTGTCAAGTGGGATCCCACCATAGTCCCACTTTTAGTTCATTTTGTGATTTCTAGTGTGGCCCGTGTCTGCCATCTCTTGGAACCAGCCGAATTCCCCGTCAGCTTCGCCTTCTCCGGCGACCCGGCCAAGGGAGAAAGGATCGATCATCTTCGACGCCTCCCAAGGAGTAGTTACCCGTCCATCTTGTGCCCTTTATTTGAGGAGAGCGTTTTGGCACCCGGGCACACCTAGTCCTGAAATCTGGACGGTGCATGTCTTGTTGAGATTTGTATCAGGTTGTTGTCTGCATGTGTGCAGGCGAAGTAAAAACCAAGGACGCGAAGTATCGGCACAAGTAAGGATGACTCCAACGGGGCGACGCAAACGGACGCGCGTTTGGTCCGCGTTTGGTCCGTTTGCGTCGCCTACAGGACGCGCCCAGTCCGCCCCTGTCCGCCGTTGGTGGCAGTGCGCCCAATGGCCCGACGCATCGAGTCCGCCTGGTTTTTTTTTTTAGCTAAACAGGCCATATATGGGCCTTTTCTATTCATATATAGGGGGGTGGGCCACAAACGGCCTTTTTACATAATATTTTTAAAAACAAAAATATTTAAAAACTACAATATTTGCCCTTCGCGGGCTTCTACTCCTCTTCGTCATCCCCATCGAGGATGACGTAGTCCGGCTGCCTCCAGAGGTGCGCCGGTGGTCCGCCACCTGCCTGCGGTGGGACGATGGCCGGCGGCGTGGGCGGCTGCTCCTCCTCCGCCTGCTCCACCTCCCAGGCGCCGCCATTGAAGACCCAGCGCTGCCCTCGCAGGCCTTCGGGCAGCGGAGGCGCCGGTGGCAGGTCCTCGTCCATGGCCTGCCACCATGGCTGTGGTTCCTCCAGGACCGCCGCCTGCTGCGCCTGCAGGGCCGCCTCCTGCTCCCTGCCGAGGACGATGGCCCAGCGCTTGCGCTCGTCCTCCACCATCTACTTGCGCGAGGCCTCGAAGACGGCCTCGAGCTCGGGATCCAGCTCGGGATCCACCTCCGTCTTCACGCGCGGCGGCGGCGGCGGCGATCCAATCCGCAGCGCGCGCGGCGGCGGCGGCGACCCAATCCGCAGCGCGCGCGGCACTGGCGGTGCGTCCCGGCGCCGCGTGTGCGGTGGCGGTGTCCAACGCCCAGATGGGGGCGTCGGAGCCCGCGTGTAGAGGGCCTGCCGCCGCAGGTTGTGCTCGTCGCGGAACCACTCCACCCAGTTACGGGATGTGGCCGCGAAGGCGGGGTCGTTGCGGAGCTCGGCCGGGAGACGCCGGCGGCGCCGCTCGATCTCCTCATCCCGTGCCCGCTCGCTCGTGGGCATCGGGGGCACCGGGATGCGCTGCGGGTTCAGGTGCCAATGCTCGGGGAGCTTGCCATCTGGCCACGGCAGCGGGGTGGCGTGGTCCCAGTACCACTGGCAGTCTTCTTTCCGCACGTAGACGCGGTCGCGCAACGCGCCGCCGGGCGGCGCGAGCTCGAAGACGGCGGGGACCGGCGCCGGGGGAGAAGGTGGGGAAGGGGGAGAAGGTGGGGAAGGTGGGGAAGGGGGAGGTGAGATGTAGCGGCGGCGGCGGCGGCCAGAGGATGACCCCGCCTCACCGTCATTCTTGGCCTTGCTGAATCCAGGCCACCGGAGCGGCATTGCGACGGTGGCAGTGGGCTAGGGTTTGGCTAGGGTTTGGTCGCCGGAGACGGTGCGGCAGTGGGGCAGTGAAGTGGGGTTGGTGGGGGCTGGCCGTCCCTATCCCCTGGCATTAAAAAGGACTGGGCCAGGGGGAAGCTGACCGGTGCCCTGTCGCTGACATGTGGGCTCGGGGCGGACGCCACGCGTGGACGCGCGGACGCGTTTTCACTCCGCTGCGCGTCCGCCCCGACGCATCGGTGACCCAAATTTGGGCCAGGGATGCGTCGCGGCGGACCAAAAAACGGACCGCGGTCCGTTTGCGTCGTCCCGTTGGGCCGTGTTTTTTGCCCCCGCGGACAGGAACGGAGGCGCGCGGACTCGATGCGTCGCCCCGTTGGAGTCATCCTAAGTATGGCAGGCAACGACCGTCACGTACGTTTGCCGGCTAACGTCCTTTTCGTGTCCCATGGGAACAGGACGTCAGAATTTCATGGTCCATTGGGGTAGTCATAAATGTAGAGCTGGTGCTATGAGCAGGTGTCCCATCAGCAAGTTGCAAAAGCAAAGTATTACATTAGCTTGAATGACGGTCACATCCGGTACATAATTTCTTTCGAGCGCTAATTAGATCACTAACCACACAGATCTAACTTGGATACTCCAGTAATAGAATTACATTCAGCTGCTAGCCTGGAGCCTTGCTACCACGAGTACCTCTCTAATATAGACAACTAGTGCTTTAACCCGATCAACCCGGCGAGAGCAGCACTAAAAAAAGAACTTTCACCGACAGATTAATTCTTGCAGATGCGCATGTGCGAGCCGAGCACCTTGCAATGGCTGGCGTGATGCGGATGGTCTGGTCCGGTCGCAGCTGTTGCGATGTTCTGCGCGACGGCGGCAGGAGCAGCCACGACATGGGGAAGGGCTGGAGCTTGCCTGCTTGGGGTTACGCGATGGGCTCGACCTGCTGCCCCTCAAGAAGAGCAGCGTATTCCGGCAGGAGCAGCGTCTTGCCGCCGGGGACGGACCACTTGGCGAGAAGTCGAT
The DNA here is from genome assembly GCA_947311845.1 of Poa pratensis. Lineage (NCBI taxonomy): Eukaryota > Viridiplantae > Streptophyta > Magnoliopsida > Poales > Poaceae > Poa > Poa pratensis. The sequence continues at coordinate 108,962,717 of CAMZMU010000074.1, read as the reverse complement.
GTGGGACGCCAGCGCTGGAACCTTGAAAGGCCTCCCTCCTGGCGGTTGAACACTCGCCGTCGCGGCGAGACACAGGCCCATACGGCCGAAGATGCCGGCGGCGATCAAGGCCGCCGAGATGGATGCTCGATTGGGCAGCAGAAAGCCGCAGACGCCGACACCCTCAGCACCGTCCCCCTCGCCGCTACGGCCGGCCAGGTCGATGGAGATGGCATCGAGGTTGTAGCTCCACAGCCGAAGGCGCTTAAGCAGAAAGGGATCCGCCGCTGGCACCGCCGTCTTCGTCCACCAAGGAAGCAGATCGGCACACACCAGAAGCAGCCACGCCGCGCTGCGCCTCAGCACGACAGAGGCCAGAGATCCCTGGCGAATCCCAGGTCGAGACGCCGCCCAGCCGCTCTTCTCCTGCTCCTCGCCTCCACGGCCGGCCAGGGGGAGAAGCAGCAGCAACGCAGCGCAGCAGATCAAGGAACCGCCGGAGAGGGCCTTATTACGGAGATCCTCAGCTGCCGGAGCTCCGCCGCACGCTCTGACTCCAGAGCTCCGACGACGACGCACCTCGCTGAGCTGCCCGGGATCCGGCCGGAAGAGAGATCCCGAGCCCTACTCCAAACTACTGGGACACAGCCCACACACCTACACCTAGTCCTATATACATCTCGGCACCTCCCTCCACCCTCTCCGGCCGGCAGCGCCGCCGAGGAGGGCTCGGGTTTGGGCCGCACTTCTGCGCACGACTCTCAAAGCACTCGAGGGGGGAGGGGAAAGTGGAATTTTTTTTTAAATAATATTTTTTTGAACAGAAATTCGGAATCTAGCACGCGTTTTGGAGAAATTCGGAATCTAGCGCGGTGTCGTCACGGCCCGTGCCGAAACAAGGGGTTTCGGCACGGCCGGCGCCGAAAGATCTGATCTGCATGTCGCCAAAGGCGGCGGCAGGCGTGGCCCACGCCTTTCGGCAGCGCCCGTGCCGAAAGAGGCCGTTTCGGCAGCGCCCGTGCCGAAACCTTCCAAGTAAAGCGCCGCGCGCCGGGCTCGGCCTTCTTCTTCTTCCTTCTCTCGCCCGAGCTGCTGCCTCTCTCGCCTCTCTCTCTGTTCTTCCGTTTTCCAGAGAAAGACCACCGATTCTTGCCCCAAAAAATTCCTAAAAGCCCACAGATTCAAGGAATAGAGAATAGGAGGGTTGGGGCATCCCCGATCTGTTGATGGGATAGCACTTTGTGGAGACGTTTGGGGGTGTGGAGGTGGAGGTCAACAATGGTGGATAGTGGTGCTGTGTGCCGTGTTGGGAAGCTAGAGGCGTGGTGCGGCGGTGGTGGTGCTAGATTGAAGGGCAGCGGGAGCTACGCACGCGTCAAGGGTAAACCCTAATCTCTAGATTTTTTAGGTTAAGTGTTAATATAATTTAAGGGTGGATGCATGACATATGTGTGGATTAGTGTAGATATATTTAGTTAGTGGTCATATTTTAGGTGGTGGTAATATTTTAGTTGGTCGGCATATTTTAGGTGGTCATATTAGTATATGTTGTCGGTTAGATGTTAATATTTTAGTTGGTCGGCTTATTCAGGATGCACAGGTATCACCCTCTCGTCACTCCACAGGTCGACAGGGCCCCCGACCACGTCATACAGTGGTACAGACTCCTCGCCCACGACCTACATACGAGCATGGTAGTTCGTCCCACCAGCCACTTATGTACGAGCAGCCAGATCCTACCCAGCCTGGTAGTTCGACTCCTCGCCCACGACCTACATATGAGCATGGTAGTTCGTCGCACCAGCCAGATCCTTCCCAGCCCGTTCCATCACAGCCACTTATGTACGAGCAGCCAGATCCTACCCAGCCTGGTAGTTCGACGTGGCAGGCGCCACCTGTGTACGGGCTCGGGATGCCGCCTTCGTACGGGTATGGCATGCCGCCTGGTTACCAGTTCGCGATGTCGCAAGGTTACGTGATGCCGCCTTCGTACGGGATACATCCACCTCAACATAACGTGTGGAACCCGTCTGCTATGCCGATGTCTCAGATTCCGGTCCACCTCCGTAAGTACTTTATAATACTCTCATTTATTTATCATGTCCACCTAGTCGGAGTACTGACGTAACATCTACATGTACAGGTGGGGGTGACGACTCTACACACACGAGCTGTCCGATGACCCGACGTACCAGACTCCACCGCCGCCACCGACGCAGGAAACCCAGACACAGGAGGAGGAGCCGTTGCAAGGCCGAGGGATGCGTGACCACCGCGCTCCGAGACGCTTGTCACCTTCCGGGCGTCGACCGCGTAGACAGCGGACACGTCCTCACAGAGATGACTGATACTACTATGTTCCGTATGAGACATATTATTATCTACGCACCACCTCCGCGTCGTGGCAGACGTCGTTGAGACTTGTCTATCTACGCACGAGACATATTATTATCTATGTATGAGACATATTTATGTTCGTATGTACGACACATATTATTATCTATGTACGAGACATATTATTATCTATGTACGAAACATTCCACATTGCATAAATTAATTTAACATACAGCACTACACGTCCACGTTACAACTTCAGTACTTCTAAACACTGCATAGAACAACTACTGGTACAAATATTACATGGAACTCAACGATAGCTAATTCGAATCAACGACTTCACTTCCCTCTGCCACGTGCTCGTGTTGGAGGCATGAAGTCGTCATCACTATTTTCATCGACGACAGCCTTGGATGCACCAACACTCTTCAACTTACGTCTAGAGTTGGCTCGTTTAGGAGGCATGAAATCATCATCACTATCATCTTCAACGGATTTCTTGGATGATCCACCACTCTTCGCCTTTGATATAGCCCTCTTCACTGTTTCAGCGTGAAGGAGATTTCCAGGCCCATCAGGACATGCGCCAAAAAGCATTTCCATCCAACCAAAATGAGGGATCTCTTTGTTCACAAACTGTCCATCGGCAGGCCAGTGCTGGACATTCACAAAATCAGGGAAAAAAGTTAGTACGATAACACTAGATTCTAACATAATATAAATTCGGTACTCAGTTACCTTCACGTGAAATGCATAGGCCTCCGGCGAAAAATGGATTATCTTTGACTTAGGTGTCATAGGCATGTCCCTAAGCCCCGCCTCAATAGCTTTTAGCTCATTAATTCTCTGCCACTTCCACCGCCACCCATCAATTTCATCTGAAATTTCTTTAGGGGTCATCTGGATTTTGTTTTTTTTGCTATAATTTCTCCCACCTCACGAATGTTGCCCCACTCACTAATTAGCTCCCTATAACAGCTCTTCGGCCTACCCTCCCTAATACTACCTTCAGTCCATATTGCGGCGTGATACAAAACACACCACGACCTATGCTTCGAACTAGGACCCGAACTACCAGACATCTTTCCTATCCGACTGAGGAAATAACCACGCACCACACCCCTCCTCCATCACCAAATCTACTGGGGTATATATATAGGCTCACCCGGGAGAAGAAGAGAGGGAGAAATATGGCGGGAGAAAAAAGGCGGGAGGAAAATGGCGGGAACAAAATGTCGGGAGAACTATGGCGGGAGAAATATGGCGGGAACAAAATGGCGCGAGAACTATGGCGGGAGAAGAAGGGCGGAATAAAAGCCGGGAGCGCGAAACAAATTCGGATCAGGAGTTGCATGCACTAATCGGCTTTAACCAGGAAAATAGCAGCAAAATAACCAGTCCTGTCGAAATATGGAAAAACAAGAAATAAATTAAAATAGAGCTTTCGGCACGGCCAGAGCCGAAACACGCTGTCGGCCCAGCCGTTACGCGAAACCCTGGCAAGCATGCAGATCAGCCTGGTTTCGGCCTGGCCCGTGCCGAAACAGCTTGTTTCGGCCTGGCCCGTGCCGAAACCCAGGTTTCGGCACGGCCTGTGCCGACGCCGCGCTAGATTCCGAATTTCTGAAAAACGCGCGCTATTTTCCGAATTTCTGTTTAAAAAAATATTATTTAAAAAAAAATTCCTAGATATTGCTTTAAATGAGTGAGTTGGACGGTGGACGGTGCCAACGACGCTCCACTCCGTCTGGTTGAACAGTACCTTCGTCGTTTATTTGCCGGACAGAGTGGGCCACGGGGCTGAAATTACCGTGGTAGAAAACTATGGAGTGGAGTGAAGGAACCGAATCTTGATGAGTTCGAAGGGACAAGATATAAGGTGCAGCTGTGCTCGGGAGCCAAACTGCATTTCACCCTTTATTTCACGATTTCACTTGCAGTAGCGCAGTAGTACATAGCATACTGCTCTTCTCTTCTCCTTGGTTGTCTTGCGGTCCTAGAGATCTGTATCTGATAGTAGTCGATGCTGTTAAAATTCGTTGCTCCTTTTTTTAATCTTCAGTGGTAATCTTTTGCCGGGAAAATTCAGAATTTGACACGATTTGCAAACTCGATGTATCGCTGACACGCGGGTACAATATCCCAAAGTGACACTGAATGGAGCGGCATCTTTACCTGCTCTGTTCTTTGATCTCTCGCAGGTTTTGGGGACCAGATAACCGGAGATGGCTGACTCCTTCGTGATCAACACTGGTGCAAGAATATCATCAGTCGGCCTCGACACCGCGAAAACAGAAGCCGGGACTGTCGGGGAGGCCGTCTACGCTGCTGTCAAGGTCTTTTACTCGAACCTGTGGATCTTGGTCTGACACAACATGTATTTAGGCGGGCGATTAGAGCTGGAAATTTCTGTTGATTGATTCGCTACATTAGTTAAACTGTTGGATCCCTTCTAAGATGATTATTTTTGTTCGTTTACATCTTATTTAGGCCTGTCTGGAGCTTCCAGAACTAACGATCCTATCAGAGATAAACATATTTTACATTCAGATCTGAATTTGTTGTTGAAGTGCTGATATAGTCATATGCTACAGTTTGTGCTTTTTAAAGCTTGGAGAAATGCTGCTGAAGCTTCTGTGTTTTTTTCTCGAACACACCGAAATGCACAATCATTATGTATTGTTAGAGGAACACCCAGAAAGCTTTCTTAAATTTGAAATATTAAACTGTACCATTTTATCCAGACCTAAGAATTTTATGCCTTCTTACATACAGGCTGGATATCGGCATATTGATTGTGCTCCAGCATACCGCAACGAGAAAGAGGTAGCACTTGAACCATAGCTTTCAATCAGATCAGAAGTGTCCCTTCAATATGCCTGCTATTAAGAAAATAAGAGTGACTGGTTGGTACTTGCAAAAGAATATGTGATGACAGATTAAATGTCACTGCAATATTAATTGTTTGCTTACATATTAATATTTATGTCTTGGCGCAGTGTGTTCTTGATTTAATGCACTATCTCTACTGATGTGTTTGGTTTCTATTACAAAGCAACATGATTCTTGTCCTTGTCAGGCAACTAAGAAAATAAAGTTGGCGGGGTGGTGGTTAGTTGTCAATTCGGCCAAGTATAAGAAAAAGGGAGGGCACCTGCTAGAATTGTTTTTTTTCGAGAACGACCGGGCTTAGAATGGAAGTACATTGCAAACCTAAATACAGCACTAGTCATGATCTCAGAGATTGCTACTTTCTCAACTTGTTTGATACTTAAAATATAGGTCAACAGAATTTTTGGCGGTTAGTTATGAGAGTATATATGAGACTCATGATATCATCAATATGTGTTGTCTGGAGTCATATTGTACTACACAAAAAACTGTCTACCTCTAATAATTTTGTTTCTATTAGACTCTTCTATGTAACTATAAGTGAATTTAGTCTACAACCTTTTATAGATCGGTCTGGCTCTGAAGAAACTATTTGAGGATTCTGTGGTTAAGCGTGAAGACCTATTTATCTCTTCTAAGCTCTGGTCAGGCTTCTAATTTATACCTTATTTGCATCATGCGCATAGGAATAACTTATGCAATCTGCAGTGCAGTGTTATCAGAAGATATTTTGAATTTTGCAGGTCTGGCAATCACGCCCCAGAAGATGTGCCAGAGGGCATTGACACTACCCTTGAAGATTTGCAGCTGGACTACTTAGACCTGTTCCTTGTAAATTACTTCACTCGATTCACTTAATAGTGTGTGCATAAATAGTGATGTAGATACATGAGTTATGCTTAAAGCTTCTGACCAACGGTCTCTGCATGAACGATCGTACAGACTCTTTCGTATTTGAGAGTGATCAAAGTAAACCTGATAATATGATTTAACGGAACTGTGAAGTGCATTCTCAAGCTCATTGTGAGATAGAAATGGTTTAATTTCATGCATGTACCTGAGTTTGCTTGTTGATGATGTCTATATTTTGCAGATCCATGCTCCAGTCCGTACAGAGAAAGGAGCTATCCGAACTGCTGAAAACTATATTCCTCTCGATGTTCCTGCTACATGGGGAGCAATGGAGAAGTTATATGAATCTGGCAAGGCTCGTGCAATCGGTGTGAGTAACTTTTCTTGTAAGAGGATGGAGGATCTGTTTGCCATTGCTAGCGTAACTCCAGCAGTCAACCAGGTTGAGTCCCATCCAGGTTGGCAGCAAAAGAAACTCCGCGCACTTTGCCAGTCAAAGGGTGTTCATATATCTGTAAGTTGTAAACATCACAGATGTACTGCCAGTTTCCTCTCTCTTTTTTATTTCAAGCAGCTACTGCCCTACTTTCTTCAAAAACACTTCTCCCTTGGTTAGTTTACTTCAAATTGTTCATGATTGTTTACTTCCATTTTTTCAGGCTTATTCACCGTTAGGTAGGCCCGGATCACCTGCATTCATGGGCCCAAGCTTTCTTAGCAACCCTATTGTCATCTCTGCCGCCGAGAAGTTACAAAAAACTCCTGCACAGGTTGCTCTACGCTGGGGTCTTCAAATGGGTCAGAGTGTAGTTCCAAAAAGCACCAATGAAACAAGGATAAAGGAGAACTTTGACATATTTGATTGGTCTATTCCTGAAGATTTGATGGCGCAGTTCTCTGAAATTCCACAGGCATGTCTCAACACAGTTTTTACTACAAACAATTTTCCTATATTATGTTGGTGATGTTAAATTGTTGACAGAAGCATGCCCCCATAGTGTTATGCCATGCTTTATCATTAAGGGAAAATAGTTCATTGAAAAAAGTTGTAACGCTTTGCATTATTCTTTTCGAGAAACCTAGTGTGTGTCTGACCACCTCTAATATTGGCTATCTAAGATTGTTCTGGCTCTCTATATGCAGATTAAGACGCTAAGAGCTGAATTTGTAGTTCACCCCCAAGGTATTTACAAAACCGTGGAGGACTTCTGGGATGGTGTAATCTGAAGTTCTGCACTAAAGGCATATCAGTTTCGCATGCTAGCATAAATCCCCTACTTCTTGTCATTGATTGTATGCAGATGCAGATATTTCCCTTGAACTGCTGGGAATAAATGCATTCTTTTGCAGAACAGACTTAAAAATAATGCTCGATCAAATATCTTCTTATATACTGCTGTCATTTTTCTAGTGAACAAGTTCTCCTATCAGAATTAAGATACATACCAATGACAGCGTTAAAACCTTATACAAAAGCCTACCAACCATGGTTGTTCAGTTTGCCTAGACCTGAAAACTAAGCTCGTGAAACACAAAAGCTTTAATCATCCTCCCTTGTGAGCATTGAGCCTGCTATGTTACTCAAGTTGTACTATCAGAATTAAGGTACGTACCAATGACAGCGTGACAACCTTATACAAAAGTCTACCAACCATTGTTGTTCAGTTTCGTAGACCTGAAAGCTAAGCCCGTGAAACACAACAGCTTTAATCATCCTCCCTTGTGAGCATTGAGCCTGCTATCTGAACATACGCCATCTGAGTGTAACCGTTGAACACTGATGCGTCGAATCTCGCTAGACCAATCCTTTGAAACAAGCCATGATATCCATCTCCGATGATAGGATCAGATGCACGGGCCGGGTCATATCTTGTTTGGTGGGTTAAGGATGGACCAGCAACAGGAGGTAGTTCCCAATACAAATCCAACACAGATTCAACAAGCCTGCTGTTATGGAAATGCTCTTTGTATGAGATGGCCTCATTACTATGGCTGAAGTTGTCGCGTGTGTAACCTCTGACACCCCACCACGCATCATCCTTTCCACATAGTTGGTCTATTTCCACAGCCTTCTCCCAGAACTTGCTTCGCTTCGACCTTAACCTTGCTTCATCGCCATCCCAAAAGCAGCTATGTCCACCACCTCTAATGTGTGACTGATCGCATATCTGCCTCAACGAATAATGGTCGCCTGTACCAGTGTCATAGTTGTCCTCAAATATGAGATGCCGGAACCAGCCTTGTGTGCCTGCTTCAACCTCTTCAGCTCGCTTTGGTGGTCATCAAAGAAAACAAGCACCCTGCTGAGATCAGAAATGCCATGCTTCCTCAACAGCTTCTCCCAATCCACACTTCCAAAATCAATAAAATTCTTCCCGGCTAGATAAGTGCAGTTCCCATCAACATACGCAGGCCCCTTGCTGAGATACTTCCCAGGGTGCCTGGGCGTGACTGAGATGATCCTGGTGTTTGGCATGGCCTGGCGCAGAACCCAGGTGGAGTGCCCCTTGAACGCGCCGCTCTCGATCATCAGATCTGGCTTGAGCCAGCGAGCCATGAACCAGAGCCCGAAACTGTGGTCGAACCCCATCCCGTACCTGTTGTTCTTGATGGGGCGCGCCTCGTACACCGGCACGAACTCTTCCAGCGCGTTGAGCAGATCCTTCGAGGCCACTCCACTGTCTTCCCGGCTCTTGATCTGCACCAGGGCACGCCGAGGGACCCGAAGTCGGAGGCTGCGGCGGAGGCCTCAGGGAGGGCGAGGAAGCGCGCGTCGAGGCGCGGAGGCGGGCACTCGGCCCGGTGGTGGGCTCGGCCGGCGAGGAAGGCCGCGGTGGAGGCGGCGAGGAGGAGGAGCAGGGAGGCGGCCGCGCGGTGGGAGCAGTGGAGCGGCCGTCGGGGTGCGCCTTCCGGGTCTTGGACTCGTCGGCGGCGTTGGTTGCCGCGGCGGAGGAGGAGGAACCGCCGGCGACGCGGGCGGAGAGGCCCGTCTCGTGCATATCGGCGGAGAGACTGAGAGTGGAGACAGGGTAGAAGACGTAGACCTGGATTACGCCTTCGGGATAAACGAGAGGTTTTAGCACGAGCATCTAGTCTCATTGTGAAAAGAACATTTTAAAAAATATTTAAAATGTCAAAAACAATTGAATAAAACTTCGTGCGTACCTACTGATACTTTATGTTGGCATCCAACATAAAGTTTCACGAAAAAAAAAGTGTTTTGTGTTCTGTATGTAAAAGACAAATTCGGTGCTCAAAAATAACTTTTTACTAGCCATTTTTTTATCTTTTTTACACAGGGCACAAAAAATATCTTTTTTGACAAAAATTTGTGATCCTACATAAAATATTTGTATGTACACTCGAATTTGTTTCGGAATTTTTAGACATTGCGAAAAAAATTATAATAGGAGCATCTGGTCCTATAAGTCAAAATGGATTTTCGTTTTAGCACCGACTCTAGTCTCTAGCACATCCCGCAAAATAGCCAAACCATGATAGGGGCTATTTTGCGATTTCGGAGCCCCAGTCATATTCCGTAAAATGATCCGAGCATTAAACACTATTTTTTGTTAACTCCAGATTTTGCACTGTGTATCTCATATCACCGGTAAGAGGCGTGAGTGAAATTTCATGAATTGGTGCCCCGCGCCGCTGGAGAAGAGACTTCTAGCTAATTACATCGACTCGAGTACCTTTGCATTGGAAAAGAGACTTGCCTCATGTATGTGAGAAAGTTTGCGGAGACAGTGATCAAGGTCTTCGGTGTTGAGTATCTCAGAAATCCCAATGAAGAGGAAACGAAGAAAAAAAAACTACAAAACTTTATGTGCTAGGTTGTCCCAAAAAAAACCTTCACACATCTGATAATCTTGGGGGGGGGGGGGGTGGCCCCCTTGAAATACACTAAGCTCCGCCCTACATAGAAGCCCACACCGAGAGTTGTGGCCCGTCGGCTTTGTTCCGACTGCATTGGCCGCCATACCGCCAATTAGCGCGAGAAGAAGTGACATAGTGTCGGTGATTACGTACATGATCCCACGCCCTGCGATGAAACGTGCTAGGAGCGCCGGAGCTGCACCAGCGAAAAATGCCGCATATGCCAGCCCCACATCAGGGTTTAGTTTAAATTTAAATGTTGCTTGTTAAATTTCGTTTAAATTAAAATGTCTCTTGTTGAATTTTGTTTAATTTTATCTACAATGTGTTTGCCGGATTTGTTTTTGGCATGTTGCCATTTGTGAAAAATGATCAAACATGAAAATGGGCCGGCCATTTGGGGGTGCCAGTTTGGGCAGCACCCCAGATTTGGCCAGACAAGTGTACGACACTCCCAAAGCGGACACAATTTGGGAGTTGCCGGAAAAATTTCCGGGTTGCCGGTGATGGGAGTAGATATAATGATGTCATTATGATTGTTGCATACCTCTGTATTAAAATATGATATTATTTTTTTGCGGGGAAAATATTATATGAAGGGAGGAAAATATGCTTCATACTATAGTCCTCAACTCTAAAAATATTACATTTTTTTCCCGATAGAGCACAAAAGTTTCCTTCTCGAATCATAGAAAAGAAAATATTTTTACTGTCCAATTAGAGGACAATATCCCAAGATTACAACACTAGTGAGTCTTGACACTTGGGGTATTCCATCTTTAGTTCTTGTTTTCTTTCTTTATTGGGCGCCTTGTTCCTCTTCCTTCTTAGGATCATCTTTGTAACATCCCTGGCTGCATTAGTTATTAAATCATTGGTAAAGCTCTCTTGAAGGATAATTTTTCGTTTTTCAACAAAATAGAAAGTAACTCGCAACGTCTTTGTAGAGCATACCTTGCACTGACTTCACTCTTTTGTTACAGCAGCAGGTTCCATAGTTCCTTGAGACTTGTGATCAGCACAAGAAGCAGCATCAGATGAGGCTTTTGCTCCTTCCTTTGCCTTTTTCTTCTTTCTCTGGGCCTTTCTTCTTTGGCCTCTCGGTTGATTTTTCTTTAGACCAGAGGTTTCATAATCTGTAGAATTTTCTTGTGTCCATTTTGCAACTTTTTCTTCAAACTTTTGCTGTCCTGCGACCGGGATATATTCCCCTGTCAGTAGAATGCTGTCTTCCGGAACCTCCCCGTCAAAGAACGTCCACACCGCTTGAGTGAATCTGTGGCGAACCACCACGTCTGTTTCGAGCATGAATAGCTTACCCGCACGCCTGTGTACAACGTTGAATCTGTTGTAACAGAAAACAGCAGCAAACTCGCCTTCTGCTCTCTCGGCAAACAAAGATTTGAAGCCATAATCAGTTAGCTGGTTGTCCGCAGCACTCAGTAATTGTTGAACCAATGCAAGACTTTCTGTTTGGTCGTCCTCCCGGCGTTCAAGCGAGGCACGGTGCAGCAGCAGCTGGTCACGAGTGTGGCCTTTAATTGACTCGTATATGCTTACTTCAGGATCCAGAACCCACCCGTGCAGCAACCTGATTCCCATGGAAACAAATAGCCAAACTGAATCACTAACTGCGAAGCTCTGAGGACTGTCAAGAATTGGGCAGACACCCAACCGCCCTTGATGCTCATCAATCACTCTGAAAAGGTCAGCATCCTCAATCGCCCTTGTCGCTAAGGCTTCCTGTAGCATTAGTCGGAGGAGACGTTTGAGCTCTTGTTCATTCACTGGACCTAAAGTACCGGGCTTTGAAGTATAGAAGATCACGGCCATATTGTGCAGAGCGACCAAGCCTGAAGATCCCCGCGGCCCCTTGCACAGGATGCCCCTTTGAGTCCCGCCCACCTCGAACGGCACTTTCGTGTACGCCGACATGACTCGCCTAAGTCCTAACACAAGGTTGTTGTCAGCCAAAGCTGAAACAAGAAAAAGGGGAGATGTTAGAACAATGGGGATTCAGAAATTCTAGTGAAAGACTGATACTGTACAATGTCGAAGCAGCTGGGGTCCACGTCGCTGGGGAAGAAGCGATCAAGCAAATGGGGTGAGGTGCCCCGTGCAAGAAAAGAGAGGGCGGCGGCGTACCTGAGGAGGAAGACAGAGAAAGGCGGCTGCGAGTAGAACAGGACGGAGGCGGTGGGCAGAGTTTAGGGATCGAGGACACCACCCTTTCGCGATAATCCGACGGTGAGGAAATACACAATTTTGTGACCGTCTGATTGGATCGGCCAAAGGAGCAAGAACAACCACGGCTCCTTGTTCCTAGGGAGCTTGTTTTTTTTAAAAGATAAGTTGCATGGCTCCCTCCCCGAATCACGAAATGATCCACGGTTGAGATCTAGAGAACGGGGTGATTGGGTTTGGAAAAACCGCTCTATAGCAGTGGGCATCTTGATCCTGAAGGTTGTCTGTTTATAAGGACTTGCTGAGCTTAGTTTCTTGCCCACATCCAAGTAAGTTCAGTCTGTGGATTTGTAGATGTCTAAATCCTTCGTCCTGAACACCGGTGCGACGATCCCTTCAGTTGGTCTGGGCACATGGCAGATTTCACCTGCTGTTGTTGAAGGAGCCATCCGTGCTGCTATCAAGGTCTTGTCATTACTGGTTGCTGTTCATGCAATTATGATTGTGTTGTTTTGTTTGCTTGCCTTCTAGTTGTGCATTTCGTTTCTTTTTTAGTTGTACAATCGTTTGCAGATAAGAATCCAGGACTGCTAAACTGTAGTGTCTGAGATCATCGAACTGAATGTTTCTTACATGCAATGCTGCAGGCAGGCTATCGTCATATTGACTGTTCCCCACGAGGTTTGCTTCAGTGCTCTGCCCCTGGCGAAACTTGAAGGGATAAGTTTGTCCCGGTTTTTTCTGTTGGGCCCGCGAAGCCCAGATTCATACGGTACAGGTACAGGACCCGAAAAAACTGTGGCGCACGACCCCACAACGTGTGTGCTCGACTTTTTCGTTAGGTAAGTCGCACGACCTTCGTGATCGACGCACCTCCCGAAGAGAGCTCCGTCATTTGCGTCTCGTCGTTGTGCGGCACCGTGCTCGTCTTCACTGATACGGCGTGACGTTTCGGTTCCGATGACATCACCACCACACGTCAGCGTATTTGTACGATATATACAATTGTGCGGGCCATACGAGCTTTCTGCAGGGCTCTACGTACCTGCCAGATTTTCTAAACAGACCATCGTGCTCTAGATTATGAAGGGGTACGGGAAGATCGCGACCGTCCTTGTGTTATTCGCGTCCAAACTTTTGACAGGGGCGGAGCACCGGAGCAAAAACCGTTCCCCACAGTATTCTGACCTGATTTGGCATTCTTTGAACTGAGGAGTCATTCAGATCAAGAAGCCTCTCTTGAGGAAATTCAACACAATTCAATTTGATCTTTCCTGAAGTAAACCCGCTTTCATTTTTCTCCTGGACCACTTGATCAGAAACCTTTGAATTTTCCAGCAGTTTACCCCTCTCATCATTATCACCGCCCAAGGCAATGACTGGAATATGGTAATCAGAAAGAGGTAACTGATTTTAACTAAATGTTTTGTTTGTAAGCTTTAGCTAGTTTGGTACTGTAAGGGTTGCTGAAGTTTGTGGAGTTGTGCTTTGTAGTAGGAGGATAGGGGGAAGAGAGAAGGGTCTGTAACAAAACGCAACAAACCTTGGTTTCACTTTTAATGAAATCGGGGGCCTTGGGCCCCTTTATTCGAAAAAAAAAATGGTTGCCCCTGAAACATTGCATAGTACTTTGCAATTTAACACACAAATTGAAGTCTTCACTGTCGGTTCTTCACCTCTCCATGTCTGAAAGCACATCTTCTTAGCAGTGTGTCATCCTTTGCAGGTTGGTTTGGCATTGAAGAAACTATTCAAGCAGGGTCTAGTTAAGCGTGAAGATCTGTTCATCACCTCTAAGCTATGGTAATTTGTCAACCTCCATCTCTACACCAGCAGAAATGTTTAGAAAAAATCCCATACGATGGCAATTCTGATCACTGCAAAAAAATGTTCAGGTGTACTCACCATGCTCCAGAGGATGTGCAGAGGCCATTGAATCCACGCTACAGGACCTGCAGCTGGAGTACTTGGATCTGTACCTAGTAAGAGCATCTCCAGGAGCTCATCCAAATTTGGTCCTCTATATCTCCATATAGAGGATCATCTATAAAGATTCCTTTTTAGATGTCCCCAGTTTTCCAGCAGATCATCTATAACCAGGACATCTATATTCTCTCTCCTATATTTTAATACTATCCTATAACTACCATTTAACAGATTTTTTCCAACGGCTCTATTTTTTGAACAGATATTTTTGAACGGCTAGATTCCCAACGGCTATATTCCTAACGGCTATATTTTCAACGGCTATATTCCCAACAGCTATATTTTCGTATCTATATATACCACCATCTCCCACCTCTCTCACTACATTCCTGGTTGTAGCTTCTTTGCTCTCTATCCACTCTCTCACGATACAATGAGCACCTCTTGGGATATGATGATGAATTCATCGTCGTCTTCATCAGGCGACGATGAACTTATTCTTGCTCCCCTTCCTCTTGTAAAGCATTCATACCACTAGTGTCCACCAGCTTGTAGTTCATACATCAAGTAGCAGTAATTTAGTGTCTACACATCAGCTTGTAGTCTATTACCAGCATCTCAGTACAAAGCAGAAGCAGAAGCATCGAGCATCTCCACCTCAGTACAACTTCACCTCTCACCTCCGCCTCCTCCTCCAAACCTCACCTCCGCCTCCTCCATCGGCACCGGCAGGGCGCCCTCCCTCGCCGCCCGAAGCTCCCAGCGCCGCCGTCCTCCTCTCACCAAGGCCACGGCCCCAACTCTCCTCCGTGGCGGCGCCCCCGACCACAAATCCGGCCGCCCCTGCTCCCTCCCACCACAAATCGGCGCCGGCTTCCATGCCCTCCGCCGCCCCCTGCTCCCCTGCTTCCTCCCACCACGGCGCCCGACGGCGGCTCCCTCCCATGCCCTCCATCTCCCCATCTCGGCTTCCAGCGCCGCCGCCGTCCCCATCTCGCCCTGCTCCCCTGCTCCCTCCCACCACGGTGCAGGCTTCCATGCCCTCCGCCGCCCCTGCTCCACTGCTTCCTCCCAGCACGACGCCCGACGGCGGCTCCCTCCCATGCCCGTCCCCATCTCGCCCGCGCCGCCGCCGGTGCCCTACCTACCGCGCTCGATGCAAAAATAAATGGTAGAGCGCATACCTTCGGCGAGTCGCGAGGCGCCGGCGTCCTCCTCCTCGTCGCCTGCAGCTTCCGAATCGCGCGGGACGCGAGCGGAATCGCGCGGGAGGCGCGCGGGCGAGGGAGCGATGATCCCGGCTTGCTCACCCAGATGTGGAGGACGCACCCGCGAGCTGGATGGACATCTATCGACCCATGTCCGTATACATGTGCTGCTGGAGACCGTTTTTAGACTTGGTCCTCTATATGTCGTATAGATGTCCGTTTGGATGATCTCCTGGAGATGCTCTAATTTCCATAACTATAATCCATTCCAGCGTATTATCTTCTTCTTCTGCTGCTGCCTGTAACAATCCTTTAACCTTCATCCGTGTAATTTCTCGCTGCCCACCAGGTCCACGGCCCAGTGCGCGCCAAGAAAGGAGCGACGCTGAGCGTGGAGAACTACCTGAAGCCTGACGTCCCGGCGACATGGAGAGCCTTTGAGAAGCTCTACGGCTCGTCAAAAGCTCATGTCATCGGCGTGAGCAACTTCTCGTGCAAGAAGCTAGAGGGACCTGCACGCCGTGGCCCGCGTCCCTCCGGCGACCAGACCAACCAGATCGAGTGCCACCCCTGCGAAGCTTTTGTGCGCTCCGGCCGTCCGCTGTTCACCCGTGCTTAGCCCGGCCGTCTTCTGGCCGGCCGTCTATTGGAATTTTTCCTGCGTGAAGCACAGCTCAAGATGGGCGAGGTCCGGTCCGGTTTGGCCCTAGCGTTGGACCTCCAAACCTGTTAGAATTTTGCAGGTCCAAGGTTCGGACCGATCCTACCATTGTAGGGTAAAGGGTTACCCGAGGTTTGCCCCCCCTAGCTAGCTAGCACCAGGTTGCCGTACTATACTAATCCCGTGATGAAGCGTTAAAGGGGAGACTCCGTATGTGACTTGCCTAAGTGGCGACTGGCGACATGCCGAATCTCCCCTAAATCCTGATGCTTCCCTTCCGATTCCTCCCCAAAATCTGATTCCCTCTCTAATTATTCTCCACTCCTATCTCTCTGGATTGATCTGTTCCTCCTCATCGTCTAATTCCCAGTTTTTTCGAACCTCTCGCACGACTCCAAGAATCCCCAATAAGAGGAAAGCTCGGTCACGCAACCTTGGTGCTCCGCCGTTTTTTCTCATCGCCGTGGTCTCACCCCGTCGTCGCTATTCCTTGGACTGCTGGGGAAGAAGAAAAGCGGCAGCTGCGGACTACGATCTAGTTGCCGGGTTCCTTCTGAGGCGTCTCAGCTGCTTTATTATTCCACCCAGCCCCATCTCTCTTCACTTCCGCTCTTTCATTGGGGGTTCTGTCTGATGGCCATGGGACAGCTTCGTGTTGCGGATGCTGTTACAAGAGGTCGTCCTTCGGGCGCAGGATTGGATACGGCCATTGCAGATGCTCGCACTGTGGCGCCCCCTGTTGCGGCCTTGAAGCTAATCGGTTGGAATTGTCGAGGTAAGGGAAAGAGTCTCCATGAATCCAACAAAATGGAGTATCTAGCCAGATTGATGTACTCCACCGCGCGCAGGTAACTTTCGTTTCAGAAACTCGGTCCTCTAGATGCACTTCAGCTCAGCTGAATACTCGTTTTAATACTTCTGCTAGCTTCGTTGTTCCGTCGATTGGTCTTTCTGGAGGACTGTGGTTGTTATGGTCAGATGATGTTTCTATCTCAGTCAAGTTCTCCAATAGCAACATCATTTTAGCTTTAGTTGTGCATATCCCCACTAGTGTAGAGTTTGTTCTTGTCTGTGTTTATGGAGACCCCCACCATCGTCTTACTAAAATTATTTGGGAGCATATTTTCAATTTTGTGTGGGATAACCTTGGCAAACCAGTAGTTTGTTTAGAAGATTTTAACAATATTATGTATGATATGGACACTTCCTCGTTAATGTGAATTACAATCGTATGCGTGCCTTTAATGGGTATGTAAAGCAATGTGGTTTGTTTGATCTTGGTTTCTCTGGCCCTGCGTATACATGGACAAATAGACGTTTTTATTCCAACCCTGTATTTGAAAGACTTGACCGTTGCTTGGCAAATGCTGAATGGTGTGATCTTTTTCCGAACACTAATGTTTTTAACTTGCCAATTATTCTGAGTGATCATGCTCCTATTTTGGTCTCCACGGAATCGAAGTTTCGCAGGCCTCGGTTGACTTTTAAATTCGAAAATTGGTGGGCTCTTGAAGAGGACTTCCATACTGTTGCAAAAAATGCTTGGTCCTCTACAGCAAACAGGCCCTTCCACACGAGGGCTATTAATCTTGCAGGTACACTTAAAAAATGGTGCAAGAAAAAGAAGCCCCTCCAAAAACAATTACAATCTCTGGAAGAACAGATCAACAACATCCAAGTACAACCTCTCCAAGACCAGGATCATTCTCTTGAGACTCAGCTTATAGCTCAATATGAAAGTAACATGACCAAGCTAAATGAATATTACAGGCAAAGGGCAAAGAAACATTGGGCTACCAACGGTGATAGGAATACTTCTTTTTTTCATAATGCTATTACTAAACGCAGGAGACGCAACCGCATAGTTTCCATCAAGAATGCCCAAGATAAAGATCTTTTTGATCCCCAGGACATCGCAAATGAATTTGTGGACTACTTTAAGAACATTTTTAAATCTTCAAGTCCTAACAATTGTAGACCTTTTTTGAATACTGCTCTTCCTCAGGACGTACAAGACTTTACTACTTCTGTACCAGATAAGCAGGAACTCTGGGAGATTCTAAAAGAAATGAGAACAAATGCCTCTCCAGGTCCAGACGGCTTCAGTGTGGGATTCTACAAAACAGCTTGGAGCTGGATAGGTGATGATGTTACCCAGTTGGTAAGGAATTTTTACGTTACAGGTGTTCTGCCTCCTCGTCTTAATGAAACTCAAATTGCTCTTATCCCCAAAAAAATAATTTGTCAATTGCCTTCAGATTTTAGACCTATAAGCCTTTGTAATGTTATTTACAAGATTATTGCTAAATCCTTGGCGAATAGGTTGAAGCCTCACTTGCCAGATTACATCCATCCTTCTCAACATGCATTCATTAAAGGTAGACGCATAAGTAATAACATTATAGTAGCGCAGGAAATTGCTCACTCTTTCTCGCTAAAATCATACATTGGCAATGACTTCATGCTTAAAATCGATCTTGCAAAAGCTTTTGACAGACTCGAGTGGAATTTCATTGCCTCGGCTCTTGCTCGTAAGGGTTGCATAGCCATTTCATTAATCTTATACATGCTTGTATTTCTTCTCCCACTTTTTCTGTGATCATAAATGGCCAACCTTTTGGACATTTCAAAAGTTCTAGGGGTATAAGACAAGGATGCCCTTTGTCCCCATCTCTTTTTGTCCTTGCAGTGAATGAGCTCTCACTCGCTCTACAAGATGCACTACAAGCCAATCAGCTGTCAGGTATTTACTTAGGCCGAATTGCCCTCCTATCCACTCTTTAATGTTTGCTGATGACTTGTTGGTATGTGGAAAAGCTAATATGCAGGAAGTCCAGACTATTTCTCAAATTTTACAGCAATTTTGCCACCGTTCAGGGCAGCTCCCCAACTGAATAAATCAGCCATTATGTTTAGTACAAAAGTCTCTTTGCAAGAAAAACAGGATATCAGGAACTTATTCCCAGTGCCAGATATGGATAACTCCTTCACCCACTTGGGTCATCCTCTTATTCTTCCGGCCAAGGATAGAGCTAGAGCTTATAACTTTGTGTACGACAAATTCAAGTCTAAGCTCTCTACTTATAAAGCTAATAGGCTATCACATGCAGCTAGATTGACCTTGATCAAATCCGTGTTCTCTTCAATTCCAGTCTATTACATGTCCAATATTTTGTTTTCTAAGAAATTTCTTGCTAAGCTCACAGCTATCATTAGAAATTTCTGGTGGACAAGTGTTAAGGATGACTCTACTACAAGAACCCTATGTTTGAGAGCCTGGGCAGACATATGCACAGAAAAGAAGATAGGAGGCCTCGGAATTAGAAATCTACAAGCTATCAATCAAAGTTTAATTCTCTCTGCAGCTTGGAGAATTGCTAAGGAACCTAACAGTAATTTGGCTCTTATCCTCAAGTCAAAATACCATGCAGATACCTCATTCTGGAGAGCAAAAGCCAATATGCCCAAGTCAGCCTTCTGGACAGCCATACTCAAGGTGAGACATCTCTTGACCTCTGCATGTTTTTTATCAACTTGTGGATGGCAGTTCCTCCATTTGGAGCTCTCCTTGGTTCTCTAAATGGCAAGACATCTATGATAATTTGAATATTCAACAACCACCTTACTCCTATCCAGCCGTGGTGAAAGATCTGTGGTCTAACAATCAAAAAACCTGGAATAGCCAACTAGTTAATATCTTGTTTACCCCTGAAACTGCGGCTGCCATCTTGCAAACACCTATAGTCGCATCTCCAGGCCATGATTTTCTTGTATGGAAGCTAACCCCTGCAGGTGAATTCTCAACGAAAAGTGCCTACAAGCATTGTTATAAAAATCTTGAGCTCCCTATTAATCAAAGACCCAAGCTAGTGCCACAACAGGTAATTGCTCTTCTCAATCAGGTTTGGGCAGAAAAATTGATGCTACCCAGAGCCCAAACTTTTGCTTGGAGACTACTTCGGCGAGCCCTAGCTACTGGCAAAAGAGCAGGTAAGTATTCCAAACATATAAAATCTGAGTGCTCCAGGTGTGGTGTGGAAGAAGATGAAATGCACATGTTGTTCTTATGTCACTTCTCCAAAGCGGTTTGGTTTTCGCATCCTTGGTACATCAGAACTGAATTGTTGGCTGCCACACATCACACTGTACCCGATATGATACAATATTTGCTCTCCTCTAATCACCCTCACATTTCAAATAATAATCTCTATACTTTTCTCTGGTGTTTATGGAAAGTGAGAAATGACTATCTTTTCAATCACAAGAACATTAAACCAGAGCAAGTTTTTTCTGTATACAATGCTATTATGCAGGAAACTTCACTGATGAAGGAGTTGCAGGTTCAGGATTTGACTTGGAAGGGAGATCAGAGTCAGCCAAATCAGCTGCATCTCCCTACTGTTGTAGCTTCTCAATCTACAATCAACTTTTCAGGTACACAAATATACTCTGATGCGGCATGGTCTTTGGAGGCTGGACAAGCTGCTGCAGCAGCAGGCATAGGCGTTTTTGTACAATTTACAGGGAACCACACCGGCCAGCTATACATCTCTGCCGTGTCACCACCAGTAGCATCAGCTTTACAGGCTGAAGCTTACGGATTACTGTTGGCGGTGAAGATTGCAGCTCAACTACATGTGCAGGACCCGAAGTTTGTGACAGACTCTGCCGTGCTTGCCTCGGCTGTTCTGGAACCTGATGTTACTAAAGCAGGTCCGTGGGCTATCCGGCCAATCTTAGCCGCTATCCAGTCCACAACTTCATTTCAGCCATGCAGAATAGCCAAGGTGCATAGGAGTCTGAATTTCAAAGCACACCATCAGGCTAGACTTGCCGTGAAAATACAGGACAAAACCTTTAGTTCTACATGCCTACAATCAAATCAAGGTTTAGGTGTAAATCTTGAACAATGCCATACGTGTAATGTGCTATCAGCAATGAGTGCCCAGCCACTCAAGCTGCTGTTTGTAAAATGTGCCTAGCGCTTTATTAATAAAATCCTTCTGTTCAAAAAAAAAAAAAAAAAAAGCGTTAAAGGACAGGACTCAGGACGGAGTTCCAGTGATCGTTCCTCCGACGCGCGTGTGCTCGTTGAAGCTGGACTTGGATCACCCACGCGGCCTCCTCACAGCACCCGTGCTCGCCAAGCCGGCACACAGCAAGTCGGCAACGCCGTTGCCATGGTCTACGGCGTAGTGGAGCTTGCCCCAGCCGAGGCGAACCCCCACTTGGGCACTTGGCGATGTTGCCGGGGCAGAGCAACACCTCCACTCACCCAGTCGCCGGCTGTAGCCCACGGCCGTGCCGACACTCGTGCGCCACCACGCGATCCCGCCGGCCGCCACGCCCGACGCGGCGACGAGCCCTTCGGCGGGCACCACCGCGTCCGCGAACCGCCAGGCACCCGTCGCTCTCTAGCTGAGCTCTCCCTAGTTGAGCACCTCTCGCATCCTCGGCGAGCTCTGGGCGCTCCCGGCAGGGACGAGCACCTCCAGATGGCGTCCTCGGTGAGCTCTGGGCGCTCCCGACAGGGACAAGTTCCTCCCGCGGCGTGCCGGCGGCCGGCAGCCGGATGGCGTCCTCGGCGAGCTCTGGGCGCTCCCGGCAGGGACGAGCACCTCCCGCGGCCTGCCGGCGGCCGGCAGCCAGATGGCGTCATCGGTGAGCTCTGGGCGCTCCCGGCAGGGACGAGCACCTCACGCGGCGTCCCGAACTCCGGGCGTTCCCGCGGCCGGTGGCGGGGACGGCAGGGGACGACGGCGTGCTCCACGAGCTTATTTCGGTGGCGGCGAGGGCCAGCGGCGGCGCCCTGTCTACGGGCGGTGCGGGTATTCCCGAGGTTCGAACGGATTAGGTCCAGGTCGAGAGGTTATCCTAATGGTAGCAAAATGCAGGTCCGGTCCAGCGGGTCAGTGGGCCGGACCGGACCCATCACATCTATAAGCACAGCGCCTCGCGCCAAAAGCAGCCGTGTAAAGGACCGCTCAGCACCAAAGAAAAGAGCTGCCATCGTATATATCGTACGGCCCGTACTGCCGCGGAGGAATTTGCAACGAGGGGCCGCTGCGTTCTTTTGTGCCGGGAGGCATAGCGTGGAGCTCGGGTTGGGAAAAGGCTTGTGGAGGAGGATCCCGTGCTCGCGGGACGGCGACGAGGCCGGATGGCCTGCCGCCTCCTCCCAGCTGCCAGAGGTTCCTTGTCTTGCACGCCGCTTGGAGAAGTTCAGCCCACCAGGTTGGCTTTTCTTTAAGGATTGCAATCGATTGAGAACAGGGATAATTCGGTCCGAGAAAGTCAAAAGTAACTACAGCTACTAACAGATTGGATAGCGGTGTACTATAATTAAGGAAATTTACACATTGTGTCAAATAGGGAAGAAAACATTTTTCGTGGCCAAATAGGGTATCGAAATTTCAACTAGTGTTAAATAAGAAATTTTCTCTAGGATATGAGTGGATGGCATTGTTCATCCCAAGCCCTGCAATATCAGACAAGTGCTCCGTGACCCCATTTTGCAATGCTTGCCCTCATTTTCCTGACTGCGATGCCAGTAGAGTGGCCTGATTTGCGAGCGCTGAAATTCCAGTAAATTCCTTTTTTCCCATCAACTCTTTGTAAAAAATAGCATCAGATAGCACAACTGCGGACGCCCCTGCCTCCATGTACGACTTGATCGAACCTATTGAGAGGTGCCATAGCATTAGAGTGAATAGCATCATACAGCAAACCAGTAGTTACACTTTGAATAAGATGGGTAATTGATCTATTTGTAGTTAATTTAATGAATCTTGGTATTCTACAACAAGAACTTGGATGTTGCTACTAGGGCTTCAATCGAAAAAGGGATGGGTATTACTTGCCTATGGAAACTCCTTGAGAAACAACCATGGCATCACACCACCAATTCAGTTTCACACCGGCCTTCCATGCGCCTGTGGCATCACACCACAGTCGTCGACCTCACACCGACTCTTCTACTTGACGATGGCATCACACCAGCGTCATTGGCTTCGCACCAACCTTTCCGTAGACAATGGCATCACACCATAGTGGTCAGCCTCACACCGACCCTTTCAATGCGATGGTATCACACCACCGCCGTCGCGGCAGCGGCATCGCACCACTTCCGCCTCGTAACGGCATCACACCGTCGTCTTCTCTTGGCAGCATCACACCGCCTTCTCCTCCTAGCAACATCACGCTACAACAAGCAGCTAGCGGCATCGCACCGCCAACAACCTCTATCTCACACCTTCGTCCTCCACATCGCATGGAGTCCATCGACACCGCCCTCAGATCTTGAGGCTCTGATACCAATTGTTGGAGCTAAATCACTTAGCTTCCTTCTAAGAAGGTTATGCTTCACACACACTAACACATATGCATATATGACAGACACATATATGCTCTATATTTCATAGATATGCTTGAGGCTACATCTTGGCTTACAAGCTTAAAAGCTTACATGGGAGGGGTGGTACCCCTATTTATACTTGTACATGACCCCTAAGATTGTTGCCATGTGGCACAATCCAAACCCTACACCATACTTCTAGAATACTCTACAAAATCTAGATATGTCATACTACTCCTAAATATCTTACTCTAGAACATTCCTAATTCTAGAGTTCTCCCTACATACCCTGAATACTTCTAGCTCCTTCTACCAGCCAACTATATTGACAAGATTACTCCTAACAATAACTACAAGAGGAGAGTTATAAGTCATGAAACCTTAAGGGCTTGAGCACCAGCATCGCGGGCAGATATAACCTGTAAAAAAAAAATACAATAAACCTACTCAGAACTGCACCAATTAATATCAGTGGAAGTTGGTATCTGGCATGTGGTACATACTTCAGTTGGTGTCATCACTCCTGGAATATATAGAACTTCACTTCCTTCCAGATCACGGAGTATTTCCTTAAACGACACAAAGTGAAAGAATCAGTCAGCACTTATATGTTATATTGGCATACTGTATAGATGTACAAAAAGTAATAGTCACCAAATAGCAGATAAAGATAAATTTGTATTAGATAATGTCTCCAAGTGAAGGGATCAGATTTACAGAATTAAATTACTGGAACCTAAACTACAAGCCTACAAGGATCTCTGAAATCAAAATATGTTACACAAGTAATTGCAGAGATTTGTGCCGGAGCATCCACTTTACATTGATGAAACTACACAGAGAACTTCCATAGTGATGTATATAACTACTAATCACAGACTATGTATATAATTACTGCAGATGCAATAGTACTGACTCTTACCATGACTGTGCCAGGACTCAAGAGAAACTGAGCACCAGCTCTAATGGCTTTATTTGCATCATCAGCATTTAGGACCGTGCCAACCTAAGCACAATGTGCATAAAGACCAGAAAGTATCATGAGAAACTTAACATTGTTGCTGATAGTTGCCAAACCATATGGAGCAATGCCAGAGACTCACCCCAAATGTCAAAGAAGGGTAACTCCTGCAAAGCTCCTCAAGAACCTGCAAGAAGATTTATTAATCGGTTAAAGGATCGCCAGCACCAATGATCATGGTAAAAGAGAAAAAATGCAGAAGGACCACCTCTAGCGCTCCAGGAGTGGGCATCACAATTTCTAGCTGAATAACATTGCAAGTGTTTGTTAGCACTAAGGGACGGGAATGAAACAACAATACAAAAGTAACATGTAAAGAATGTTAGTGGATGGTTCCTCCAAGGAGAACATAGAGATACAAGCAACACTCAACAGGGAATAATCCTCATCCTTTACGAGCAAACAGAATATTCAGAGCACCCTACCACTCCACGCACCAACAAACGAAAGAACGCATTGGAGCAGCTGACTCACCACGGTGACGCCGCCGCGAATGGCCGCATGGGCGGCCTGCCTCGCCGTCTCTTTGCTGCAAGGGAGCCACACAAATAAGAGCGAGGAACAGAAGGGTCGGCCAATCCTTGGTCTTTGCTCCGGTGAGGCTAAGCGCCGAAAAAGTGGAGGGTGGGCATTTTGCTTACTCTTGCGCGCGGAGGCAGGCAATGACGCGCGAGCGCAGTATGGCGGCGAGCGCCTTTGGTGGGTGCGACGGATCTCGCCGGGGAAGCTGGGAGTCGGGAAGAGGCATCTCGGCTGCAGCAGCGAGCATCCTGGTGTAACGATCTGAGGAAAAGGGTTGTAATCCTCGGGGGACACGGCCACACCAACCGCACCTTATCCCTTCCCAATCCCAACCACGCACTGCACCGCACGGACTGAGATCCAGTGCCTTGCCTCTGGCAAGGCACGGTGCGCCTTGAGCATACATATCCGCCCTCCAATCCTGATTTAACGGCTCAGATGCACCGAAGGCTAAAAAAGCTCCAGGACTTGCCCTTTTGTTGCCGTCCGGCGTCCGGGCTCGCGCGCCGCCGCAACAGAGGATAGGCTGAACCGGTGCAGCGTCCTGGTGGGGGAGAGGATGGCCGCCGTCACGTCCTGGAGAAAGGGTGGAGGTCTCCCTGCCATAGAGGAGAGGGGAGGAGGGGCCCGCAGCCATGGAGAGAAGGAGCGCCACGCTCGCGCCGCCGTGGAGGTGGAGGAGTTCCAGCGCCGCCATGGATTATGTCCTGAAGACGTTCTTCCGTGAACTAGCGAAGCACCATTACAAATGTAATAGTGTTGTTTTAGCTCCTTTAGGCCCCTTCGGCAACTACTTGAACATGGATAGAAAAAATTTGTAGCCGGCAACCTGCACTGCCACACCGGCAGCGCCGCAGATGGAGCAGCCGCCGTCGGCCTACAAGTGGCAGTGGAAGACGGACTTCCGTGGGAGGAGATGCCGCTGTCCGCGGTCGAGTCATGGCTGCACTCTTGCTGCTGAACAGCACAACCGAGGAACCGGAAACGGCAAGTCCTGAAGCTTTTTTAGCCTTTGATGCATCTAAGCCGTTGAATCAGGATTGAAGGGCGGATACATATGCTCGAGGCACACCATGCCTTGCCAGAGGCAAGGCACTGGATCTCAGTCCGCACCGCACACCCCTTCTCTCTCTCCTCCCGTGCTTTTCCCCATCCGCTGCCATGGTCATGGAGACGGAAAGCTCACCGTCGTCGCGCGCCGCGACCCGGCCACGGCGTTCTCCGTCGCCCACCGAGACCGAGCAGGCCGAGCTTCCCCGACGGATGGCGTCAAGGGAACACTGGGGCGGCGGGCAGCACGGCGTCCGATGCCTACGGGCGGCGCGCAGCGGTGCTTCCACCGTGTGCAGCGGTGCTGGTGCACTCAAGGCTGGCGCTGCCATGGGGGGCGGCGAAGCTGCCATGGGGCGCAGCGGTGCGCGCGCCGGTGCCACCACCGTGTGCTGCCTGCGCTCAAGGGCGGCGCTGCCATGGGGGTGTGCCATTGGGGCGCAGCGGTGCGCGCACCGGCGCCACCACCGTGTGCTGCCTGCGCTCATGGGTGGCGCTGCCTTTGGGGGGCGGCGGTGCTGCCATGGGCAACGGTGCCCCTGAAGGTCGACGGCGGTGCTGCGGGAACATTTTTTGGGATATTTTGTCTTCTTTGTCCTTTGATGTGGTGCAAATTTTTCGAAACTTTGCAGCATAATTCTTCTTCTTTTTATGCAAATTCACAGAACAATTGTAGCAAAATTCCCTTTTTCTCGATGTGGTGCAAATGTTTAAAAGCTTTGCAGCACAATTCTTCTTCTTCTTATGCAAATTAACAGAACAATTGTAGCAAAATTCCCTTTTTCTCGATGTGGTGCAAATGTTTAAAAGCTTTGTAGCACAATTCTTCTTCTTTTTATGCAAATTCACAGAACAATTGTAGCAAAATTCCCTTTTTCTCGATGTGGTGAAAATGTTTAAAAGTTCTGTAGCAAAAAAAATCGTTGTTGATGCAAATCCGTAGCTCTGTTGTAGCAAATTGCTTCTTTATAAGATGCAGTTTATCTTTCAAGAGTGCAAATCCTTAGATTTTTGTTGCAAATTTCTTCTGCATCTGACGCAAATCCTCAAATTTTTGTAGCAAATTTCTTTTCCTTCCGATTGAAAGTGCATGTGTTGCCCCATGCGTGGTTTTGATAATTAATGACAATCCTTATGGACTAATATTTGCATTGAGATATACTTGTAGATCTTGTCCATAGGAAAAGATTGGAGTTCATGTGTTGGACTCTAGAAAGATTACATGATGACCAAGGCTCTATTCAAGGGTTTATATGAAGAATGATTATGTGGAGAGTTGAGCTTATTGCAAGCATGTCTTGGAAAAGAAGATTGAGTGAACTTCATGTTTATCTCCAAGCCATCATCTATATCAAGAGAAGAATATGAAGCGCAAGTGGATACATGAAGACGGAGCTTAGCGAGGCTCTCCCATAATGGAGTATGGGGGAGCATTTGGAGATGCCTTCATCAAGCATGTGCTAGCAAGCACAATCAAGAAAGGTGTTCCAACTTGAGGGAGTCAAGATCGTCTTCATCTAGCTCAAGTGGAATGCGCAAGGCAAAGGTATGATCTTGATAGGGCTTCTATTTTACCGGTCTCGTGGTGTTAGTGGGAGACCGGGTTATAGGATAGACGGCGTACTATCAAGAGGGGCTCTCAAGTGAGTAACTTGATCGCATCTTTGTGTAGAGCTCAAACATTTGCATACTTGGCATATCATCTTTCTTGATTCTTATTTGGCCTGTATCCATGTGAGGATTTAGAGCTTGTGTTCATTTCCATACCAAGCTCTAATTCATCAAAAATAGATTTCATATGAATATCTTGTGATGTTTTTGATGTTGGAGGTTTTACCGATTCGTCTTTTGTAGAGAGGTCAAACTCTCCTCTTGTGTTATCCTTCTCACATGATGGACTATGATGTGTATATGCATAATCTTTTAGAGCTTATGAGTATCTTCTAACAAGTCCAAGATCATAGAAAACGGAGTCCGGATGAGAAACATATTGCGGTTTTGGTTTGGAGGTTTTATCGGTTATTCTTTTATCGAGAGGTCTAACCTTTCCCCATTTAGTTTTATCCTCCATTGTTGGACTATGATGTTTCCCTGCATAATCTTGTCGTGCTCGTTGTGTTGATTCCAACGAGCCCATGAACATTGAAAACGAAGTCCGGATACAAAACTTATTGTCGTTTTCGTATTGGTGTTTCTGCAGATTTCTAGGGGACGGAAATTTCCGAACTTTAGACCGGAAATATCCGCCCCCCCCCCCCCCCCCCCGGAAATTTCTGGCAAAATTTCCGGCCCGAGATCATTACTGAAATATTGGGGGACTTAGCCATTTTTCGGGGGTCCGAAAATATCCGGTACTTGCACCGGAAATATCCGGCCCCTGTTTTCCTGCTAACGGCTCCTTTTCTTGGGGACCTATATAAGGCCCCCTTCTTCCCCAATGGTTTTTTAGCTCTTCTAAGCTTGTTTGCTCTCTCTCCCCCACCATTGTTGACCTTGGAAAGCTTGCCCCTCTCCCAATTCCTCCCATGATTCTTGCATATCTTTGAGGGATTTGAGAGAGGAGATCTAGATCTACATTTCCACCAATCCATCTCTCCTCTAAGTGAGGAACCTAGTAGATCTTGATCTTGGAGTTCTTGTGTGTTCTCTTCTTTGTTCTTCCTCTCTTCTCCCCCATAAGCATTAGTTGCTTGTGGTGGATTTGAGAGTGAAGGATTTGAGCACTTGTGCTCTTGCCATTGCTTGTTGCATCGGTTTGTGCTCTCCACGAGGATTCGTGGAAGTTGAAAGCTTGTGAACTTGTTACTCTTGGGTCTTTGGACCCTAGACGCCCGTGTGGTGGTTGAGACCCTTGTGTGGTCACTTGTAGCTGTTCGGGAGCCCCCAATCCCGTTGTGGGTTGTGCCCCGGATCGTTGTTGAAAGGCTCCGGATTTCCGCCTCGAAGGATTCCGATAGTGGAAGGTGAACCAAACCTTTGTGGTGCGGTTCATCGGAGAAGAAGGTGAAACCTTTGTGGTTGTTGAACCATTGTGTTGGTTCACACCTCTCCAACGAGACGTACTCCCTAAAAGGAGGAACTCGGGAATACATCCTCGTCTCCGCGTGCCTCGGTTATTTCTATACCCGAGCTTTTACTTATGCACTTTACATTGTGATAGCCTTCGTGCTTGAAGTATTCTATATTGCTATCACCTTGTTGCTTGTCTTGCTTAGCATAAGTTGTTGGTGCACATAGGTGAGCCTAGTTTATTTAGGTTGTTGGCTTGTTAATTTAAACACTAGTTTTATTCCGCAATTATCAAGCCTAAACCGGAAAAGTTTTAATCGCCTATTCACCCCCCCTCTAGGCGACATCCTTGTCCTTTCAATTGGTATCAGAGCCTGGGCTCTCTTTTTGGGCTTTACCGCCTAGAGAGTAAAGATGTCGTAGAGAATTAGTGCACGATCCCACTCTTATATTCGATGGCACAAATTATGATGTTTGGAAAATTCGCATGCTTAACCTTCTTAGGGACATAAACCCAAATTTTAAGAGAATTGTAGATATGGGTTTTTCTCCTCCAAAGGATTCCCAAAAGTTATCTTTAGAGGATGAGGAAAACTCTTATCTCGATACTCGTGTATCTAATTGTCTCATATGTGTTTTGAGCGATGTAGTTCTTGCATCAATCATGCCTTTTCGGAACGCTCATGAGCTTGGACCAAGCTTCAAGATAAATATGAAGTGTCCAATATTATTGAGGATGATTGTTCTCCCTCCACCTCCGGCCGTGACGAGTTCACAACTTCTTCCACTTCACCAACATGTGATTTGTCACAAGGTAATGATATGGTGAGTGGTGATAGAAATTGCTTTGTTGATGGTGAATATTCTATTGACTATACTTCATCTCTATCTCATTGCAATGATCTATCTTTGGACTTAAACACTTCTAGCACTCCAAATGTTTTACATGCTAGTGTTGCTAGTCCTTGCATATCATGTAATAGTTGTTTAACTAAATCTCATGATGATATGCTTCATTCGTCTTGTTGCCATGAAAACAATACTTCCATATCCTCTATTTCTTGTGTGGCTAACAATGTAGAGGAATCCAACATTTGTTGGAACAAGACGTGGATCTCAATGGTGCTTCAAGTATCTCTTCACCATCTTTGCCCACTACTCATTTTTGCCTTATGGCTAAGGATTCAAAGGTTTCTCCACCTTTGGAACCCTCTACATCTTGTGATGATGTGGATGGGATTCTCATGGAGCGCTTATGGATGTTGAATCCATAACAAAGAAGGGTGAGATGGTATTTGGTGCTCTCCCCAAAGGTAGCAAAGCTATCCCTCCTCTAAGTGAAATCATTGTTTATGCTATTAAGAGTAGGGAAATCATTGAGGACTTGGAAACTCAATTTCTCGAGAAATGTCAAATTGAGAGAGAGGATGCCGATGAAAAGGCATCCTTAATGAATGCCCTTGAGGAAGAGCAAGAGCTTCGAGTGTCTCTTGAGAGAAACTTGAATCTCTTGATGAATCAAATGATCTTATTATTGCTAAAATCATTAAGGAAAGAGATCATGCTATTGCTAAATATAAAGTGCTTAAAAAGGAAAAAGTTGAATTTGGTGTTGGCAATGCTAGACTAATTGAGGATATAGAGAGACTTGACAAAGCTCACAAGGCTTTAGAAAGTGAACACTCTCTCCTTATCAAGTCTCATGATCAACTCCAAACTCAACTATCTAAAAATGATGAGCTTGCCAAGTTGTCTTCTTCCATTTCTAATGTTATGATGCTTGTGCTACTAACTCCACTTCTTGTGAAGCATCTATTTTGAAGGAGAATGTTGAGCTAAGGGCTCAACTTGAGTTGCTAACTAGCAAGTATAGGAAATTGGAAGAAAGTCATGAAAAGCTATCTAGCTCTAATGATGATCTTCTAGCATCCTATGCTAGGCTAAAGTTAGCTCATGAGGCTATCACTACAAAGGTAACATCTTGTGAGCCTCATGTGGACAAAGGCACAACTTCTACTAAAATGCTTATTGCCATGTGCTAGTCCTAGTATTCATCCACTCACAATATTGCTACATCTTGTGATGAATTACTTTTATGCCTTGTTGCTCTAACAATGAAGCCTCTACTTCCTCTAGTGTTTTGTTGATACTAACCATGTAGAGGAATTAAATGAGCTCAAGGCCCAAGTCACTTCTTTGAAGAAAGACTTGGAAAAGCGTCATGTTGGGGATTCTACACTTGACAATATGTTGAGTGTTCAAAGACGCCCCAATGACAAGAGTGGACTTGGATTCAACTCCAATATCAAGAACAAGTCCAAGTTCAACAAGAAGAAAAGGGCCAAGAACAAGTTAAAGATTCGGCCAAGATTGTTTGCTTCAAGTGCAAAGTTGAAGGGCACCATGTTAGATCTTGCCCTTTGAAGAAGAAGCTCTTAGTGAGAAGCAACAAGGGAAGAAGCCTCAAGTTCAAACTCAAGTTCCTCAAGTTGAAGAACGGCCTCTTCCCAAGAAGAATCAAGCTACCCCTCCTCAAGTCAAGACTCCAACTAAGAAGAGAGGAGGAAGTAGATGTTGCTACCTATGCCGTGAGAAGGGTCACTTGCTTCTTCATGCACAAATGGTACCTTATCCAACCCCATTATTATTGATGATGATTATTCTCTTCGGAAGGATAAGGTTGGCAATGTGTTTGCCAAATATGTTGGTACTCAAAGTGGTGTCAAGAAAAGAACCATTTGGGTTGCCAAACCTATTGTGACTAACCTCTTAGGACCCAACTTGGTTGGGGACCAACAAGCTAAAACTTGATCAATAGGTGTTGTTGGAGGGCATTGGAGACTTGGCTACTTCATGAAGAATTAAGGGATCTTCATCAATTATATTATCTCAAGCCAAGTCATTTGGATTATATTGTTCTATCTCATATCCAATGTTCCTCCTTGCGGTAACTTTTATTTAAATCATATATATATTGAAAGTTGCTTGCACCCTTGCATGTGTTAGGTTTTGTACCTTGCTAGTGTTTGTATGTGTTGTGCTCTCTACTTACTTATCTTGAGTAATCAAGTATGTGTATGTTGGTTTGCACACCATTTACTTGTGTTGAGCCTTATTGCTTTTATTTGATATCTTATCTTGTTGGCTCTCTTTTTGAGAGATTAATGGACTATCCATTTTGGGGAGTGATATGCTTCGTGCACTTCACAATCCTAAAATGTGTGTACATGAGGAATACCACTTAGTGATGATATATCAATATTATCTACTCTATGTGGTATGTCATTCTCATGAGAAATTCAAATTCTATAATGTCCATTAATTTCTCTAGTTGGTTTTATTTGCCTCTTGTTAAGAAATTTGGATTATCACATTATGGGGGAGTAATAAGCTATGTGCATATTACAAACCTAGAAAATGTGAACATGTGAGGTATTGCCACCTAGAATTGATTTGTTATTAATCTTATTCCTATGTGGCATGTTGCTCAAACAAGTTCCATCTTTGGTAAAATGATTTTGTTTAATCACTCTTTTGGATCTTGTTTGCGATGGACATTCTTGGTACGGTTTTCCCCAAATATGTTCGCATATCCTTTTGGGAAATCGATTGCTTCAAGCTACTCTTTGTAGTGGCTTTGCATGATCGCGTGAATACTTGAAGCTATCAAGAATATCTATCTATTTAAGCTTTGGCCTTTAAATCTTCTCTTTTGCCATATGCTTATTTGTTGTGAAATTGGTCTTCAATATCATTCTATATACCACCGAGAAATATCTCTATATACTCCTTGTCCTTGACAAGTGATACTCATATGTGTGGTGAAATTTGTAGACCATCTTCACTTTGGCTTTTGCTTTGAATTTGCCTTATTTTTGTTGCCAAGGATTTGTTTTGATCTAACTCTCATTGTCTTCCTTGTATCTTTTGGATCCTTGTTGCTCTACTCAAAATTCGCTTTGTGCTTTCTTGTGTTAGGAAAAGCAATGATCCCATTCTTGGGAAGCTATCCTACATTGAGTAGAACATCATTCTTTAAATTGGTTTTGCATCTTATTGCTTTCCTTGAACATGACTAGTGTTTGAATAATATGTATGGAGAGTGATGATCCCATTTGTGTGCATTTTGTATTCAAATGCAAGATCATAAATAATGCACAAATCTTGGGGGAGCATCCTATATGCTTTTGAACATTAGTTGTCTTCAATTGGTATTTGATCCCGATGACGTGTCTCTTTGGAAGACAAACATTTCTCGTCTTGGTACTTTGTGCCATCATGAGAAGTGTAGAGGGTTTGGTTTATTCCTTGATGATATTTTCATCAATTGGTATCTTACTTTCATTTGGCATCTTTTCAAAGTGGTATCTTCAATCATGTGTTGATTTGGGTTTTTGATATAATTTGGACAATTCTTTTCTTGTCACACTTGTGTGTGCTTTCTTGGTTTAATTGGTGTTTTGTCCAAATTTATCTCGTTTGGTTCTTGAAAGTCTTGTGCATGCATATTTACTATATGTATATCTTATGGCATGCTTACTTTCGTTGATCCAATATATAGGATAAACTCCATCAAATCCTAAATGGCTAAGATGTGCATGAAATTCAATTTCATATCAATATGCACATATTTATGTGGAGTTTGTCCTATGTATTGTAGTTGCTCTAACTACTTTGGCCCAATAGTTTGGGACCATTTTGTACTTGAATTTGTTTTAGGTACATTGGAGATGCATTGGAAGCTTGTCTCATTTACAAGGAAGGTGTTATCACCATGTGCTTATTGGAGCCAAGCTCGGATGATCGTGAACTCTTATCTTCTACATCACCAATGCTATCTCGGTAACAAGTATCTACCTCATGCATATTTTCTAGCTTTCAACCTTGTGTAGGTTGTTCTTGGCATGAATCTCTTTGCATTTGATTGGTTCTTGCAAAACAAAACATCTTTATTGCAAATGTGAGCAAGCCGGGATGATTACATATCAAGGGGAATATATATAATCATTTATGATTCACCAATCCCAAATATGTTAATCTAGCACTTTCTTCTATGTCTCACATATGCAATATTGATGTTTTCAAAATCATTTGCCTTTTGATACTTGTTATCTTTCTCGGAGCATCCCATTTATCACCTTATCCCTTGTGGATATTTTTGATGCTATGATGAGATTGTGTTGGAAGTTCATCTATATCCTTTAAGATAAAATTGAGCTTTGTGCTATGCTTTTAAGCAATGATCTTATTGGTGTATTTATGACTTCCTCTTGGATATCATGTTCTTCACCTTTGTACCTATTTTGTGTGTGCATGTTTATTTGTGGACTTATATCTTCGTGATTGGTGTCTACTTAGAAACTTATACACATGAGAATAGTTACATCTTTAATTGGTATTCCAATTCTTTAGTGACCACCTCTTATTGTTTTTGATTCTTTGGTGGTTTCTAAAAGCACAAGCTTTGTTTTTCATTTGGTATTTTTTTAATAAGCTTGTGGACCTATTTGCTACTCTTTGTTTGTGTTCAATTATCTAGGAGGGAGTGAGGATTCCATGTTGTGCACACCATATTGAAATGCAAATCCTACTTGTGCACGTACCTTGGGGAGTTCCCTCTTGATTTTTAGAACACTTGGTTGGTCTTATCATAATATCTTCTTATGTTTATTGGTTTTTCGGATCCTTTGATTGGTTACTTCTTTTGTCGAAGTATCTTTCAATTTGATTTTCTTTTGCAATCTTTGGATCCTCAATATAGTTTGATCTCCTTCCCAACTATTCGTCATTGGATATGTGCATTTGATTTCACTCATATTATGAGAAATGCACACATATGGGGGAGCTCTTACTATATTGGCCTTCTAAATTTTTCCTCCCATTTCGGCAATCGATGCCAATGGGGGAGAAGTTTAGAGGGTTTAAGGGAATTTGGTTTTATGCTTTAGTTTCGTTCTTAAGCATTTGCCTTTCTGCTCTTGCATCCTTGCTCTTTGTGTTGCATGGTTGCTTAATTCATTATATAAACCCTCGTAAAAGGGATTGTCATCAATTACCAAAATGGGGAGATTGAAAGTGCATGTGTTGCCCCATGCGTGGTTTTGGTAATTAATGACAATCCTTATGGACTAATGTTTGCATTGAGATATACTTGTAGATCTTGTCCATAGGAAAAGATTGGAGTTCATGTGTTGGACTCTAGAAGATTACATGATGACCAAGGTTCATCCAAGGGTTTATATGAAGAATGGTCATGTGAGAGTTGAGCTTATTGCAAGCATGGCTTGGAAAAGAAGATTGAGTGAACTTCATGTTTATCTCCAAGCCATCATCTATATCAAGAGAAGAATATGAAGCGCAAGTGGATACATGAAGACGGAGCTTAGCGAGGCTCTCCCATAATGGAGTATGGGGGAGCATTTGGAGATCTTCATCAAGCATGTGCTAGCAAGCACAATCAAGAAAGTGTTCCAACTTGAGGAGTCAAGATCGTCATCATCTAGCTCAAGTGGAATGCGCAAGGCAAAGGTATGATCTTGATAGGGTTTCTATTTTACCGGTCTCGTGGTGTTAGTGGGAGACCGGGTTATAGGATAGACGGCGTACTATCAAGAGGGGCTCTCAAGTGAGTAACTTGATCGCATCTTTGTGTAGAGCTCAAAC
Source organism: Poa pratensis (assembly GCA_947311845.1). Taxonomy (NCBI): domain Eukaryota; kingdom Viridiplantae; phylum Streptophyta; class Magnoliopsida; order Poales; family Poaceae; genus Poa; species Poa pratensis. The sequence goes on along the minus strand of CAMZMU010000074.1, from coordinate 108,927,180 downwards.
ATTTGCATACTTAGAATATCATCTTTCTTGATTCTTATTTGGCTTTATCCATGTGAGGATTTAGAGATTGTGTTCATTTCCATACCAAGCTCTAATTCATCAAAAATGGATTTCATATGAATATCTTGTGATGTTTTTGATGTTGGAGGTTTTACCGATTCATCTTTTGTAGAGAGGTCAAACTCTCCTCTTGTGTTCTCCTTCTCACATGATGGACTATGATGTGTATATGCATAATCTTTTAGAGCTTATGAGTATCTTCTAACAAGCCCAAGATCATAGAAAACGGAGTCCGGATGAGAAACATATTGCGGTTTTGGTTTGGAGGTTTTATCGGTTATTCTTTTATAGAGAGGTCTAACCTTTCCCCATTTGGTTTTATCCTCCATTGTTGGACTATGATGTTTCCCTGCATAATCTTGTCGTGCTCGTTGTGGTGATGCAACGAGCCCAAGAACATTGAAAACGGAGTCCGGATGCAAAACTTATTGTCGTTTTCGTATTGGTGTTTCTGCAGTTTTCTGGGGGGCGGAAATTTCCGGACTTTAGGCCAGAAATATCCGCCCCCCCCCCGGAAATTTCCGGCAAAATTTCCGGCCCGAGCTCAGTACTGAAATATTGGGGGACTTAGCCATTTTTCGGGGGTCCGGAAATATCCGGTACTTGCACCGGAAATATCTGGCCCCTGTTTTCCTGCTAACGGCTCCTTTTCTTGGGGACCTATATAAGGCCCCCTTCTTCCCCAATGGTTTTTTTAGCTCTTCTAAGCTTGTTTGCTCTCTCTCCCCCACCATTGTTGACCTTGGAAAGCTTGCCCCTCTCCCAATTCCTCCCATGATTCTTGCATATCTTTGAGGGATTTGAGAGAGGAGATCTAGATCTACAATTCCACCAATCCATCTCTCCTCTATGTGAGGGGAACCTAGTAGATCTTGATCTTGGAGTTCTTGTGTGGTTCTCTTCTTTGTTCTTCCTCTCTTCTCCCCCCATAAGCATTTGTTGCTTGTGGTGGGATTTGAGAGTGAAGGATTTGAGCACTTGTGCTCTTGCCATTGCATTGTGCTGCATCGGTTTGTGCTCTCCACGAGGATTCGTGGAAGTTGAAAGCTTGTGAACTTGTTACTCTTGGGTCCTTGGACCCTAGACGCCCGTGTGGTGGTTGAGACCCTTGTGTGGTCACTTGTAGCTGTTCGGGAGCCCCCAATCCCGTTGTGGGTTGTGCCCCGGATCGTTGTTGAAAGGCTCCGGATTTCCGCCTCGAAGGATTCCGATAGTGGAAGGTGAACCAAACCTTTGTGGTGCGGTTCATCGGAGAAAAAGGTGAAACCTTTGTGGTTGTTGAACCATTGTGTTGGTTCACACCTCTCCAACGAGACGTACTCCCCTAAAAAGGAGGAACTCGGGAATACATCCTCGTCTCCGCGTGCCTCGGTTATTTCTATACCCGAGCTTTTTACTTATGCATTTTACATTGTGATAGCCTTCGTGCTTGAAGTATTATATATTGCTATCACCTTGTTACTTGTCTTGCTTAGCATAAGTTGTTGGTGCACATAGGTGAACCTAGTTTATTTAGGTTGTTGGCTTGTTAATTTAAACATCTATTTTTATTCCGCAATTATCAAGCCTAAACCGGAAAAGTTTTAATCGCCTATTCACCCCCCCCCCTCTTGGCGACATCCTTGTCCTTTCACCGATGCAAATCCTCAGATTTTGTAGCAAAATTCTTCTCCTTCCCTAAGATTTTTGTAGCAAAATTTTCTCCTTCTGATGCAAACCCACGTTAGGGTTGTAGCAGATATTTTTATAGCTTTTCAAGCTGTTCATGGTGGCACTGCCAAGTGGTGCCAGCAATGGCCGGAGTCGGGATGCTTCAATTGGCTGTCGACGGTGCTGCCGGCCAACGACGGCGATGCCAAGGTTCTCGTGTTGCTGCAAAGGGGCCGTCGATGTTGTGGCCTTGGACCGTCTTCTCCGGCGAGGAGGCCTCTGCTTACAACGTGCTCCTCACCGTCGGCTTCACGGCGGAGCAGGGTCCGACGCCCAGCACTACTTCGCGCGCGACGGCTGATGGTGCGGCGGAGTTGTAGGCGCGACCCATGTGCGTTGTTTCCCGCGAGCACCTATGTGTGAAAGCGACGTTGATCCAATGGCCACAAAAGTTTCATCGGACGACTCTCCACCCTGGGGATCGGCGCGCGGGATCCCCCGGGGGACGCCTAGTTCCGTCCTGATCTAACGGCAGCACACCAGATAGTTCAGAATCGTCGAGTTACTAGATGCAAGTTCAGATCTGAACTAGTAATGGTCAACGATAACCTTCTCTCTCTGCTCACATCTTCACTTTTTTTTGAAGGATTCATGCCCATTAATCAAACAGAGTTGAGAGCTACAGACATGTTTAAACCATGCGGTGGTTCAACTAACCACACATGTCTACCAGGGAATCTTGCCAAACGGGCAAGGGCATCGCCCTTCGCATCGCTGGACATAGCCAGGTTACTAGGTTAGCAAGCATCTTGTTGGACCTGGGCACCCGAAGAAGCAGCATTTGGAAACTTCTGGAGCAGCCGTGCTTTGTTCTCCCAGGTTGTCCAAGATGATGGTAATCCTGCCAATTGAACCTGCACCAGGGTAGTAGTGTTTTTGCCCGTAGGGATTAGTTTATTATCTAATATCTGAAAAAGAGTGAGATCCCCATCCATGACAGCACATTGTGATGGGTAGATCATGCTGAGCGACAATGTTAGTTGGAAGCCGGTTTCAAGAGAGAGAGATGCATAGCATTTTTTTTTTACTTCGGAGACAAATCTAGTTTGTAAGCAGCAGCTCAAATTTTCTGTAAAAGACCTTCTAACAATTGGTGTTTGCACAATTTCAAGTACAGGTACACCAACTGAGAAATGTCTTTCCACCCTATGCTTGTCGGCTCGACTTTCCATACGTTGCTGAGCCCTGAGCAAATTTTGTTGAATGAACCTGTCATGACGGCAGACAGTACTCCGTCAGACAATACGTGTGACGCAACTGAAGACGGCAACGAGTCCAAGGAAGCATCGACTCCGCGAGTGGGCCCAGCGTGCAGGGCTGAGAGAGGCGTGTGTGGTTGGGGCTGTATGCCAGAGAACGAGGTGCTGTTATAAACCTCTATAGAGCTTCGTGCTTTGGAAGTTAATGAAAAAGAAAACAATACTCTGCTCCTATCTCATGTTCTTCTCTACCTGTTCCTTCCTGCTTTTCCCCACCCCTTAACTCCAGATCTATTTGTTCTTCTCTGTTCTTTACTTCGATTCCTGGATGATGGGTTGTAACAACATGGTATCAGAGGTCGAGTTCGTTGGGATTCTGCTTCCGTATTCTCTCGATTGATCGGTAACATCCACTGTGAAGGTTAGTGAACTCCTTCGGGCTGTTCGCTGTAAATCCCGATCTAGGTTCGATCAATTTGGAGGGGAGCACCACGGCTCCTTCGAAACCAGGATTACAGGTCTGCCAAGTAGTAGAGGCGATGGAGGCATCGGAGGAACGGATCATGGCGCGACTGACGGAGCTCACGCGCCAGGTCGGCGGCCTAACGGAGATGAAGGAGAAGCTCGAGGAATTGGGCACCCAATTTCACCAGCAGGTTGACCGCATCGACCAGCTGCAAGTGAAGCTGGACCTCTCCATGACCACGCTGGGGGAGGTTCGCCTTGAGCAGGAGAAAATCGCGCGCACCGCCAAGGCACCACCACCACCGCCGCCTCCGATCCAGATTGCGGGGAAGGACACGGCGGGGATCATAGGTCCGCCACCGCGTGTGCCGACGCCGCACGGACCTCGACAGCCACCAACTCCTTACGCCAGTGCAGCGGCCTCGCCTGGATTCGAACCCGAAGACCCCGGAGATCCAGGAGCAAGCAGACCGAGGAAAACGTGGATGCCCAAGATGGATTTTCCCCGTTTTGACGGTGAGAAACCTGTGATTTGGATTGATCAATGTAACGATTACTTCAAGCTCTACGACATCCCTGCCGGTTTCAAGGTCACAGCTGCTTCTATGCACATGTCCGGTGATGCTGCTCTGTGGTTACAGTCTTATAAAAAGATGTATGATATTGTGGATTGGGACTACATGTGTGCTGCTGTGTTAGAAGAATTTGAAATCAATGGTCATCGTCGCAAAATGTGTGAGTTACTGCAACTCAAACAACTGGGAACAGTAGAAGAGTACAGAAAGCAGTTTGAACACTTGATGTATGAACTATTGATGTACGAAGTGCAGAGCAAGGTCTTCTTTGTCACACAGTTCGTTTTGGGTCTGAAACCAGAGATTCGGGCAGGAGTGGAACCACATTTACCTGCATCAGTTCAAGAAGTTGTCACTCTAGCTGTCATTCATGAAACACTGCTGGAAGGACAGAGGAAGGGGAATAAATATCCAGGAGTTAACAAACCAATGCAACAAGGGCAGAAACAAGGTGAATTCAAAATGCAACCTGGTGACTTGTGGAAAGCCAAGCAACTGAAAGAGTTTCGGAGAGCTAACGGCTTGTGTTACAAATGTGGTGAAAAATTTGCTCAAGGACATCAATGTGCAGTTCAACTAGCGGCACAATTGCGTGCAATGCAAGAGGGAAACACAATTCTACCTGATGAACTATTGGATACGTTGGCTGCACAAGAGCAGGACAGTGATCTGATGCACATTTCAGTTAGTGCCTTGGCAGGCACTGAACATCCCAATATTGTCCGACTAATGGCTCAAATAAGCAATCAACACATACTTATCCTCATTGATTCTGGTAGCTCACACAGCTTTGTGGACCAGGCGTTAGTTGACAAACTGAAATGTCCAACTAGAGGAGTCCTGCCGACACAAGTAAAAGTGGCTAATGGGCAAAAGATGTTATGTACTGAAGAAATACCAGACTTTCAGTGGTGGGTACAGAGCAATACTTTCACACATTCCATGAAAGTCCTACCACTAGGAGGGTATGATTGCATTTTAGGCATGGATTGGCTGGAACAACAGGGAGAAATGATCTGTCAGTGGAAGGAAAGATGGGTGGAATTTCTTCACAAGGGACACCTAGTGAGGCTACAGGGCATTGTTGATAAGTCAAGTCGACCACTTTCAGAAGTGTCATGTACACAGCTCCTTAAGTGGCACGCAAGCAATGAAATTTGGGCAGTTGCAGTGTTGACAGATAATCCAGAAGGCATACAACAGGATATTCCAGACACAATCAAACAAGTGTTGCATCAATATCCAAGTGTATTTCATGATACAAAGGATCTACCCCCACATAGAGAGTATGATCATGCAATTAACCTACTGCCAGATGCGGTGCCTGTGAATTCGAGGCCGTATAGATACTCTCCTCTTCAAAAAGACGAAATAGAAAGACAAGTGCAGGAAATGCTACAGGCAGGGATAATACTGCCCAGTATGAGCCCTTTTGCATCCCCTGTTTTGCTAGTAAGAAAGAAGGATGGAAGCTGGAGGTTCGGTGTGGACTACCGAAAATTGAATTCCATCACAGTAAAGAGCAAATTTCCATTACCTATAGTAGATGAATTGTTGGATGAGCTTGCAGGGGCCAAATTCTTCTCCAAATTGGACCTCAAGGCAGGGTACCATCAAATTCGAATGGTAGAGTCGGATGAGTACAAAACTGCTTTCAAGACTCATGCTGGACAATATCAGTTTAGGGTCATGCCCCTTGGTTTAACAAATGCTCCTGCAACCTTTGAATGTCTGATGAACACAGTGTTTGCTCCCCACATAAGGAAATTCATCCTTGTCTTCATGGATGACATCTTGGTTTACAATAAATCACTAGAGGAGCACAAAACTCATTTGCGGACTGTTCTTCAAATCTTGCACAACAACAAACTCACTGCTAAGCTTAGCAAATGTTCATTTGCTCAGAACAAGTTGGAGTATTTGCGCCACATTATTTCAGATAAAGGTGTGGCCATGGATCCAGAGAAGACAGCTGCTATGCTGAACTAGCCTGTGCCGAGTAATGTGACAGAATTGAGAGGGATATTGGGATTCACAGGGTATTATAGAAAATTTGTTCCACATTATGGTTGGATAGCAAAACCACTGACTAACCTCCTCAAACAGAAGGCTTTTATCTGGACACCTGAAGCTCAGCAAGCCTTCGAGAAGCTGAAGCTAGCTATGAGTACAACACCGGTGTTGGCATTACCTGATTTTCAGAAGCCATTCACCATTGAGACCGATGCATGTGATGAGGGAATTGGCGCCGTGCTTCTGCAGTCAGGGCACCCTATAGCATATTACAGTAAAGCCTTGGGACCAGTAAACAGGAAGCTCTCTATTTACGAGAAGGAATTTCTGGCTATTATCATGGCAGTGGATAAATGGAGATCTTATCTTCATAGAGGGCCATTCACCATCAAAACCGACCACAAAAGTCTCTGTAACTTGGGTGATCAGCAACTGACATCAGAATTACAAAAGAAAGCAATGACAAAATTGATTGGGCTCCAATACAAATTTTAGTACAAGAAGGGTCAGGACAACATTGTGGCAGATGCATTGTCCAGGGTTGGTCATAAATTCAGTGTTGCTGCAATTTCGGATGTCAACCAGTCTGGTTACAAGAAATATTGAATTCTTATCAGCTGGATCCAATTGCTCAAAGATTGCTTATACAATTGGCAGTGCATCGCCCAAATGAAGAAGGATTTTCCTTGACTGAAGGTCTTATTCGGCGGGATGGCCGTATCTGGATAGGAGCTAATGCCGGTCTCCAAACCAAGATCATACAGACTTTGCACTCTACTTCAGTGGGAGGACACTCGGGCATTCAGACTTCTTATCAAAGGATCAAGAAACTCTTCATATGGAAAGGCATGAAACAAGATGTAGAAAATTTCATGAAACAATGTGCCATATGTCAGCAAGCAAAGCATGAGCATTGTGCAACTCCTGGCTTGTTGAATCCATTGAAACGACTAGAAGGACCTTGGGAGGATATCACCATGGACTTCTTTGAAGGTCTTCCGAAATCAAATGGATATAATGCAATTTTGGTAGTTATGGACAGGTATACGAAGTATGCTCACTTCTTACCTCTCAGACACCCCTTCACTGCTCATCAAGTCGCAAAATTGTTCATGGACAATGTGGTAAAATTGCATGGCATTCCTCTGTCCATTGTGTCTGACAGAGACAAAAAATTTACAAGCTCATTTTGGCGTGATTTATTCAAGTTGCTGGACACACAGTTACAGCTCAGCACAGCATATCATCCACAAACGGACGGCCAGAGTGAGAGAGTCAATCAATGCCTTGAGCAGTATCTAAGATGTGCTACACAAGCTACACCAACTAAATGGGTTAACTGGATCTCTATGGCGGAATTCTGGTATAACACGTCGTTTCACACCTCTTTGGGATGTTCTCCATACAAGGCTTTGTATAACAAGGAACCAAACTATGGTATGCTACCAGACTTCTCATCTACTGATAATTCCGATGTGCTGAGTACATTGCAGGACAGAGAACACCATGCAGCCATGTTGAAACACAATCTGGCAAGAGCTCAACTGCGTATGAAACATACGGCTGATGCAAAGAGGTCACCAAGGGAATTCCAAGTGGGCGAACAGGTTTATCTTAAACTTCAGCCTTATGTGCAACAGTCAGTTGTGCGGCGCCCTTCTCCAAAATTGTCATACAAGTTTTTTGGACCTTATGAAATTTTGGCACGAATTGGTCCAGCAGCATACAAGTTAGCACTGCCATCCGACAGTCAAGTCCATCCAGTTTTCCATGTCTCTCAGCTGAAACAACACATTCCAGATCACACACCAGTGTTTACAACATTGCCTAATCCATTGACTCATGATACTCTTGAATTGGTGCCAGATCACATCTTGGACAGAAGAATGATGAAGAAGGGAAATACAGCGCATTTGCAGGTGCTTGTGCAGTGGTCATCACTTCCAGATACTATGGCAACCTGGGAAGACTATGAGGTGCTGCGTCGCAGGTTTCCAGATGCTCCAGCTTGGGGACAAGCTGGCTCTCAAGGGCCCGGCAATGTCATGACGGCAGACAGTACTCTGTCAGACAATACGTGTGACGCGACTGAAGACGGCAACGAGTCCAAGGAAGCATCGACTCCGTGAGTGGGCCCAACGTGCAGGATTGAGAGAGGCGTGTGTGGTTGGGGCTGTATGCCAGAGAACGAGGTGCTGTTATAAACCTCTGTAGAGCTTCGTGCTTTGGAAGTTAATGAAAAAGAAAACAGTACTCTGCTCCTATCTCGTGTTCTTCTCTACCTGCTCCTCCCTGCTTTTCCCCACCCCTTAATTCCAGATCTATTTGTTCTTCTCTGTTCTTTACTTCGATTCCTGGATGATGGGTTGTAACAGAACCTTTGCATATCATCTTTTTCTTTCAACCAACTGGTCAGGCAGGTCCGGTACCGTGTCACTCATGGAAGTGGATAGTTCTTGCAGACCAAAATGTTTTAGCTTGTACCCATAAGAAACCTCAAAGGTGATTTCCCTAGGGCTGAGTGAAATGTTGTGTCGTACCAAAATTCTGCCTGAGAGAATCATTTAGAGCATTTTGCTGGGCATGCTTGAGTCATACACCTGAGATATGTTTCCAAACATTATTTTAAATGATCAGCCTGACCATTTGTTTGTGGGTGGTAGCTCGAACTCATGTTGAGAGTGGTATCAGTGATTTTGAACAGTTGTTGCCACAGTGCAGGGAAAGAGAGGCGGCTACCTGCGAGTAGAACATGAGGCGGTGGCAGAGTTTAGGGATGGACACCAGCCTTTCGTGTTAATCCGACGATGGGGAAATACACAAATTTGTGACTGTCTGATTGGATCGGCCGAAAGAGCAACCACACTCCTGTTCCTAGGGAACTGGTTGGTGGTTTGGAAAGATACCAAGCCAACATCGGGAAGGCCAACAACCCTGTTTTTTTTGCGAATCAGGAACTATATTAATCAGATAGAGTGGTTACAATCTTTCGCTAGTATGCTTGTCGCCTTGTAGTACAACTCAAGGTGGCTTACATGTTTTTCTCTTCAAGAGAACGAATCAACTACATTGTTCCCTGTGAGATTCCCTATTTGAGTAATGAGTGAATTACTTTCGCCCAAAATTTAGAGCACGCGTATCATCTTGTGAACTAAGTCGGAAAAGTTTCTATGAATATTATTTTTCTGTTTCAAGAAGACCCTGGTTTTAATCTATCACAAACTAGTAGCCAACATGTTGATTTTGCTGCATGACTTCCTCTGCTAGTCTTTCTGTTCACACACATGGTTTTCCACTGTCAATAACTATGTGTTTTTTTTCGAACCTCGGCAATGCCTTTGATTGATAAAGTCGAAAAGAGTTGGACAGTTTATGAGAGAAACCGCCGAAAACCGTACAACACAACGCACCACACTGGCCCCAAGGCCACGCCCCAAAAAACGAGTCGACGACTATGTCGCCTGTGTAGATGTGCTTTGTCTCCACAGGTTGGACTTGACCTATCCTTCAAAAAAAATATGACCTAGACTTGCTGGTGTGTGCTAGTTTGTCGATGTGGTTCTGTCATGCTTGTCCTTCTCTGAGAAAGTGGAGACACCCCCAATACGTATACTAAGCTGGGGCACGAACCCCAAGCGATGATGCACAGATGAGTGGACATGCTAGTTATTTACACTAGAAAATTCTAAAGCTCCAATGCTCTTCCTGCTCCCACATTCAGAAGGCCTTCGATTTGTTTTAGTAGCAGTGGGCATCTGATGCATGTAAAATGCATACATGAACTTTGCACTTTAATTGCTTATATTCCAATCATATTTGCATCATATAAGGGTTATATCAATGTTTTATAATGATTTTGGGAATACTTCATAGTTTTCCCATTTATTTGGAATTAACCCTGTTTTTCCAGAAAACGTCTTTTTTAGTGTTTCAGACTTTCCGGGAGCTTCGGGACTCCAAAAAGGGCAAGGTCAAAGAGCACGGTTCAGAATTTTCGAGACGAACGCAATGGGCTTAAATTGAAGACCAGAAGCCCAACAGGCTGGAAATGGGAGGGTCCCACGCGGCCTAAAGTACATGGCCGCGTGGGCCCAGCTCGTTTCCCCTCGGAGCTCCGTGGCCGTCGATTTTCTCCACCGACTCGTCTTGACCTAAAAACGCCTATAAAAAAGGTCCCCTGGCGTTTCGCGAAAGGAGGCGGCGGAGAAACACAGAACCACGAAACAGAGAGTCAGAAGGCTGCCGCCGGAGAAGATCGGAGGGGGGAAACGCTGCCGGAATCGCCTCCGGAGGGCTCCACCCCCCTCCGGCGTGTTCATCATCAACATCTACAGCAAGAACTTCTCCATCATCACCACCGTGAAGACCAGCACCATCTCCATCACCATCTTCGTGATCCACTTCATCCCCCTCATAGTTTGAGATTGTTCGAACCCTAGCTATTGTCTAAGTACTATTCTACATGTTTGTGAATTGTTACTTGTCATTGTTTTGTGGGGAGATTATAATTTCAGATTGTGTTGTATCACTTATACCATTGAATCATACATGTCTTCGCGTTGTGAGTAGTTCTCTCATGTTCCTGGGGGCATAGGATGGATTGTCAATGATTTCTACTTAACATGTATTGAGTATTTGGTCAAGTTTTTATCTTTTATGATTGTCTTGATGTACAATGTATGAAGTGCACCATACATTGAGTAATGCATGAAGGTGTTTCACACTAGTGTAATGAATTGAGGGAGACTTGGGAGGACACGTAAACCTGAGACCGATCATGAAGTTACATTAGGAGGGGATTTATATCGGGGACCTTAGAGTGTAATGCTATGGTGGGACTTTTTGTCTTAATAACTCTTGTGCAGTCATTTACTTGGCCACATGATCCATCATAAGGGGTTTAGTTTATTTATTTAGCTACACCTAATTATGGCTCCGTCCAAAGAAGATTAAAACTTGACAAAATGTTTACCTTGTTGTTCTAGAAATATTTTTGCCATGAAATCCATGTAGCCCTTGGGAACGTTTTCCACGCATAAGAAACACCACTCAAGCTTGTCCTCTTGCTGCATAGGGGATTGGGCTTTCTCTCTCTTTGAGAGCTTTCACTCATCATATTTTATTTTCAGCTTTGCATTCTCTACACCAAAAAACCCAAAAACACTTGCATCATTTTAGTTTGTCTAGTGCATAGATAATAAGAGAAGTGACACTCTTATTTGAGAGGATAAATACTTATACCTTCTACTCCTCGTGGGATCGATACTAATACTTACACAGCGAAGACTTCAACGATCTCCTGCACTTGGGAGTCATCAAGACAGTTTTCTGGCGCCGTTGCCGGGGAGTGTAGCGCTTAAGTTTTTATTCTTGTTTGCACTAGATATTTATTTTCAGTTTTGCATTTAGTTTAGTTTTGCATACATCCATATATCAAAAACACAAAAAAATTAGAAAATGGAAAATACCAAAAAAACTCGTGTTCTGGGCATAATTCCGGATATAAAGGAAGCTATGTTTAGACAATTGAATGCTGCTAAGATTGCCAAGGAATATAGAGAATCAAAGGAAGGGAAAATACTAAAAGGTTTCATGATGGAATTAAATTATATTGCTGAAGAGTTGCTTTTACACCATGATGCAACTTGTATGTTTTGCTCTGAACAAAAAGATAAGCACTTTGAATTCCAATGTAGGTTCCATGAAGAATGTACTATTGCATCTTACCATGCTGACGATTATGCTTATTTAGGAATGGAACAAGTGGAGGAATTTGTTACTTTCAAGGCATCTTTTGAACTGCAAACTTTCATTCATGAAAATAAAACTTGCCCTATAGCTAATAAATTTGAAAGAGAGATAGATTTTATTCTTGAATATTGCATAATCAACTTCTCTCAAAATATTTATGTTGTTGAATATAATGAGGCTCCCCAAGAAAGCACTGATGTTTTGCAGGAAGAAGATGATGAAAACATAAGCTTGGAAGAGGAAGAATGTGAAGAAGTGGATAAAAACCTAAGCTTGGGGATGCCCATGCAATCTCAAGAGGATGATGGAAATGATGAACAGCTAGAGAATGAAGAGTTGGATCTCCCAACTTCACCATCAACAAATGATAGTAACACTCAAACTCAAAAATCTTTTGTTATTTATGAGAATCCATGTTATGATGAGGGTGAAACTGAAAATGCTATGGTCCTATATGATAACCCATGCTATTATGATGAAACTAAAAATGCTCCTTTACTTTCTATTAATGCTACTAGTGAACTTATTGATGATAATGAGGAGTATTGCTTAAATATGCTATATGATAATGCTTTAGATGATGGTCCTATGCTTATTGATAAACCTCCATGTTTAGTTGTTACTAAATTATGTGAGGATAAAAATGACATACTTGCTGTTTGTGATAGTGCTCTTACTCATGAGAGCCCTACTTTGTTCTTGAACTCTCCTACTTACACCATAAAGGAGAAATTTGCTTATGTTGAGAAATACTTATGTGGTTTGCAATTATCTTTAGTTCCAAATCTTTGTTGCAACCATGATATTAAACTTGATATTGATCTTAACAACTATTTTGAAAGAGGGAAGCATGCTAATAAACTCCAAAATAAATTTAATGATCCTCATTATTTCCCAAATTATCTAAGTTGGAAGATTCTATTGGTTATATGGTTGAATACACTTTTACTACTTGCAACTATTATGAAAGAGGAGGTGATAAGAACCCTCTTTATGCTACTAATAATTATGGGCTGCAAGTAACATATGCATTGGGAAACTTCATTCATATACAAAATGCCAATGCATAGAAAGAAAGTTAGACTTCGTTGTTATTACTTTTGTGTTCTATTTTTCTCTCAACCAGGTTTCAACTTGACTATTATTTTGATTGGTTTGAGAACACCATGGGACCCTGGTATTATGCATGGAACACTTCCCAAGAAAGAGGGGAACATCAAGTTCAAGCTCCCTCATGAGCTTCAAATACAAAAAGTAAGAAGCCTAGCTATATGGCTATAAAGAAAGCGCTTTGCGGGAGGCAACCCGGTTATTTTTGTGTGTGATTTTTCTTTGTGTCCTCTTGCTGTAACAAGAGATTTTGTGTCTAGTTAGTTTCTGGAGTTTTTAATAAAGTGCCAAGTTTTACCCATTTTGGTCTTGAAAAGTTGCTTATAGCGTTCGGAGATTTTATTCCTGCACGAATCAGTGCACGGTATGATTTTTAATTCTTATTCGTAACTCCGAATGAGCTCATATTTGAACTGTAGTTGCAACTTTTCATCCTCTGTATGCATGAATTTTTTCGGAATTTTTCGAGAAAGTTTGGTAGGGTAGAAAAATACGTTTTGCTGCTGCTGTTTTTCTGGACAGATTCTGTCCCATTTTGTTTGATGCATGCTTTGAGCTTTTAAGTTGAATCTTTTTGATCCAATTGAGTTTATGAGTAGGCATACAACATTATACACTTTCTGGACATCTCATATGAATTTTTGTTCAAGGATTATATGCAGCAAGAAACATATTTGTTTATCACTATTAATGCACCCCACAGAAAAGAAATGGGAGAAACGGTGTTTTGAAGTTTTTTCACAGGGATTGGAGGAGATGCACCAAGAGCTATCCAAGGATGGTGAAGACCATAAGCTTGGGGATGTGAAGACAACCCCACTGGACCTACACACTCTCGGTTTGCACACGTCCAACTTCTGTTTTTCGATCGAAACACTTTATCGCATAAACTTGGAGCGTCGTTTTTGTTTTTGTTTGAGTCTTGAGAGACCACCACACTATCATTTATATATGAGAGCTACTGGAAATATGGGTTGAAATATGTTGGATGCTTTTATAAGATTGGGAAAAGGGATGTTTGAGTTGATTTTTAATGATACATATAGTTGCATGATTCATGAGCTTGTTTATGAGTAATAGTTTGCAAATCCTTTTTGAAGAGCTATAACTTATTCATGTTTTGGTGCTGATTGTTATTTTACTTGGTTTAACATGGATTAGTTAGTTCTATGGACACTCATGCATGCATCTAGATGGTCAACTTTCTCCCTTTGCTAGCCCAAAAATTCCAACAATAAAAACTTGTTTCCAACACCTTCAACCAAAGTTTTTCCAGTGAGTCCACCATATCTACCTATTAGCTTTATGCTATTCCGAGTTGTTTATCATGTTATTTTGTTATCTATACCTCTGAATTAAAATGCTTATGTTATTGATTGATGGGAAAAGTTGGTTATATAGCTCTCACGAACTTGATGCACATTTACTTATTGCATAAATAAAACATGACCCATTGTGATTAAAATTATGATGTATGGCTTGACAAATGTTCGGTTGGAGTTAGCATATGTGCTGTCACATGGAAGCTTTCAACATGCTCTTCATTATTTAGTTGATATCATGTACTTTTGTTTATGGATGCTTACCATGGTGAAATGATGGAAATGAGTAGGTTTAAATGAGTTTGTATAAATGGTTAGAGAGACGCCTGGGCCGCTAATCTAAGCCATGCATCATTCATGGTGGAAATTTACTTACATGCTATGGTGAATTATGATACACCTTACAATAAAAAGCTATCCAATGGTAAATAAAAAGGGTGTTGAGATTTTCATTTGTTTGTTTGTCTTGTCATTTTGATATGGGCTTGTTCCATATCCTGGGACAAGAGGTACCCCAGTTGACGCTCTTGATGATACTATTTTACTTACAATGATATTTAAATTGAACTTGCTTTGTTTCCTAGTTGAGTAACATGGTGTAGGTACTTGTATTCAAGGGGCATGAGACATCAACCTTTACTTTGTCAAGCACACTACTCATATTTGCTTCACTTTAAACTTAATCATTCAAGATGCTATGATAGGGGAATGAGAGCTTGACACCAAGGATTACCACATTGCAATCATTAACTTAAGTAGAGAGTTTGGAGGTTAGATGAAACTTATGCATGTTTTACCTCTACTCATTATACATCTTTCCAAAGTGTCCACCTATCATATTCAGATTTTCATCATCACTCTATGACCAATGTAGGATGTCCATACTTATCATTATGCATACATGTGGTCCATACTACTATCTGTTATGTTACACTTTGTGAACTATCATTGAACATCCTTGCATTGAATACTTGATATCACTTCATAAACTATCTTGCATATTGCTACTCCTTTGAAGAATGAATCATTTGACTATATGTAGCAATAGTAATCATCTTTGATATTCATTGTTAAGTATTAAATTGCAAAGTCCATGTTAGTTTTATCATCTTCATACTCGAGGACGAGCATGGATTAAGCTTGGGGATGTTGATGCATGTAAAATGCATACATGAACTTTGCACTTTAATTGCTTATATTCCAATCATATTTGCATCATATAAGGGTTATATCAATGTTTTATAATGATTTTGGGAATACTTCATAGTTTTCCCATTTATTTGGAATTAACCCTGTTTTTCCAGAAAACGTCTTTTTTAGTGTTTCAGACTTTCCGGGAGCTTCGGGACTCCAAAAAGGGCAAGGTCAAAGAGCACGGTTCAGAATTTTCGAGACGAACGCAATGGGCTTAAATTGAAGACCAGAAGCCCAACAGGCTGGAAATGGGAGGGTCCCACGCGGCCTACATGGGCCCAGCTCGTTTCCCCTCGGAGCTCCGTGGCCGTCGATTTTCTCCACCGACTCCGTCTTGACCTAAAAACGCCTATAAAAAAGGTCCCCTGGCGTTTCGCGAAAGGAGGCGGCGGAGAAACACAGAACCACGAAACAGAGAGTCAGAAGGCTGCCGCCGGAGAAGATCGGAGGGGGGAAACGCGCCGGAATCGCCTCCGGAGGGCTCCACCCCCCTCCGGCGTGTTCATCATCAACATCTACAGCAAGAACTTCTCCATCATCACCACCGTGAAGACCAGCACCATCTCCATCACCATCTTCGTGATCCACTTCATCCCCCTCATAGTTTGAGATTGTTCGAACCCTAGCTATTGTCTAAGTACTATTCTACATGTTTGTGAATTGCTACTTGTCATTGTTTTGTGGGGAGATTATAATTTCAGATTGTGTTGTATCACTTATACCATTGAATCATACATGTCTTCGCGTTGTGAGTAGTTCTCTCATGTTCCTGGGGGCATAGGATGGATTGCAATGATTTCTACTTAACATGTATTGAGTATTTGGTCAAGTTTTTATCTTTTATGATTGTCTTGATGTACAATGTATGAAGTGCACCATACATTGAGTAATGCATGAAGGTGTTTCACACTAGTGTAATGAATTGAGGGAGACTTGGGAGGACACGTAAACCTGAGACCGATCATGAAGTTACATTAGGAGGGGATTTATATCGGGGACCTTAGAGTGTAATGCTATGGTGGGACTTTTTGTCTTAATAACTCTTGTGCAGTCATTTACTTGGCCACATGATCCATCATAAGGGGTTTAGTTTATTTATTTAGCTACACCTAATTATGGCTCCGTCCAAAGAAGATTAAAACTTGACAAAATGTTTACCTTGTTGTTCTAGAAATATTTTTGCCATGAAATCCATGTAGCCCTTGGGAACGTTTTCCACGCATAAGAAACACCACTCAAGCTTGTCCTCTTGCTGCATAGGGGATTGGGCTTTCTCTCTCTTTGAGAGCTTTCACTCATCATATTTTATTTTCAGCTTTGCATTCTCTACACCAAAAAACCCAAAAACACTTGCATCATTTTAGTTTGTCTAGTGCATAGATAATAAGAGAAGTGACACTCTTATTTGAGAGGATAAATACTTATACCTTCTACTCCTCGTGGGATCGATACTAATACTTACACAGCGAAGACTTCAACGATCTCCTGCACTTGGGAGTCATCAGCATCTTGATCCGTAAGGTTGTCTGTTTATAAGGATTCGCTGAGCCTAGTTTCTTGCGTAGATCCAAGCAAGTCCAGTCTGGTGTCAGGGGATTTATAGATGGCTAATTCCTTCGTCCTGAACACCGGTGCACACCGGTGCGAGTGCGACGATCCCTTCAGTTGGCCTGGGCACATGGAAGATTTCACCTTCTGTTGTTGAAAGAGCCATCCGAGCTGCTATCAAGGTCTTGTCACTTCTGGTTGCTGTTTATGCCATTATGATTGTGCTGTTTTGTTTGCTTGCCTTCTAGTTGTGCATCGTTTCTTTTTTAATTGTACATTCGTGCAGATAAGAATCCAGAAGTGCTAAACTGTAGTGTCTGAGATCATCGAACTGAATGTTTTTTTACATGCAATGTTGCAGGCAGGCTATCTTCATATTGACTGTTCTCCATAGTATGGTAATCAGAAAGAGGTACTAATTTTAACTCTCTTTACATGTATGCATCAATGGTTGCCCCTGAAACATTGCAGAGTACTTCGCAATTTAACCACACAAATTTAAGTCTTCACTGTCGGTTCTTCACCTCTCCATGTCTGAAAGCACATCTTCTTAGCAGTGTGTCATCCTGCAGGTTAGTTTGGCATTGAAGAAACCTGAGATGGATCATTTCTTGCTGTTGTTGCAGGCGTATGCGCCGTTGGGTTCGCCTGGGTCGCCGGGGAAGGAGGGGCCGGACGTGCTGAGCCACCCTGTGGTTGTGTCCGTCGCCGAGAGGCTGCAGAGGACCCCCGCGCAGGTCACGCTTCGGTGGGGCGTCCAGATGGGGCAGGGCGTGCTTCCCAAGAGCGACGACGAGGCATGGACGAGGGAGAACATTGACGTGTACGACTGGTGCATTCCCGGCGAGCTCATGGCCAAATTCGACGAGATCGAGCAGGCATGGATCTGGTTACTTCTGTTCCATTCGTTTGTTTTGTACTCCGTATTTGTGGATCTAAGAGCATCTCCACCGGGGGCCTCCAAGTGACCCCCAAAGCCTAATTGGGGTCCGGACGCGAAAATCGCCCACCAGCGGCACCCTAAAGGGTCGCCCTGAGCAAAATCGTGTCCGGCACCCCCCGCAAGGGCCTCCAAGTTTGGAGGCCCTCTCGGGGGTGCCGGACATGGGGCGGACATGCCCTCCGACAGGGGTGGCCTGCCCGTCATACGCACAGCGCGTCGCGCCCTATTCCCCTTCCTCTACATTGCCGCCACCGGCGCCAAAATTCTCAATCTTCCCTCCATTTCCCAAACCCTTGCGCCACCGCCGCGAGCTCCTCGCCTTCCGCCACCATGCCGTCAAAGGCCGTCGGCCTCTCAAAACCCAAGGGGGGTCGCAAGCCGCCGGCGTCGTCGCAGCCGAAGAAGAAGGCGATGAAGCGGGAGCCACTGGAGCTTTCGGTGCCGGTGGCCAAGGCGCCGCTGAGTCAGGCCGAGCTGCACACAGCCGCTTCCCTCCTTCGGCAAGTCATGCGACAGAAGGCGAGGGACAAGGCGGCTGATACCGCCGAGATGTTGATCGCCATGAGCCAAAGCAGCTCTAGCCCAGGGGGCGCCAGCGTGTTTTGCGGGTCGCCGTCTGCCCCGGCCTTCTTCGAGGAGACCTCCGGCTACCCGACGCAGCAGTCGCGGCTTTCCCCCGACGAGGGCATCGATCTGAACGAGGCGCCGTTGATGTTCAGCGAATCGCCGGTGCTCCGGCGGACGCCAGCCACAAGCGGTGACGCGACTGCTTCCCGCGGCCTCCTCTTCGGCAACGCGGCCGACCAAATCGGCCAGGTGCGTGCTATTTATCTTCCTGATCCGCTCTCATTATTGTGTTCCCCGGCCGATTGTTTGTTGGGCGCACTTATTGCGAGCGGCCGGATGCAAATTGTTGTTGTGTGGATTTATTGCCGGAGGCCGGATGCAAATTGTTGTTTTGTGGCGTAGGATGCTGACGCCGAGGTGATGACTGAAATGATCGCCGGTGGTGGCTACGCCCACGCCGACACAGATCAGTTCGGCCAGGGCGACGAAGGGGATGGCGACCAAGGCCAGGGCCAGGAAGGGGAGGGTGAAGAAGAGGACGGCGAAGAGGAGGAGGATGGCGGCAGGAAGGCAGGTTACAGAGGCCGGACTTGGTGCGACACGGAGGACAAGTTGTTGTGCGAGGCATGGATGAACGTGAGCATGTGCACCACGAAGGGCGCCAACCAAAAGAGGGATGCCTATTGGGCACGCATACATAAGGACTACACCGAAAGAAGGTCGTATCCACCTCATGATGAGTTGCCCAATCGCAATACCAAATCGGTTGAGAGCTGGTGGGGCGTCATCGCGACTCTCACTAGCAAGTTTCATGGTTGCCATAAGCAAATCATGAATAGAGACGAGAGTGGCAAGAATGACACCGACAAGGTTAGCCGGTCATCTTAACTTGCGGCTTACTTGTAACCGGCCATGTTTACAAGCATACTTGACTTGTTTTTTGTTCGTGTAGTTGAACGATGCCAAGTACATGTACATCGACTTGGAGATGGATCGAAAGAAGCCATACAAGTTGATGCATTGCTGGGAGAAGATTCGGGACTAGCCGAAGTGGAAGCGCCATGTCAAGGATACCGCCGAGGGAGATGAAAGAAGGCTGCCGGCTGCCAGCGCCGACCGTCCAGAGATGGGAGTCAAGGCGTGCAAGGCGGACGCCAGGGCTGGCAAGAAGCCGGCGGCCTCGGGCAGCATCCAAGAGTTGTTGAAGCTCTACGTTGCCGAGTCGAGTGCCGAGAAGAAGAAGATACAAGCCGCGTCCGACAAAAAGTGGACGCTCTACTTCAAAAGATGCAAAAGACCAAGCTCAACGCCCAGGAGAAGAAGGAGGAGCGTCTGCTAATGGCCACCAACACGAAAGATATGAGCCCCAACCAGAAGGCCTATTTCGTGGCCGAACGGAGGCGCATTCAGGCTGAGAAGGCGTCCGCCGAAGCGGCGGCGCTCGATGAATCCGAAGAGGAAGGCGAGGAGGGCGAGGAGGAGGAGAAAGCCGACGCGTGATCGGTATGCACCATTGCGCCGGGAGGCGCCCTTTTGATGGCCGGCATTGGAGACTAGTTCTCCGGCGCGGTCGAACCTTTTTTGATGGCCGGCGTTGGAGACTTGTTCTCCAGCGCGGTCGAAATTATGGCCGTGATTTGGCACTTCTAATCCGGCGCGGCTCAACAGTTGATTGCCGGAACCATTTGAGACTTTTATTAATGCATGAATCTACTTATTACATACGATTACAACTAGAAATTAAGAAAACTACTCCTCGTCATCGGAGTCAGCGTTGGGTGGCGGTGTTCCAGGCCCGTCGTCCGCCGGCGCCACGTCTGGAGTACCCGGCTGCCACTCCGGTGCCGCTGCTTGGGGGGCGGCCTCCTGCATGTGCACCAGCCACACGGGACGGCCACGGGGACCAAGGTTCCCACGGTGAGTACGCAGGGCGTGCCGGTGATGGAGTTGCGGGCTCGGCCTCCTGCTCCTGCTCCTGATCGGCCTCGGCGTCCTGCTCCTGATCGGCGGTGTCCACGGCTTGTTGCTCCTGATCGGCCACCACGGCCTCCTTGTCCTTGTCCTGCTCCTGTTCGGCCACCACAACCTCCTTCTCAGGCGACGACATGGCGAGCGAGTTGTGGGCGGTGTTGTGCGGAGAGATTGTGAGCGCCGTGCGGCCGGCGAGGATGGTTATATTTCTACAAAGCGGTGCGAACGAAGCGACGCGGCGGCGGTTGCACCTTGCACGTCCACACCAAACCGCCGTGTTCCGAAGCGACGCGAAGGTGAACCGGCGATGGTTCCTGCGCCTGCAAGGTGTTCGATCTCATGCTCAAAACTAGGGCCGTTTGGGGTGGGCCTTTGGGGTGTGCCGATGTGGGCTGCACCCCAATTGACCGGACACATGTCCGGCACCCCCAATTGGGTCGGACACGAATTTGGAGGTCCCCGATGGAGATGCTCTAAGAGGTGTGTGTGTTTGTTTTTGTTGGGGCGAAATGCAGGTTAGGCTCTTCAAGTATGAGTTCGTGACGCATCCCACGAGCTTTTACAAGTCCGTGGAGGATTTCTGGGACGGCCAGGTCTGAAGTGTTGCCAGTGCCCGAGTGCCGTTCTTCAGTTAAGGAGGTCGTGGGTGACATTGCATAAGAACGAGCGTACTTGTGGTCTTGATCGACTGCTGCTCAAGCGGAAACACTTGTGCATCTTTCGTCTTCGGCTTTTGCTTACCATTTTCTTTGCTAATTTTGAGCGGGACATTATAAAATACTAGCAAATACTACACGTACATTGCTATTGGGAATAAAAGCAAGGAGATGGCTTAGTCTGACTTCCATGTACAACGACTTGAGTTGTCTTCCATAGCCCTCCATTTTGACCGACTTGCATCATGCTACACCATCAAGCATACTCATTGCGCTAACAGATACTTCGCCCATATCCCTATTGTCGGAAGTTTACGATTGCATCAAACTGCACTGCATGGTACCAATCGACAGCACATCCCAACTTCAATGTTAATCCCCAAATATTCTCAGTCCGCATACTTTGGTTATTATAGAATATATGGCCATACAAGGAAATTGTTATTTTAGAAATCACATCACTTTTTGTTAGTTCGGTTATTTCTGAAACTAAACCGAGATCAATTGGTTAAAATCGAAACCGAGACGTCTTTTCATAAAGTACCGTATCTATCGAAATATTAAAACCGTATATTGACCTTTTTTTAAAAGATTAAAAGCCAATGTTGGGGATATCGCTTATCGGAAACTTATCGGTCGACCAAACATAAGGGGTAAATCGACCGATTTATTGGCATATCGGCGGATTTATCGGCCGATTTATCATATCAGTCAGACACCGAGACCGATTTATCGGAATATCGAAAAATATCTTGAACAGTTTTAAAAACTGTATATTTACCTTTTTTTTAGAACTCCCCCCCTTTATTTATTACTCCATAATGTTTACAACGACACCATCAGGTGGATATAAAAGCCATACATGCCTGCCCTGGTCTAAGCACAATGAACTTCTAGCTAAACCATGAGCATCTACGTTCGACCGGCGACCTTCATGGGCTATATCAAAGTGATCAAAATCCTTCGCCGTCTCTTCTATTTCTTGCACCAGCTGGCCGTAACCTCCAAATTTCTCCCCAGCTTTGATCTTCCTGACTGCATTGATGCAGTCACTCGCCATCTTAACCCTTCGCAAGTGAAGGTCTTTTGCTAGTGCCAGGCCTTCTCTGCAGGCTGAGGCCTCTAGCATCTCCGGGTCTGTAGATCCAAGGATCACCACTGCCGATGCACCAAGGAACAGGCCTGTATCATCTCTCGCCATTGTAGCTATCGAAGCAATGCCTCCATTTTTAGACAGCGCCGCATCCACGTTTATCTTCGCCACCCCAGCCGGCGAGGGACTGCCACCGCCGCACCCTGCTTCCGTTGCACCGGTGTATTCACCACTGCAAGATCAGTGATATACCTTTCAACAAAATTGAAAGTCGAGAGAGGACTCTCAAAGATTGCCTCATGTAGAGCCTTCCTCCGAACATGCCAAATAGCCCAGAGTGTTACCACCGTCCAGGTGAGTTCATCATGTGAAACTGACTCAATCACCGTGGCTAACTAGTGTTTAGCGTTTGGCTCCTGAATATTAAAGACAGCCTTCGCCAATTCCTCTGGCAACAACGCCCAAACATTCCTCGCCATATTGCACTCCATAAGCGAGTGTCGCCATGAATCAACTTCTCCACACAGCGCACATGCATTCGTAGTAGCCATATGTCTGTGATGTAAGATATCTGCAGAGGGCAAGGATTGCTTGGAAATCCTCCAAAGAAAGTTTTTCAGTTTGGACGGGACTCGGACTTGCCACAGTTGTGTCCACTCCTTCTCCTCCTTTTTTGTATCGGATCTTCCGGCGCTTCCTTCCAGCCACGCCGTCCTCCTCTCCCTCGTGTTCACCAACATGTGGTATGCTGAGCGAACTGAGAACACACCTCGCCGGTCATAATGCCACGAGGCATGCTTCAGTGCATACCCCCTAGCGCTCGCCCAACATTAGAATTGTTACCGAGCGCGGAAAATAAAGTCTCGCCTGGGGTATTGTGCAATCTGGAGCGTTAACATATCCCTTGATCACAATTAGCGAACAGGTATCGTGCAATCTGGAGTGTTCATGTGTTTCGCAAACTTTTGTGTCACCCTGGGGGGTATGTAGGGAAGCGGAACCGTAATGCCACGCCCAGCGATCCGCCTGCTGCCTTGATGGTAGTGGTATATTCTGCACCACTTCAGCATCCATCGGCGCCAAAACCTGCTTGACTCTCTCCATATTCCATGATTTCATGTGTGGGTCAATCAATTCGCTTACTAATTCCGGGGGTTCATCATGTGGGCAACACACTGGCCGCAGCAAACCATCTCTAGGTAACCGGTTCATGTTCCAAATGTTTGTATGCTCCCCTGTACCAATACGATGGATTAGGCCTTGTTTAAGTACGTCTTTCCCCTCCATGATCGCTCGCCACACCCTGGATGGTGCCGAGCCCAATTCTGCTTCCAAGAACTCGTCCGCAGGAAAGTAAACTGCTTTCAAAATTCTTGCACTCAACGTGTTTGGTTCTTGTACCATCCGCCAAGCTTGCCTTGCTAGGAGAGCCAAATTGAAAAGTTCAATGTCTCTAAATCCCAGCCCTCCATGACTCTTTGGTTTGGTCATTTCCTCCCATGCTACCCAACATGTTTTCCTCTTCCCTTCTTTACTTCCCCACCAAAAGTTTCGAAGTAAACTGTCTATATGCCTGCATAAACCCCTAGGCAATTTGAAGCATGACATAGAGAATGTGGGTATTTCTTGAGCTACAGATTTGATCAACACTTCCTTGCCTCCTGCAGACAAAAGCATCTCTAACCATCCTTGTACTCTTTTCCAAACTCTATCCTTCAAATATTTGAAAGCACCGCTGGAAGAGGTGCCCACATCAGATGGCATTCATAGATACTTCTCACTCAAGGCTTCATTATGAACATCCAACGTGTTCATAATTTCCTCCCTGATCACTGCGTTGCATCCTTTTGCAAAATGAATTGACGATTTATCCATATTTACCTGTTGTCCCGAAGCACGACAGTAAATTCTCAACACATCCTTTATCTCCTCAGCACTCTCCCTAGTTGCCATGAAGAACAGCAGGCTGTCATCTGTGAAGAGTAAGTGTCCAACAACCGGAGCTGTCGGTGCCACCTTAATACCGCTTAAGTTCGATGACTCCAATCTTGAGTTTAACAGGCACGAAAGGCCCTCCGCTGCCAACAGGAAAAGATAGGGGAGATAGGATCTCCCTGACGTATACCCCTAGATGGGGTAAAACCCTCGGTACACTCCCCATTGAAGAGAACCGAAAAAGATACAGGGTGACCAGTCTCATGATCATCTCCACCCACCGGCTGTGAAACCCCAGCCGTAACATGATTGCCTTCAAGTAGCTCCACTCTACCCGATCATAGACCTTCGTATCCAACTTCAAAGCACAACATCTTAGCTTTTTGGCTCTCTTCCTCTTCATAAAATGAAGGCACTCATATGATGTGATTATGTTGTCAGTAATTAGTCTGCCTGGAACAAATGCAGACTGCTCCTCCGAGATAATCTCCGGTAGCACCTTCTTTAGCCTGTTAGCAGCCACTTTAGATGCTATTTTATAAATAACATTACACGGACTAATAGGTCTAAACTGACCCAACTCCTCTGGACTTGCCACCTTCGGAATCAAGACCACAAAGGTGTTGTTTATTGCAGCCGGGTCATCTTCTCCTTTCAGTACACGCAGCACCACATCAGTCACTTCAGCTGCACAAAGCTCCCAATGTTTCTGGAAAAAATGGGCGGGGAAGCCATCTGGCCCCGGCGCCTTCGTTGGGAACATCTGAAACAAGGCTTCTTTCACCTCAATTTCTTTGAACGGTTTGAGTAACTCGTTATTCATCCCCGGTGTGACCTTGTTAGGTACAGTGTTCAAGACCTCCTCCATATTCTCCGTCCCTTCAGATGTATACAACTGCTTATAAAACGCAGTAGTTAAACTCCTCATCTCTTGCTCATCGGACGTCACCTGACCACACGGTTTCTTCAACTGTGAGATCTTATTCTTCTTCTTCCTCTGGCTTGCTCGCATATGAAAAAAAACGAGTGTTCTTATCACCAGCTGACAGCCACTGTATTTGCGACCGCTGCTGCCACATGATCTCCTCCCGGTGGTTCAGCTCAACAATGCGATCCATGATTTTAATTTCCGCATGCGACGGCCCCACTCTAGTTGGGTCGGCTTGTAGCTCTTCCAGCCTCTTCTGTAAGGTTTTTAGTTCCTTCTTGACATGGCCAAAAGTCGAGACTCCCCAATCTTGTAGGTTTCCAGCGAATGTAGTTAATTTCTGTTGTAACTCCGCCAAGTTCCTCGCCTCACCATCCTTCTGCCAGGCTTGGGATAGAAACGGTGAGAAGTCTGCATGATCCTCCCACATGAGCTCGTACCTAAAACGCCCCTTGGGCTTCCTGCGATGTCGATCCTCCTCCGACCGCCACCGTAGCAGAATGGGGCCGTAGTCAGATGCAACTGCAGTCATGTTGGTTACCGTCGCGAGTGGATACCGCATGCTCCACTCCGGCGTTGCTAGGGCACGATCAAGCCGCACCCTACAAAAGGATCCTCCAACCACTTTTTTCTTGAATGTCCAGCTGCGGCCTACAAACCCCAAGTCCTTCAAGCCGCATACATCCACCATCTCTCGGAACCCTGCCATTTGTGCATAGCTTCTTTGTCGGACCCCCACATGTTCCGATTGATGTAACACTTCATTAAAATCTCCCATACAAACCCAAGGCAGGTCCGATGAAGACTTTATGAACTTCACCATGTCCCAGGTTTTAAACCTCTCCCTCGTCTGAGCCTCCCCATATACGCAAGTAAATCGCCATTTATAGCCATCAGCTTCAGTAATGATAGCATCTATATGATATTGCGAGTACGGTAAAATTTCAACATTTATTCCATCTTTCCAGAATATTCCTAGCCCGCCACTATGGCCCGAGCTACTTACAGCAAATGCATGATCATAACCTAGCATACGTGTAAGACCTTCTACCCTGGTTTTGTGAACTTGAGTTTCAACAATACACAGCACCGAGGGGGCAAAACTCCTCCGAAATCGCGAAGTTCCTTCACTGTCGTGGCATGGCCAATTCCGCAACAGTTCCACGTCGAGCAACTCATTGCTGCGGGCGGTACTCCGCTTGGGAGCCCGCCTCACTTGTTGACCCATTGTTCTGCCCATTGGTACTCATCATCTTCCTCAACTTCTTCTTTTCCTTCGGAGGAACGTAAACTGGTGGTGGTGGGGGAGTCTGCATTAAAGCAAGTTCGTTACCCATATCCAGTTGTTTCATTTCCCCAGGTTTCTCCGAAGTACGATCCGTGTCTTCAATCACCGGTTTCAGCGGACTGGTCGCCGTATCTTCCATAACCTCTTTACCGTCATCGCCCAGCCCCGCATCACCAGAGGTACGCTTGCGTGGAGCATTGTTGACATTGTTGGCCACAGTTTTCTCCATCCACACACCGTCCCTTCCACCTCCACGGCCGCCACCACCGCGTGAGCATCCTCCTGCCCGCCTGCCGTACGGCCACCGCGATCACCACGACCACCCGTCGTACCTCGTCCACCGTTCGCTCCTTCCCATGGTCCACCGAAACCCCTACGGACTCGCGGTGTTCCCATATGCCAGGTATCCTTTGCTGCCAGCATCTAGCCTCCAAACTAAAGTTCCTCCGCAGAATGTTCTCCCGTTCCGCACTCCAGATGATCATGCCCCATCATACCGCAGTACTCGCAGAATTTGGGAATCTTTTCATATTTAACCAGGAGCCTCATACTCTCACTCCCTTCCGGCGAGAAGGTCACCAATCTAGGCAAAGGATTATCAGCAATCAGCTTCACTCTAGCTCTATGGAATTCCCCATGGCCAAACGAGGCCACCCTCAGATCAACTTTCTCCACCTCCCCAACCCTTGCAGCTAATTGTGTCAGTATCTTCTCTGTACGGAACAAAGGGGGGTTCCCGTGTATCTGCACACACGCCTGAACTCGGTTTGGCATCACTTCCGGGGTCGTAGACGCCCCGTCATATTTCTCAAGCATCAATGCGCACTCACGGAAGAGCCAGGGGCCCTCCTCCATGATCTGATTCCAATCCCCTAGGCAGAAGGCTTGTATAATGAACAGGTTCTTCCCGATCAGCCTAAACACAATTTCACGAGCTTTGTTCCATGCCGCCCTCATCGCCTTCTCAAGCGATTGCACTAAAACTCCTCACGGTCAACAGCCTGGCAACCGCCATCCACTTCACCTTCGACAGATCCACCCTCTCTGCCTTTGCCAAGAACACACCCTCCTTCTCCTTATCACTTAGTTGCAAATTTTTGAGAAAATCGTCCACTTCAAAGACCCTGGTCGATCTCGACGATCCCGCCGCCATGGCTGCGTCTCCCAACCCGATCCGATCTCCCGTCTACACCGCTACCTACCAAGGCCCGGAAACTGTGCAAAGACAGCCCTTGGTCACCCCGAACAGGAGCAAGGGTCGACGGAGAGAGTCACCGGGATCATAAGCCTTCATCGGTGCGATCGCCGCCGAAGTCGCCTAAACCCTAGCGGAGGCTAGGTCTCTCTGGTTTTTTGACTAAAAAACTGTATATTTACCGAATCGACCCTAGCGTTGGTCTCGAACTTTTGGGCGTGTTAGTGAGCCAGCAGGCTAACCCGGCCCATTCCACAGCCCGCTGGGTGCAAAGGTCAGAAAAAGCAAAACCGAAAACCCCGTAGAACCTTGCAGCAGTCAACAATGGCCATCCTCTCCGTCCTACGCCGCGCTCCTATGGCGGCGGCCGCGCGCGTCCTTCTTGCCGACTTGGGCAGCCGCCCCGGCGTCCGCGTCCGTTCTCCTCACCATCACTTGGCGTCCGTCTCCCCTTTGTCTTCCATCCCCTCTCCGCAGCCGAGCGCCGCCGACGCCCAGCTCCTCCGGGTCATAAACTTCGAGATCTCCAGCGCCCAAAGCGACTGCAGGAAACCGAACTGGGTAATAAGATCCCGCCTATTGCACAAGGCTCTCCATTTGTTTTCCCTTTTACTGCAGCTAATTTCCGAATAGTGGTTTATCTGAAGATGTAATGCTCTGTGATTATGTTCTGTTAGGTAAAGATACTAGGGACGACTTCCCTTTCGAGATCAAAGATAAGGAGGGCACCAACAGGATAACACTCACAAGGACCACTAAGAATGAGCACATCGAAGTGGAAGTGCACTTGCCGAGCCCTGTCGACGGAGCCTCGCAAGACGGCGTGCAAGAGGACCAAGCTGAAGATGACAAGAAACAGAGCCAAGCCGGTAGTGGTGTCCCCATTCAGTACTGTATCCCACTCATGGTGAGAATCCGCAAAGGGGCGGCGGTTTCATTCTTGGAGATCAGCTGTCGGTCTTACCCCTCGGAGCTCGTCATCGAGAGCCTAGAGTTTGGATCGAGCGGTGAATCTTGTAGTAGTTCGTTGAGTGGTGGAACTGCTTTCAGGTTAGTGTTAATGCCCTTGTTTTGTATGATACTTGATACTAGTTTTGTCATGTCTGTTCTAGGTTTGCTTATCATGGTTTGCATTTTGCAGTAACCTTCCTGAGGAGTTTCAGAAGGCTTTGAACCCTTACTTGGGAATTAGGGGCATCTCCGCACATTTTACCGATTTCTTGCACGCCTACATGATAAACAAAGAGTGCCACGAGTATTTAGCTTGGTTGAGAAAACTCAAAGGCCTGATAAAAAGTTGAGTAGAATGGAAGAACAAGCTTCTTCCTTTCAGTTCGGTTTACTCTTTTTTTTTCGAAACCGAGGCAAAAGCTTTGCCTCACCATTTATTAAGCAGAAGGTGCCCGGTTTATTATGGAAGAAACCGGGCGAAAACCATACAACAACACAACACAACCCACGGGGCAAAGCCCCACAACCTCGAGAAACCACGACGCCGCACGACGCGGCCACCCACAGCCCAAGCTGCACCAGGTAAGCCGCTCGCAGACCACGGCCGCCGAACCAACATCTGGGGCCGCCGCCCCGGCCTAAAAGACAACCGCTGCTGCCGCTGCCCAAGCAGCCCCGACAGCCTCGCCGCCAGCACCCCCTTCCGGGACCGCCGTCCCGACATAGCACCGCTCGCAACCGAGCCACGACGCTGCGCGAACCAGCCACCCGCAGCCCAAGCTGCCCAGGGAGAGCTGCTCTCAGACCACAAACGTCGTACCAACATCCGGGGCCGCCGCCCCGGCCTAAAAGACGCCCTCCGCAACACAAAGAACAACCCTCCGGGGAGCTGCGACAGCTCCCCCAACAACGCAAAGGCAGCGCAGCTCCGACTCTGAAGAAGAGCTAAGAAGGAGAACCAGGCAGGCTGGCGCCGTGGAAACTCGCCGAAAGGAACATCTGTCGCCAGTCATCATACACCACCGGGAACCCACCGTAGCAGCTTCGACTTCACAGCAACAAGACACGCCGAGGCAACCCCAAGGACACGCCGGAGAAGAGCCGACTACCGCAGCCACAGCCACGTCTCCGACATCGCTCATCAACATCATCGTCGCCACAGAAGCCTCAACGTGAACACCTCGGCCCTCCACTGGTCCCTCTTGCCGATATCCAGCTCCAAAGACGAAGCCCTCAAGAGGGAAACGACGCCAGGGCGCCGTCATCGTCCGACCACAAGGTCAAGAGTTTCCCCCGGAGCTGGACCACCGATTGGAACGGAGCATGAGGGGGCTGCAACAAATCAGCGATGCCTCCAAGAAGGTAAACGACGGCCACAGCCGCCGCCATCACTAGCCACGGTACAGACCGAGACGGGGTTTTCACCCCAGCTCCAAGCACACCCACCGTCGCACCACCAACACCGGCGCCGGCAAGCCTCACCAACCACCACCACCAACGCCGGAGCATCATCGGCCCACTGCCCGACCCGACCTGGCCGGCATAGCCTCCACGCCACTGCTCCCTGCACCTCGTCCAACCCACCGCACCCAACCACCACCGCAACCTCCTCACAGCAGCACCCAAGCTCCAACGAGCACCCGACATGGGAGCAGACCGCCGGACGCAGTGAGCCACAGCATCGAACCAAGCACCATGCCGGTGAGACACGTAGGAGCACCGCCCGAGCAAAGTACCACCACGGTACCGGGCCGCAGTCATGCGCCCGTCGAGGCCGGAGAGCAGCCACCAGCAACCTCGGACCTCCGAGCCGCGCCCAAGCGACCACGCAGCCCCGGAGATCCTTGCGCCCACGTCGCGCCTCCGTAGCATTGTGTAACCTTTGTTAGGAGTCGTTTGACCCAAGGAGACAAATCCTGCTATAGAACTTCTTTTTCTGGGCTACAGTTGTACTGGCATTCGTTGTGGTGTGGGTCGATTTGGTTATCAAGATTATGTGAGGAACCGGCAACTGCAAATATTTGCTCATTGAATATTCCATGCTATATTTGTTGAGTTCCAATCCTTGAAAAATAGGTAAAGTGTGGCTTACCATAGAAATACGGCTAGAAGATTCGACAATGCTCTTTTGGCAACAAAAACTAAGATTTTAACACCTGGTTCATGTGTGTGGCACCGAGCTAAACACCTACATAAGCAATTGTGCCCCATCGAACCTTAGGCGTGGTAGGCTTGGGTTGGGATTTAGGAACCCAACAGCCCCTGAATGTTTTAGACTGAAGATCATCCCAATCTGGAATCATATAACCAATGTATGTGTTGAACAGTTGAACTTGAATGAAGACCATCCAAGTCCAGAATCGTAGGACCAAGCAGGCCAGTGCAAGTTTTTGAGCGTTGGCTCATGTAATATACGTTCATGAAAACCTATGGAATGTATAAGTACAGAAATGTCATACAGTATTTACTTCATATCAATTAGCCATAGAAACATGAGAAAATCATGCTTGCCACCAATAGATTGTACAAACTAAAAAAAGGTCCCCATTCTTACTAAATTCGATACAAGACGGTGGTAGAAAGTTCACCAAGTGCAAATTTAGATGGCAAACTTAGTAACTTTGCACTGGAACACACAGCGAAATTTTCTTAACTACATCAGTCAAAATCATAAAACCAGACACTCCAAGGTCTATCAATCTAGGGTCAATATGCATGTAGAGTAAAAAGTAGTCCGCTGCCTAGTTCTCTGAAAGATGAATGGCAGAACAGAACGACGGGAACAAAGAAAACATCCAGCTCACCTGCCAAAAGGAAAATAAAGTGCGTTAAACAGCTTGTCCGACTTAATTAATGAGCTACTATGTTATTAACTTATTACAGAGTACTCAATAACATTAGTAGACTACTGAAAGGGTGTAATGGAATTATGGAAGGAGAGTTGAGGATAGGCAGTTACACAATACAAGTGTGGCCTACCTGAGCAACACCAAAAAGATCTCAGGCAAAAAAGTAAACTTTGATAAACAGTGCCAGAGCAAACTGCAGCACTGATGCACTGGCAATCAAAGGCATCATATCAGCTCCTTCAGTGCATTCCTTCAAGTTCAATGCGATGAACCAAGATGATGCACCACCAGCACCAGCTATGATGACCCAGCGAAGAAATTCCACAGGAATAAGTAGCAGTATCTAGAGCAAAGAAAAATAGCAGACAATCTATATTAGGCCTGAAAGAACAGAAGTGCGAGTCTAAATGCTGACCAATGCAGTGGATTATTACTTTGATAGAGTGAATTTTCAGACTAGATACTCTTTGCATTATATATAGTTGCATCAAAGAGTGAAAATTCCTCCATAACTTAAATAAAAGGTACATATGCAATGTGCTACATGTTCTTGCTGGTGACAGCAAAAGTATATAAATGGATATTGGGATATGACTAGAATACTTACAGATGCTGGTATGAAGATAAACAGAGAATAGCCCCACATACACCAAAATCGGACAAGGCTTGGGCGTGATCCAAAATACTGAAACAGGAAAAAGAATGCAGCAGGTACCACAATGGCGTAACCATACATGACCGATGCCGCCCAGTTGAAATAGCCAACATCAAAGTTCCATATATTCAGATCAGTTTTCCTTTGCATTAGATAAGTGGCGAAGTTTCCGAATGCAGCCAGCATGAATATCAGTGTAGTGGTGATCCATAAGGGTCCATACCTGTGGAATAAAGATTTATCACAGGCAAGAAATTAAGCTCATATATTTTAAAATAACTGGAGTAGCAATGTACAAAATAAAATTCAGTCATAACAATGCTGTAAGATCTCAAGGGCAAAAGTGGGTGAAGATTTTTTTTTAAAGCTGGACTTGTCATGTTCCTTTAAAAATGATATTGCTAGCACCACAAACCCCATCTATTATGTGAATTACATGTTACAACATATACATCAGTCTGTTACACCATACTTGACATTTCTCTACAATTTCCATTATATTACTGCACTTCCCCAATTAAAATGTCCGTCTGATGCTATTATGCTAGTATTACTTCACGTCTTCACTACACAATTATGGCAATGTTCCATCAGTGTCCAATTTGCATGTACTACAACTTATGATATCACTCAACATGTTAATAACACACAGCATAATGTAGCAATCTCTTGTAGGATTGCCTTGATTTGTTACAAACTGTATACTTGATCATTGCTTCAAATCAACTATATACTTAAGACTCCATTTTTTAACATGGAAGAAGATGGCAGATTGGCGATAGCCTAATAGTAGGAACTTACATGTCAGGATTAACATCTATCTTCCTGAAAAATCCATCCATTGGATAAACTGAACTGACGAGCCTGTCAACAACGACATCGGTATCAACATTGAAATATGGAGCATAAGAGGCAATGTTGAAGTATCCTTTCCAGCTTGTCTGTGTTTCTACATCTCCAGCTGCACAAAAGTACCATGCAATTCAAGATGCAATATTGAGAAAAAAATTATCATTTCCGTATTGCCAGGGATAAGTTAACAAAGAAAA
This sequence comes from Poa pratensis, assembly GCA_947311845.1. NCBI lineage: Eukaryota > Viridiplantae > Streptophyta > Magnoliopsida > Poales > Poaceae > Poa > Poa pratensis. Next base: position 108,894,153 of record CAMZMU010000074.1, on the reverse strand, counting down.
AATGCATGCCAGTGCTTGATTTGAACTGCAGATTCCTTGAAGATCCCAACACATTGTTTTCTAAACATATAAAAGTGTTGTGAGGTGGGCAAATAGTAGTGCTCATGAAATGCACAATATTATCATCATGTCCTCCATACAACAGCCATAGTAATCAATTTCAATGACTCGTGCAAACAAAACTTGATCTTAGCTCTCAGTTCACCAACACGCCTAGCACATGCACCTTTACAAATTATTACCAGGATAATACACTATATCACGATGGGGATGGAAATCATGGGAGACCATGTAGTTCAAGAATTTTCTTATAAGAGGCATCACCACCACTAGCCTAAGCACATCATAACATTTATTTCTAAATGCTCCAGACCCTTTTCAAACATAAATTTTGTTTAAACTTACACTAGGGCCTTGGGATTTATCCAAATACAATCACAAAAGCAAGTGAGATATCCACATCGCAACCCACTACACCAAAATATATCCATACCCATTAAAACTCTGGAACTCGTTACCTAGAGGGGTTCCTGGAGGCTGGTACCCTCCTCCATTAGCACCAGGAGCGGGCGGAAACTGCTGCAAGCGCGAGGTGGCGGCTGCATTTCCAACTGAAACGCAATCAACGACAAATTACAGTAGACTCAACCCAGCAGCCCCAACGCTAATCAGACACGACGTCGCGCGTACCTTCGGCGGGGGCAACGGGCTTCCTCTCATCCGGACCCAGCACAGCCTACAGATGTAACCAAATTAAATCAATCACCCCAGTTCAACAACAAGGTGAACCCTAGCGAAACGAGCCACGGGAAACGATTAGGGGGAAAGGGGCGTGATCGGTACGGGGACGGAGCCGAGGAGGTGGCTGGTGGGGAGGTTGGCGTAGCCCTCGTCCATGGCGCGGGGTCGTTCGGCGTCGTCGCCCGTCAGCAGCTGCGCATGGCCGCGTGGCGTCGCCGGAGTGAGGATTGGATCGAGGATTTTTGGCGAGGAGGGGAAAGGGGAAAACTCTGCCGTAGGGAAGTCGTCGTCGTGCTTTGCTTCGGAACGAGAGGTCGCGAGGCTCGTGTGTGGCAAACCTGGCCAACGGGCCGGCCCGGCACGACACGGGCCCGTTTAGGTCTTGGCGGGCCTGGCACGGCACGGCCCACCAGGGCACGTTTAGTAAACGGGCCGTGCCGGCACACGGGCCTGGCCAGGCACGGACCCTGACTTAAACGTGCCGGCACGGAGCACGATTAGGCCCGCCAGGCCATATTTGGCCCACGTGCCTGTTTTGACTATTTTTACTTAAAAAAATGCGAAAGATTCAGAAAAAATCAGAATTAAATATAGAAAAATGTAAAATGTGATACATGATAAAACAGAGCTTTATTTCTAGCTGCCTCGTTAAAACCTTCTATCTCTAGATAGGAAAAAGAGTACAGCTTTGCTCTAAAACGGCTAAAACTAGCCGATTACATCTCCTCTCCTGAGATGCGCGTCGTGGTGCCGAGTTAAGTGGCCGGTTGGTCCACGCCTCTGCACGTGCAGCAGCCTCGAGCAAACTTTGCATTTTGCTTGGAGCTGCTCCACTCCATCCACTACGGTAATTACTTCATCGTAGTGCCGCCACACCTGGGAAGGCCGAGGCCTAAGGTTTTCAGCTCCACGAATCTGGTTGTTTTGCTGGGGTTCAGCCATGTTTGTGTGTGTGTGAGCTTGTGTGTAGTTGTGTGTGAGAAAGGAGGAGGTGGAGGTGGTGGGATGAGAAGTTTGAGAAGGCTGTGATTGAGATAGGGAAGGATCGCCATAGGGATTGGGGTCAAAGAGAGGAGAATGAACATAGGGATCGCTATCAACGACAAAATCGGGTCGAGTTCACCGAGGTTGAAGGTGGTATTCATGTTGTGATCAGCCATGTTTGAGTGTGAGAAATGAGAGGGGTGTGCTTCTCTTTTTATAACAAAAATTTGACATTTTTCGGACTAAAACAACCCTCCAACGGATATATACTCCAAATCCTTCTTAAAATGGGCTAAAGTGTGCAAATTTCGCTTAAAATAGCTCCAGCGGGCCGAAATCTAGTCATTGCACCCGCCCCGTGCTGCCAGATTCTCTCCCAACGAGAGGAATTCTGCCCGTTGGGCTTTGATGCGCGTTACGCGCCGCACGCGCGCGATTCGTGCCTCGCGGGCCTGGCGTGCCGTCGCGGGCCTTCACGGGTCTAGCCGCTAAACGGGCCGTGCCCGTGCCGGCACGCGGGCTCAGCCTCCAGGCCCCAGCATGGCCCCAGGTGGGCCACGGGCCGAGCACGGCCTGCTAAGGCACGTGCCATGCCAGGCCCATGACTGGCCGGGCACGCGTGCTCGCGGGCCAGCCCGCTGGCATGGGCCCAGGTGGCCAGGTTTGTGTGTGGCTGTTGAAATATCTCCACAAATTCTATAAGAAGGAGGACACTCCTTGGGTCACCCTTCTATGGAACACATATTACACAGGGAAGGTTCCTCATACTATGCTGTCGTGTGGTTCCTTTTGGTGGAAAGATGTGTTCAAGCTAAGTAACCTTTTCAGAGGTGTCACTCGATGTGAGATTGTTTCAGGTTCCAGTGTTCTTTTTTGGAAGCATTTATGGTCAGACTCGGAAATCTCGAACTCACACCCCAGGGCCTACTCATTTGCTAAACATGAGGACATCTCAGTGCAGGCTTTTCTCTCTGCCAATGACTTGAATTCCCTATTTCACTTTCCTCTCTCGCCATAGGCGATTGATGAGGTCAGAGACCTGCAACGTATTACTGCTGCTATTCTCATGGATGGTACCACTGATGGTGATGATTGGATTTTTTCTTGGGGATCAAAAAAGTACTCCTCTAAACAATACTATGCCTTTTGCCATCATAATATCCAGCCACATGCTGCTTTCCTCTGGATTTGGAAGGCTAAGTCGACTCCTAAGCTAAAGTTTTTCTTTTGGCTCCTCCTATCTGATCGGCTGAATACCAGAAATATGTTGAAACGAAGGCATTACAACATTGGAAACAATTTTGCTTGTTTGATGTGCTCCCCTGCCCCAGAAGAGACTCTTGAACATTTATTCTTTCATTGCCCTTTTAGTGCAAGCTGCTGGAATGCTCTGAATATTACTTGGGGATCAACGGGAGATAGACTTTCGCTGCTCGATGATGCCAAAAATTCCTACACCCAACCAATGTTTATGGACACAATTATAACGGCTGCTTGGTGCTTGTGGAAGGAAAGAAACAGCATGATGTTTGATGGTGTACCACCCTCAGTGTCCTCTTGGAAGGAGAGATTTAGAACATAATTTTCTTTGTTAAAACATAGGACTAAGTCCTCTCTGCACCCCTTCATTTGTTCTTTAGTAGTACAACTTTAAATTCTTTCGGTACCTGATGTAATTATGTAAATATTTCGCTTCTCTTTTAATATAGAGACAGTAGGAGCCTTTCCTACTGTCATAAATGTCTAAAAAAAAGGTTTGTGTGTGATGCCTCGTGCAGTGGTCGGGTCACTTACGGTAAAGCCCGTTAAGGAAACCATTGGCCCAACACTCACCAGCCCATAGACATCTCCCATCGGACATACACAAGTTCGCTGTTTTTTTCTGTTACAACAGATTCAACGCTGTACACAGGCATGCGGGTAAGCTATTCACGTTGAGAAACAGACGTGGTGGTTCGCCACAATATTTCCTGAGGCAGTGTGGAGGTTCTTTGACGAGGAGGTTTCAGAAGACAACATTTTACTGACGGTGAAATATATCACGGTCGCGGGACAACAAAAGTTTGAAGAAAAAGTTACAAAATGGACACAAGAAAATTCTATAGATGAAACGGATAAAACCTAGGAAACATATGGTCTAAAGAAAATCAACCCAGAGGCCAAAGAAGAAAGGCCCAAAGAAAGAAGAAAAGTCAATGGACGGAGCAAAAGCCTCATCCGATGCTGCTTGTAGTGCTCATCACCAGTCTCAAGGAACTATGGAACCTGCGGCTGTAACAAAAGAGTGAAGTCACTGCAGGGTATAGGTTCTACAAGACGTTTTTAATTCTACAACAAATATTAAAACTATCCTTCAAGAGAGCTTTACCAATGATTTAATACTGATGCAGCCAGGGATGTTACAAAGATGATTCTAAGAAGGAAGAGGAACAAGGCGCCGAAAAGAAAGAAAAAAAGTCGAGAAGCTGAAGATTGAATACCCCAATTGTCAAGACTAGGTACTGTTGTAATCTTGGAGTATTGTCCTCTAATGGGGCTGTAATTTTTTTCTTTTCTATGATTCAAGAAGGAAATATGCTGAGGACTATAGGATGAAGCATATTTTACTCACTACATATAACATTTTTTCCTGCAAAAAAAAAGAATATCATATTTTCAGATAGAGCTATACAACAATCAAAATGACATCATTATATCTACGTACTCCCATCACTGGCACCCCCGGCAATTTGTGGGGGCGATGTTGGGAGTAGTACAGACCGTCGTATCGGAGCTGGGTACGGGTGCCGTTACGTCGAAGGACGCGGCGATGGCATCCACGACATTCCTTGCGGTGCCATCCCGGTGCTACTCACTGGATACACAGGGAGGGAAGAGAGGATCTATGTGATATGCGGTGCGGCACGTATCTCACTTCTTGGGATTATGGGAGACATAGCGTCCACTCTTGCTAGAAGCAGTTGTCGCATGCTCGTGGTGATGGCTTTGTGCTGCTTGGGAGCTATCGTTCTTCGACTGGGGTATCCGACCTAGCCGAAAGCGTCCACGGGGGTTCATCCTGAATCGCCTCGTCCCTCTTCCCTGGCCTTCAATGGAGATTCTGAGGCCGTTCGTCAGCAACTCCATCCAAGGTGTGCTGGCGACATCTGTTACCATGGTCGCTCTGGGCGATGTAGCCAACATTAGCGGAGCTATGTACAGGTCAGGGGGCCGATGCCCCCCCCCCCCCCCCCCCCCAGCCCAAGAAGTTTTTTCATGAGACATTTAACAAAATTAGATGCCCTCTATTTTTTCATGATCGTGAGCATCTATACATCCTTAAATCTCATCTTTGTATTGAAATTTCTCACTAGACGTATCCACACTCTTGTGATGCTAGGAGCAGCAGTGAGCCTATCAGTCACTTGCAGAATTTTGCTTGACGAGATCTGCACGGACCTTCTTGATGTGCTCAGCTGATTTCTGGTCCATATTGGGATCCCCGTCTTCGTAGGACCTAGTAAGGCAGGCCCCCCATCCTTTTCTACTACTCGACCGAACTCAGAAGGGTAGCTGTTCTCGTCAAGTAAATACATCAAGCACACTTTATGGCCGACCATATATGGGTATTGTTCTTTTATGCCGAAAGCGTCGAGTTAAAAGTGATGTAGCCAACATTGACGAAACTATGTACTGGTCAGGGGCCGATGCCCTCCCCCCCCCCCCCCCCACCCAGCGAAAAACTAGAGGGTCTATTGATAAAAGAAAAGGAGAGGGAAACAACTCCATGCAAAAATAAGCGAGGGTACAAAAGACTCGAAATTATTTTTTAGTAATGAAGATGAATTCACAACACAAGCACACCTTTTTTGGCTTCAAATTTCCCAATACTCCCCACGACCAAAAAGAATAGAAACCGTCGACCAAAAAAATAGAGATAACAAATTACGTTGGGTGCAATGATGCTGGGAAAAACTAAATCAATATATTAATATTGATACACTCCGATTACATATAATATAGAGACATCAAGGAAACTCCGATTACATAGACACGGATTTATGCTGTAAAATAAAATTACACACAATGTTCGAAGAGCTTTATTCAACAGTGATGCTAGGAGAGCTTTATTCAACAGTGATGCTAGGAGCAGCAGTGAGCCTATCAGTCACCTGCAGCATTTTGCTTGACGATATCTGCGCGGACCTTCTTGATGTGCTCTGCCGATTTCTGGTCCACATTGGGATCCCCGTCTTCGTCGCTCCGACGATGGACGGGCTGCCTCCTCGGTTCCGCATCCTCGTCCACAGATACATGTGGACGGACGTAGGACCTAGTAAGGCAGGCCCCCATCCTTTTTCTACTACTCGACTGATTGATGTAACAATTAAGGCAAAAGCGATGTAGTCAACATTGACGGAACTATGTACAGCTCAGGGGGGCCAATGCCCCACCCCCCCCCCCCCCCACCCAGCGAAAAACTAGAGGGTCTATTGATAAAAGAAAAGGAGAGGGAAACAACTCCATGCAAAAATAAGCGAGGGTACAAAAGACTCGAAATTATTTTTTAGTAATGAAGTGAATTCACAACACAAGCACACCTTTTTTGGCTTCAAATTTCCCAATACTCCCCACGACCAAAAAGAATAGAAACCGTCGACCAAAAAAATAGAGATAACAAATTACGTTGGGTGCAATGATGCTGGGAAAAACTGAAAGGATCGTATGGCCACCTAGAGGGGGGGGTGAATAGGTGCTACTCCAATTTCTAATTCTTTTTCGATTAAGGCTTGACTAAAAGGTAAATTCTCTAGATATGCAACTATGGTGAATTTACCTATATGACAAGTTAAGTCTAAACAAGATAAGATACAAGTAGTAAATAACTAGAAAGGATTAACCGATAGGAAAGCACGCGGAGACAAGGATGTATTCCCGAGTTCCTCCTTTTTAGGGGAGTACGTCTCGTTGGAGGGGTGTGAGCTTCAAACTCAAGATGCCACAAAAGGCTTCACCCTATTCTCCGATGAACCTCGCACAAAAGCTCGGTCCACCTTTCTTTATCGGAATCCTCCAAAGCGGAATCCGGAGCACAAAAGCTCGTTACAACAACTTGAGGCTCAACCCACAAAAGGATTGGGGGCTCTCAATCACCAACAACACCTGCTACACAAAAGTAACAAGCAAGTGAGAACAACAAGATGCCTAGGTTTTCCTAGTGGAAACCCTAGGCTCAAATCCCTCAAGTGAATGAGGGGGAAATGAAGAACGCTTCGGTGGAGTTGTAGATCCGGGCCTTCTCCTTCAATCCTCCAAGTATGAGTGAGTTTGGGTGGAGGGATTGGGAGATTGATGAGCTTTGGTCTTGCAACAATGGGGGGCAAGAGATTCTGGTCGAGCTCTCTGCTGGAGGTAGGTGGAGGGGTATTTATACCCCTCCCAAATCTAGCCGTTGCAAGTCTTCAGGGGGCCGGAATATCCGGCTTGAGTGGGGGCCGGAATATCCGCCCCCCCGGAATATCCGGCCCAGATATTGAAATGTCCGGCCCCAAATATCCGGTTTTGGCAGACGAACGCACATCTGGTTGTTCTCTGGTCCTTAGCAGAAAATCCCTGGGGGCCGGAATATCCGGCCGAGAATATGAATAATCCGGCCCAAATGTCCGGTTTAGCCAGACACTCGCACAAACGTCTGGCAGCTGATTCTTGGCAGAAATTTCCTGGGGGCCGGAATATCCGGCCCATAATTCAAATGTCCGGCCTAAAATATCCGGTTTTGCCAGAGCAACACACGAGCTTCTTTTCTCACATCTTTTTGGAGTTTGATGCTTATAAGATTTTCCTTAAATCCTGCATCACTTAAGCATGGTTAAATTATCGCTAGTGTTGTTGCCTAACACACAAAACAACGAGGGATCATGAAATGCCCTTTCAATCTCCCCCTTTTTGGTGTTAGATGACAACACTAGGATTTGCAAAGAGGTAACCGAACCATGTCATCAAGTTTCCAAAAAGATTAGAAAGGCTCCCCCTAAATGTGTGCATATAAGTAGTTTGCATTGGAATACAAATGCACAACATATAGGTAAAGAGCTTCACCATTCATAGTAGGGAAACATGATACAAGCATGAGACAAGATATATATATATATGAATATGATGAAATTTTGAGTTGAAGATCATACCATTGCATAAATAATTTCAACCACAACATAACTAGATAATTCCGAAATCCATGTCTCATCAAAGAACCATAGGACATAGTGCTTACACATAGCATACAAATAGCAAATAGTTCGATAAAAAAGAAAAAATGGACACAAGCTCTTAAGAAATGATAAAGGCATATGCTTGTGTCCGACCCATGCAAAACCCCACGGAGAACCTAAATAGAACTACTTCTCCCCCTTTGGCATCGAACGCCAAAAAGGGAAAAGAGCGAGGCTAAACGTCCCGGAGGCTCAACCGGACTCCGCATCCTCAACCTCATCCTCGCGCTCCTCGGAGGCAGCATCACTACCAGCTTCAGCATCATCATCACTGTCAGCAGGTGGAGGTGAACTAGCAGCAGCAGCACTGTCAGAGTAGAGGACCGTCTCCATGTCAACCCATGGAACCTTTGACCGATTCCACTTACTATATGAGAGGGGAGCTGAGGCCTTGGGGGGAGCACCCTTTGAGCCTGACACATGGTGAATAATAAGCTTCTGATCATGGGCCATGTCATGGCGGTCACGGTAGGCAGTGTATTGCTCCTTGCGGATTTCAATGCCCATGCAAAGCATGCTCCGCTGAAACCAATTCAGCTTTTTAATCTCCGGGGCAATAGATGGTGCAGCAGTGTTCAAACGCCTAGTGCTACCACTTCGGCGAGCATCAGTCATAAAGGAATCAGTGATAATAGGAGTGGACTGCATCTTTTTGAGATAGAACCCCTTTGGCTTGTGCTCCACACAGCCCCTAGACAAGTCATAGTCCTCCAATTTGTCCTTGATAAGCAGCATAATATAAGGAGCATAAGGAATTGAGTATCGAGAAACCATTGCATCATGCATCTCATGAAAGATATAATCCATCACATCCACTTTAAAATTCTCTTCGGAGTCTTCACTTTGAAAGCAAGCATGAGCATGAAGAAGGAGATCCACTAGACATCCTCGGATAGCATTTCGGTTTCCACCACTTGGGTCAATGTTCTCACGAAAAATGCGCACAAGAAGATCATAGAGAGGGAGGAGGCCCTTGACCTCACCAATGACACCACGGGGACCATAGAGATCAGCCAACAAGTTCTTGTTAGGCCTTCCCGGGGAGTGAAGACGACGACCCACTGCACGAGCTGCTCCCTTGAACCTGTAGCCGAGGACCCTAGCGAAATCATAGAAGGTAGCCTCACAATAGATAGCCCCGGTCATCCACTTCATAGTGAGAGCATCATCACCTTTCATAACTAGAGTGGCGAAAAACTGCTGAAGGATAGTTGGATTGTAGTCACATTGAATACCCATGAGGCGATGAAGTCCCATTTTCTGAGTCACATACACTGCATCGGAAAATTCTGCCTTGGCCTTGAAGCGATTCATGTCAATTGAGTGCATTAGACGGATGGGATGCTCGAAGGTGAGATAAATGTCTCGGTAAATGTACATTTGTTGAGTGCACCAAAAGTTTGTGTCCTCAATGTCCTCATCTCTATCCTCAGATTCATACCAATCTCCTTGACGCAAGGCGGAGTAGTCAACAGCATCCAAGAGCTTGTAATCGGTTCGAGCAGCTTTGCCCTTTCTCTTCTTAACCTCAGCCCTTGATTTCTCAGATTTCTTCTCAGCAGCTTGCTGCCTAGTAACTGACTCATCAACGAAAACACCTTCTGCATTTTTCTTGAGGTACCTTTTGCGATGATATTTCTTCGGAGTACTCGAATCACCTGTGAAATAAGAAGATAGGTGGATAGCATAGATAAGGACACACAAGTTTATGACTGGAATACTAAATACATTAGAGAAGGAATCCCTTAGTCGATACTACTTAGGCCTAAAAAGAATCTGAAATACAGACCCCGGATATTCCGGTCCAGAGAGGGCCGGATATTCCGGGGGGCGGATATTCCGGCCAGCAAGGGCCGGATATTCCGGCCTCCAGAAATCTGATTCATCTAGGTCTAAAAGTAGATCGAACAAAAGAGTACCAAAACTAATGTATCTAGATGACAGGGAAAGCAACTAGCATCATCTACTCCAAGTATTAGCACAAAATAACTCCACATCAAGAGAGGATGAAGAACACCCTAGATTTGAAAGTGAGAGAGTTACCCTCATCCATTTGAGGAACCACTTGGAGGAGAAGATGCCCGGAAGAATGGAGAATCAGATCCGGAGGGGCCCCGGATATTCCGGTGGTCCAACTTGACTCCGGTGAGGCAGGGCGGCAGCAGGCAGCAGTTTTTGAGGTGAGGGGGTCGGGGGGAAATGAGGAGCACGAAGCCCTCTCCACCCCGGATATTCCCCTTTTAAAAAAAAGACAACTGCTTAGGCCGGATATTCCGGCCCCCCGATGGGGCGGATATTCCGTCCCCCCGGATATTCCGGCCCAAAAAGGCTGAATAATCCGGGGCCTGCTGGAGCCAAAACACTCAGATGAAAGGTGGACTTGTGTGCAAGAAAAGACATGTTTTTAGATGAGAGAGGCTTAGGATTAGAGAGCCAAACTGATATTGGTACTTCACGCTCAAACTTGCAAGAAACGAACAAGGAAATGCCAAGTTGAGTGTGTTTTCCATAAAACCAACGAAAAAGGACCAAAAACTCCAAATGATTTGCAAATAAAGTCCACAAGAACCAACTCTTCATAAAGAAGAGGGCGGTGGCCTAGGCCACCATATATGAGTTTGTGGTGTGACACCGCGAAGATGTATCTTGGGTTCACGGCCACTACTCGTCATTTAAGCTCACAATTCATAAAATGAAAATATAGAGGCAAAATGAGTTCTTGCTATCGGCATAATGGGGGGAGGGATAGACCAATGGATTAGAACCGCACTCCCCCAATGTCCATGCCTACACCCAAACCAAATTACTATTGTCTAATATGGGTAGGTATGCAAGAAGTCCACTAAGTCCAATTGCTTATGTCCACCACATTTAGTTCTCCTCTCAACTCCTTGAATCTTGCTTCACCAAGAGGCTTTGTGAACATATCGGCGAGTTGATGCTTGGTGTTGACATAGTTGATTGCAATATCACCCTTTTCAACATGATCTCGAATAAAATGATACCGGATCTCAATATGCTTGGTCTTCCCATGAAGTACCGGATTGTGAGCAATTTTGATGGCACTTTCATTGTCACATAAAAGAGGCACTTTGTCACAAATGACACCATAATCCTTTAAAATTTGCCTCATCCATAATAATTGTGCACAACAACTTCCGGCGGCAATGTATTCGGCTTCGGTGGAGGACGAGGCCACACAATTTTGCTTCTTGGAAGACCAACTCACAAGAGACCTACCAAGGAATTGGCAAGTACCCGAAGTTGATTTTCTATCCATTTTGCAACCCGCCCAATCCGCATCCGAATAACCTACAAGATCAAAGCTTGTCCCATGGGGGTACCAAAGACCATAGTTAGGAGTATCTATCAAGTATCTTAGAATCCTTTTAACCGCGGTTTCATGACTTTCCTTAGGACTTGATTGGAATCTTGCACACATACCCACACTAAACATAATATCCGGTCTAGATGCACAAAGGTAAAGTAAAGATCCAATCATAGAACGATAAAGCTTGGGATCAACTTCCTTACCCTTCGGATCTAAGTGTAGATCCGCCTTAGAGTCCATGGGAAACTTATATGGCTTGGCGTTGTTCATATCAAATTTCTTGAGCATGTCTTGAATATACTTGGCTTGACATAAGAATGTTCCTTCACTATATTGGTGGATTTCAAAGCCAAGAAAATACTTCAATTCACCCATCATGGACATCTCAAATTCCTTGGTCATTAGCTTAGAGAATTGATCACTAAATTCATGGTTAGTAGAACCAAAGATAATATCATCAACATATATTTGGCATACGAAAAGCTCTCCATTTATCCTTTTTGTGAAAAAGGTGGGATCGATTACCCCAATTTCAAAACCATGGTCTACTAAGAACTCCTTGAGATGATCATACCAAGCACGTGGAGCTTGCTTGAGCCCATAAAGGGCCTTATGTAGTAAGTAGACATGGTTAGGAAAGTTAGGGTCTTCAAAACCCGGAGGTTGTTTCACATACACTAATTCATTAGTGGACCATTTAGAAAAGCACTTTTAACATCCATTTGATATAAGGTAATGTTATGAGTAGATGCATAGGCAATCAATAAACGAATAGATTCAAGTCTAGCAACGGGGGCATAGTTTCACCGTAGTCGACTCCTTCGATTTGGGTGTAGCCTTGTGCAACCAATCTTGCTTTGTTGCGAATGACTTGACCATGTGAGTCTTGCTTGTTCTTGAATATCCACTTGGTTCCAATGACATTATGTGATGTGTCTTTGGGTCTTTCAACTAATGACCATACTTTGTTGCGCTCGAAGTTGTTCAATTCTTCATGCATGGCCGCAACCCAATCCATGTCTTCAAGAGCATCATATACCTTGAGAGGTTCTAAGCTAGACAAACAAGAGACATGACCACAAAAGTTAGTTAATTGATTACGTGTGGACACACCCTTACGAATACTCCCAAGGATATTTTCTTTGTAGTGTTGGAGATGATCCAATGTTGATGCACGCCGAATGACTCGGCGTTCTATGGCTTGACCAATTGTTTCACCAACACGAACATCTTCATCATTTCCTTCATCTTGTTCATGGTCAACCCGAAGTGGAGTTCTTGGAGATGGGGGTTCATCATGTTCTTGTTTCCACTAGAGTTGGGTGGGTCTTGACCATTATCTTGCTCATGTGGATGACTATCATGATCTTGTTCTTGTATAGCTTGTTGATCAATGGTTGAGGTGGATGGTTCAACTTGAGTAGAACTTGTTCCTTCTTCTTGAGTGTCCATAATAGGTTCTTCAATAGGAATAAGTTCCCCTATGCCCATAGTTCTTATGGCTTGAGGTGGAGGTACATCACCTACATTATCATGATCAATATGCTCCGCTTGGGAGCCATTATCCTCGACAAACTCCACATTCATAGATTCTTCAACACATCCGGTGGATATGTTGTAGACCCTATAAGTGTGGGAGTTTGCGGCATATCCAACAAAAATACCATCAAAAGTTCTAGATTCAAATTTAGCAATTGGGCAACCTTTAATGTAAACATGGCATTTGCATCCAAATACGCGAAAGTAAGAGACATTTGGCTTTTTACCGATAAGGAGTTCATATGGTGTCTTTTTCATGAGAGGACGAAAGAAGAGCCGGTTGGAGTAGTGGCAAGCGGTATTGATGGCTTCGGCCCAAAAGTTATATGGGGAACGAAATTCGGCCAACATAGTTCTTGCCATATCAATAAGAGTGCGGTTCTTCCTTTCGGCGACACCATTTTGTTGAGGAGTATAAGCAGCGGAATATTGGTGTTGAATGCCCTCCCCACTTAGGAAATCATCCATAGTGTAATTCTTGAACTCCGTACCATTGTCACTTCTTATTGCCAAAATCTTGGAGTCATATTGGCGTTGAACTAAGGTTGCAAAGTCAATGAATATCTTTTGAGTTTCACTCTTCCTCTTGAGGTAGAAAGTCCAACAATATCTTGTATAATCATCCACAATCACCAAACAATATTTCTTGCCACCAAGACTATCATATGTGGGAGGCCCAAAGAGATCCATATGAAGGAGCTCCAAAGGCCTCTCGTGGAGATAATGCTCTTCTTGGGTGATTCTTTTCATGCATCTTTCCGGCTATGCAAGCACTACAAGGACGATCTTTGGAAAAATTAACATCGGTTAGTCCTACCACGTGTCCACCCTTCACAAGAGTTTGCAAATTTCTCATACCGACATGGCCTAGCCGGCGATGCCAAAGCCAACCCTTGTCGGATTTAGCCATTAGACACGTGGCGATTTGAGTGGTCTCTTTCGAGAAATCGACCACATACAAACCGTTTACACGAAATCCAACAAAGGCTACTTTAAGAGTTTGAGTGAAAAGGATGGTCACGTGGTGTTTATTAAAGATAACGGTGTAACCGACATTGCATAATTGACCAACGGAAAGTAAATTATATGAGAGAGATTCAACAAGTAGGACCTTCTCAATGGATAACTCCGGAGTGATCACTACATTGCCATATCCCAATACCTTAAGTCTTGCATTATTCCCGACGGTGACATGAGAAAATGTGAGTAATTGATTCAATAGGCCCTTTACTACTTCTTTGCTTCCGGTCATGTGAGAAGAGCACCCACTATCAATGAGCCATGAAGATCCACCGGAAGAAAAGTCCTACAAAGAATCAAGTCTTTGTTTTAGGTACCCATTGTGAAATGGGTCCTCTTTTGTTAGTCACAAGGGTCTTTGGAACCCAAATAGCATAGTGATAATCATCTCCATATGAAGTGCCAACATATTTAGCAAAAACACAACCATCTATAGATTTCATAAGAACATATGAAGGGTTGTATTTTCCCGCAAAGTCATTGTGAGTGGCATTGCCCCTTGTGGCATCACCACTCGCAATGGTAGTCTCTTTTGCTTGTGCGGGCTTGGCATTCTTCTTGTTCGTGTTCTTCTTCTTCTTCTTGGCAACATAACCAAGACCCTCTTTCCCTATGTGAGGCTTTTGCGCTTGCAAGAGCTCATAAAGAGGTTTCTCACCTTGAGGGCTAGAGGCCTTGGCAAGTTCATTCTTCAACCTAGCATTTTCCTCAATGATATTTGCATGATCACAAGAGCAAGTAGAGGAGCTAGGTTCATCAATTTTAGTAGATTGTATTTGAAGTTGTTCAAAAGACTTGGTGAGAATAGAGTGTTCACTCTCCAAGGCCTTGTGAGCCTTGGTGAGCGACCCTAACTCATCGGCTAGTCTATTATGACCAACACCAAATACGACCTTTTGTTTCTCTAAAACATTGTATTTAGCAATAGCATGGTCACGTTCTTTAATGATCTTAGAAAGAGTTTCATTTTGAGATTCATCAAGATTCTCAAGCTTCTCCTCAAGAGAAACTCGAAGTTCATGCTCTTCCTCAATCGCCTCGGTAAGGGAAGCGATCTCATTAGCATATTCTCTTTCTAGTCTCCCCTTTTCTTTAAGGAGATCTTGTGCGATGCCATATTGACTCATAAGAATCTCAAGCCGAATCTTGCTTTCACCTTGCAAGTTAGTCATCAAGAAATCCAAAGCAACATTTTCTTCCTTAACTCTAAGACTCATAAATTCATGCATTTCATTCATAGTCTTAGGAGGAAGGGAAGGTGATACCTCGGAGAGCTTGGCCATGAGACACGTAGCGGATTTGGTGGTGACATTATCATTGGGGGATTCAAAGAGAGAAGGGGTTGTCGATGAAGCAATGGCTAAAGCGGCCACTTCACTTGTGGTTGTTTCTTCTTCATCACTCTCATCCCCGGACATATATTCCTCTCTCACCACCAACACCTTGGAAGGTAGCTTCTTGTTGGGATTGAACTTCTTGAAGTAAGGCTTCGTGGGAGAAGAACTTGACGCTTCCTTGCGAATGAGTCTTCCTCCATGTTCTTCACGGTTCTTGTAAGGGCATTGGCAACATAGTGGAATTGATCTTGACAATTGAAGCAAGTCTTCATTTTTGGGTTGCCTTCCTTGTAGCCTCTTGCTTTATGCTTTTTATCCACATAAGCTTTAGCTTTAGATGGATTTTTCCAAAAGTCCTTCGCCATGAGAGCCACATAATCTCTATGAGCACCCTTGAGTTCCTCGGGTGCCAAGTAACTTCCCTCTTCATGATCTTGGTCTTCATCTAGTTCCACAACCTTGGCCTTCAAAGCAAGTGAGGAACTTTGGGCCATTCCAAGAGCTCGGGCACGAGAGTCTCTAGCAATTTGAGCTCGGACCTTGTAAGATTGCATCTCTTGCATGACTTCATTTGAGGTCAAGAGGTCATAGTTGTGCTTCCCTTGGAGACTATTCAAGTCGTTCTCTTCAAACGGCATGAGGGCATTCACATACTTCCTCTTGATGTAAGTATCATCCACATGTTTAGCACCAAGGTCTCTAAATGCGGTAGCAAGAGCCTTGAGCCTTTGATACATCTCCTCATGAGTTTCATCATCTTTCTTGTAGAAGCCTTCAATTTGATTGCTCATGGCTTCATATCTATTTCTTCTCATGCTCTCATTTCCAACAAACACCTCCGTGAGATTGTTCCATGCTTCCTTGGCGGTGGTGCAATCTTCAATGTGATGGATGTTCTTTTCACCCACGGCAACACGGATCACATCAAGAGCGGTGGAATTTAGTTGAGCTTCAACTTCTTCTTTCCTTGTCAAGTCATTTTCATCCACCGGCTTGAATCCATCAACAATGATCTTCCAAAGACCTATGCAACCACTTTTCAAGTGAGATTTCATAGAAGATTGCCAACGGGTAAAGGAAGATGCATTAAGACTAGGTGGAGCTCCTCTTAAGTGAATAGGAGGATGAGGCACGGGTAGGTCGGGAGAGTATGCAAAAGGAACTCTAGCATGCTCTCCCTTCCCATTAGGTGTTTTAGGTGAGGATTCATTTTTATTTGAGTTCACCCCCGCTTTCTCTTCGACACTTACATCCGAGGGCTTCTCCTTAGGAGGAGCCTCCGGAGTTAGGGAGGAGTCGATACCCTTTGCCACCATGAGTTGCTCTAACATTTTGCGCAACTCTCCCATTTGAGTATCCATAGAGGACTTCAAGGAAGTGAAGTCCTCCACGGAAACAGAAGTGGGAACGATGGTGTCATCGGGTATCTCATTCCCATGTTCGTCGAGGGCCATATTTCTCTTAGGCGGTTAAGCCCGAATAAAGAGCCGAGGCTCTGATACCAATTGAAAGGATCGTATGGCCACCTAGAGGGGGGGGGGTGAATAGGTGCTACTCCAATTTTTAATTCTTTTTCGATTAAGGCTTGACTAAAAGGTAAATTCTCTAGATATGCAACTATGGTGAATTTACCTATATGACAAGTTAAGTCTAAACAAGATAAGATACAAGTAGTAAATAACTAGAAAGGATTAACCGATAGGAAAGCACGCGGAGACAAGATGTATTCCCGAGTTCCTCCTTTTTAGGGGAGTACGTCTCGTTGGAGGGGTGTGAGCTTCAAACTCAAGATGCCACAAAAGGCTTCACCCTATTCTCCGATGAACCTCGCACAAAAGCTCGGTCCACCTTTCTTTATCGGAATCCTCCAAAGCGGAATCCGGAGCACAAAAGCTCGTTACAACAACTTGAGGCTCAACCCACAAAAGGATTGGGGGCTCTCAATCACCAACAACACCTGCTACACAAAAGTAACAAGCAAGTGAGAACAACAAGATGCCTAGGTTTTCCTAGTGGAAACCCTAGGCTCAAATCCCTCAAGTGAATGAGGGGGAAATGAAGAACGCTTCGGTGGAGTTGTAGATCCGGGCCTTCTCCTTCAATCCTCCAAGTATGAGTGAGTTTGGGTGGAGGGATTGGGAGATTGATGAGCTTTGGTCTTGCAACAATGGGGGGGCAAGAGATTCTGGTCGAGCTCTCTGCTGGAGGTAGGTGGAGGGGTATTTATACCCCTCCCAAATCTAGCCGTTGCAAGTCTTCAGGGGGCCGGAATATCCGGCTTGAGTGGGGGCCGGAATATCCGCCCCCCCGGAATATCCGGCCCAGATATTGAAATGTCCGGCCCCAAATATCCGGTTTTGGCAGACGAACGCACATCTGGTTGTTCTCTGGTCCTTAGCAGAAAATCCCTGGGGGCCGGAATATCCGGCCGAGAATATGAATAATCCGGCCCAAATGTCCGGTTTAGCCAGACACTCGCACAAACGTCTGGCAGCTGATTCTTGGCAGAAATTTCCTGGGGGCCGGAATATCCGGCCCATAATTCAAATGTCCGGCCTAAAATATCCGGTTTTGCCAGAGCAACACACGAGCTTCTTTTCTCACATCTTTTTGGAGTTTGATGCTTATAAGATTTTCCTTAAATCCTGCATCACTTAAGCATGGTTAAATTATCGCTAGTGTTGTTGCCTAACACACAAAACAACGAGGGATCATGAAATGCCCTTTCAAAAACTAAATCAATATATTAATATTGATACACTCCGATTACATATAATATAGAGACATCAAGGAAACTCCGATTACATAGACACGGATTTATGCTGTAAAATAAAATTACACACAATGTTCGAAGAGCTTTATTCAACAGTGATGCTAGGAGAGCTTTATTCAACAGTGATGCTAGGAGCAGCAGTGAGCCTATCAGTCACCTGCAGCATTTTGCTTGACGATATCTGCGCGGACCTTCTTGATGTGCTCTGCCGATTTCTGGTCCACATTGGGATCCCCATCTTCGTCGCTCCGACGATGGACGGGCTGCCTCCTCGGTTCCGCATCCTCGTCCACAGATACATGTGGACGGACGTAGGACCTAGTAAGGCAGGCCCCCATCCTTTTTCTACTACTCGACTGATTGATGTAACAATTAAGGCAAAAGCGATGTAGTCAACATTGACGGAACTATGTACAGCTCAGGGGGGCCAATGCCCCCCCCCCCCCAACGCAAGTGACAGAAAATCGGTACTTTTTATACTGTTTTCCTTTAAATCAGTCATATTTGTCCCATTTGCTCTCCCAAAACTGATCCAACATGACTCGATTGATCACCTTATCTACAACGCTGTCGTATATATAGTTGCACAAAAATGACGGGAAATTTCTGCTTTGTTGTTGCGCGGAGGTAGGACTACACCTCGTCGCCGTCGTTGGACCGGGAGACGTGAAGCATAGTGGCTAGCTAGTTCGTACACACCATGCCTGGGCTACTGATTGTTAAGGAGTATTAGTACTGATTTAGGAGTCTGTATTAGACTAGATTTACTTTATTGTCTCTCAAGTCATATGTACTATATATTGTGATGATTGGCCCCCGTGAAATACAAGTTGCATCCATAACATGGTATCAGATCCCGGTTAGGATTTCGCGGACGCGCAACTCGTCCGTATCTTCTAGTTTTTTTTTCGCTTTTTCCAATCTCTATCGTTAATCATGGATTTCGTCGCCGGCCGATTCCCTCCGTCCGCGCCGACTGCTCACCCTGCCTCTCGCGCATGGATCGATCGAGCGCCAGATCGATCGAGCCTGCTGCTTCCGCGCTTCGACGCCTCTAGTTCCTCCTGTTCCTGGCCGCCTCTCCACAGGTCGCCACCGTTGCCTCCTTCACCGGCCGCATGGCCCGTGTTGCAGCCTGCCAGCCTGGGTCGACACCCTACTTCGTGGTTCGTGCTGCTGTGCTACTTTCCCCGGGCGCGAGTGCGCTAGGCTGATCGATTCCAGATTTGCCGCGAGTTTAAAAAAATTTGTGTCGGCTCCATGCCTTGCCACTACTTTGGTGCTAGCTTCCTTCTATCTTAGTCTATAGCTTTGTCGTGTGTGATCCAGCACCGTCTCCTTTCCTCACTCTCCGGTGATTTTTGACGGTGTCGTGTGGCTTTAGTTGTGTTATATTTTCCGATGCGTCCCTCAAGTCCGTTGTTCTTTTTCGTGTTTCATGTCATGAGAGTCCACCATAACTTTATTAGTCAGCCTCTTTTCTCGGTCCTGGTGCTTCTGTAGGATTTTTGTGGCCTCCTCTTCTCGGTCCGTTTGTGGCTTTTTCTTCTCGGTCTTTTGTGGCCTAATTATCTCGGTCTGTTTGTGGTCTCTTCTTCTCGGTTCGTTTGTGGCCTCTTT
The DNA here is from genome assembly GCA_947311845.1 of Poa pratensis. Taxonomy (NCBI): domain Eukaryota; kingdom Viridiplantae; phylum Streptophyta; class Magnoliopsida; order Poales; family Poaceae; genus Poa; species Poa pratensis. The sequence goes on along the minus strand of CAMZMU010000074.1, from coordinate 108,874,560 downwards.
TTCTCGGTCCCGTTGTGGCCTCATCTTCTCGGTCCTGGTCCTCTCTATAGAATTTTTGTGGCCTTCTTTCGCATTGTCATTGTTTATCTACGCACATTCTTTTGCCCTAGGCTTCTTATGCCATTGGTTCCTTGTGCTATGATCTGTTATGACATGCTCTACTTCTGATCGTCTATCGGTCTCCGCCGGTCTTCTATGATTGATTGTTTGGCTTGACTCCACAGGTTTTGAAGACTCTTCATGCTACGACGACATTCTCAAGACGCGGATTTTGGTTTATCTTTTTATTTTCTAGTGTTACACTTCTTTAAATGTAGTGCGATTGCATACGCTTTGCATTTGAGGAGGGGTGTTAAGTGAAAGGACACGGATGTCGCCTAGAGGGGGGGGGTGAATAGGCGATTAAAATTCTTTGCGGTTTAGGCTTGAATAAATGCGGAATAAAACTAACGTTTAATTTATCAAGCACGAAACCTAAACAAGCTAGGTTAACCTATGTGCACCAACAACTTATGCTAAACAAGATAAGCAAATATGTGATAGCAAGATATATTGCTTCAAGCTCGATGGCTATCACAAAGTAAATAGCATAAGTAAGAAGCTCGGGTATAGAAATACCGAAGCACTTGGAGACGATGATTTATCCCGAAGTTCACTTCCCAATGGAAGCTACGTCTCCGTTGGAGCGGTGCGGAGTCACAAAGTGATCCCCGAATAGACGTCAAATGGCACACCGTAATCTCCTTCGTGCCTCCACCAATGCGGAGTGCCACGAACCACTATGGGACACTTGAGGGTGGTCACCGAACCCGTACAAGGATGAGGCACACTCCACAACTTAATTGGAGGCTCTCACCGACTTCCCACGGCTCCCAAAGCCACAAGAATCACAAGGTTGGGGCGCGACTCCACAACTTAATTGGAGGCTCCCAACTATCCCGCGAGCCACCAAAACTCCGAGATCAACAAGGACCGTCTAGGGCACCCCAAGTACCCAAGAGGACAAGCTCTAGGGCACCCCAAGTACCCAAGAGTAACAAGCTTCTCAACTTCGATTTCCACGTATCACCGTGGAGAACTCAAACCGATGCAAGAAGGCAAGACCACTAGAAGTGGTCAAATCCTTCACTCCCAAATCCCACCAAAAGCAACTAATGCTTGTGGGGGAGAAGAGAGGAAGAACAAGGAAGAACTCAACAAATGGAACTTCAAGATCACGATCTACTAGGTTCCCCTCACGTAGAGGAGGAATGGATTGGACGAATATGTAGATCTAGATCTCCTCTCAAATTCCCTCAAAGATATGCAAGAATCATGGGAGGGATTGAGAGGAAGGCAAGTTTTTCCAAAGGTCAACAATGGAGGAGAGAGAGGGGAAAAGCTAGCTCAAGGGGTAAGGGAACCGTTGGGGAAGAAACCCCCTTAAAAAGGTCCTCTCAAAAATCTGCCCGTTGCAGACGAAAAAGGCCGCAGCGGTAGTACCGGGCCGATCCCGGTAGTACCGAGCCGCGTTGACTCGAGGAAGAACGAAGACCAGTCAGCGCTCCCTGACTCGGCGCGCAACGGTAGTACCGGACCACTTGGCCCGGTAGTGCTCCCTTCCCGGTAGTACCGCGCCACTACCGGGGCAACTACCGGGTGAAAACTTCGAGAGGCAGAGAGCCATCCGGAGATGCGGTACTGGGCCCGGTACTGGCCGCGGTAGTTCCGCAAGGGGTCACCCGGTAGTACCGGGCTAGGGTCGGTACTACCGGCCTAAGAAGAAACTGCAGAACCAGAAAAAGAGAACCGCAATAACTTTTGCAAGGAAGCTCCAAACGAGATGAATCCAATTCTGTTGGAAAGGTAGCGACAAGAGCTTTACTACAAATATAGAGGGGATACCACACATGGGAAGGTGTGGACCCTATCTCGAAGGTGGACCGATAATATTTCCAACCAGAAAATGCAACAAGTTTTCCATACGAAATCCGTTTTCGGAGAACTTGGGCTTGTCATGAAGATCACAACAAGCACCAAAACCCAACAAGGAGAAAATCCAAATAAGAACCAAGAAAGATGATGAAGGCAAGTATGCAAAGGTTTGAGCTCTCTCCAACTGATACGCTAAAGCTCAATCGAGTGCCCCTCTTGATAGTACGGTATCTATCCTATAACCCGGTCTCCCAACTAGTACCATGAGACCGGTAAAATAGAAACCCTATCATACCTTTGCCTTGCGCATTCCACTTGAGCTAGATGATGTCGATCTTGATCTCTTCAAGTGGACCACCTTTCTTGATTGCGCTTCGCTTGGTGAAGACCCAAACATTGCTCCCCCATACTCCACTATGGGAGGGCCTCTCTTAGGCACATCTTCACATGAACATTATCTCTAAATGGGTGGCAAGCTTCAAGCCTAGGATTTCTTCGAGATGCTCCTCTTGAACTTGCGCTTCTCAACATTGATGACGATCACCACTTTACGTCATCGATCATGGGCCATATGAAATCTTCATTTGATGCAAGCCCATAGAAAGATACCTAACCACACATAGAAATGCTACACACATATCGTGGGTTAGTTCACAAAGCTATATGGACAATTGCTTACCATACCAAGAAATACATGATCCCACTTGGTACATCTTGTAGCTTTGTGTGTTGATCAATACTTGATCAACCTTGTATCTTTTCTTCTCTTTTCAATAGATGATGTCTTGAAGATAACCATGAATGATCACATAATTCTTTTCTTCAAGACATACTTGCAATATGCTCAACTCCATGATCTTGATGCCAAATATTTCATTATATCAATATACTCATGGCATCAACCTTGAATCCAACATATGGAGTTCAAGCATGGTCTATGGACAAACACTACAAGTAAAACTCAATGCAACCATTAGTCCATAGGGATTGTCATTAATTACCAAAACCACACATGGGGCGCCATGCCCTTTCATTAAGGAGTATTAGTATTGATCTAGGAGCCTGTATTAGACTAGATTTACTTTCTTGTCTCTCAAGTCATATGTACTATATATTGTGGTGATTGGCCCCCGTGAATGCAAGTTGCAACCATAACACTGATGTCTCTATTCTGCACACACTATATGACATTGTTTACTTCCAATCTATTTGGAGTGTATTCTAGGGAAATTGAGGGGATTATCCTGGATCTCGGAAAATCCCAAATAGTCCGTTTACTAATTTGGTTTTAAGAGGAATAATCTCTATATATCTCCCACCAACCATCTCATTTTTTTTCTAAACTGAAAACTCTATCCCATGGTAGTGTATTGTGAGGGAAGAATATTTGTGAAGATTTTTGGGATTGGCTGAAAGTAAAAAATTCACTAAATCCCCTCTCATCCCCAATCTCCTTGGGGATAAAAATAACAAGGCCTACATGAATTGGGTGATCAATCAATCTACATACGTACAACAAGGCGATATACAACTGTAAAGTAATAAAAACATGACCCAAGACGCGAGCCTAGCTTGCTTGCATCGAGTGATTGATGTACATACATAGGGGAATAGCTACTTTACACTCATTGTCAGCTAAGGGCATCTCCATCCGTTCGCCCCCCCCCCCCCCCCCCCCCGGCCTAAAAACGGCACCTTTTTGGACGGCCTGGGGGAACGCCGGCGCAATTTGACGTCCTGGGTTCGGCGTTTTCCCAGTCGCCGAACCCAGGCCGCCCCCAGCCGGCCAATTTTCGGCCAAATTTTCAACATACAAATCAACACACACATCAACTTTCGGCCAAGTTTCGGCCAAACTTTCGGCATACAAATCAACACACAAATAGTTCAACATACAAATCCACACACAAATAGTTCAACATACAAATCCATAGACAAATAGTTCAACAATGCAAGCAAATAGAACAAACTAGGCATCGGCATGGCCATTGCCTTTGCGCCTCCACAGGTGCTCCACCAGATCATTATGCAGCTGTGTATGCACCGTCGAGTCTCGAATCTCCTGGCGCATAGTCATGAAGTTTGCCTATGTTGCCGGCACCTGGTGATCAACATCTGCAAGAGGACCCTGCCTGTAGTACTCAGTGTCAGCCACCGGATCATCCCGCTCGCTCTCAATGATCATGTTGTGCAAGATCACACAACAGTTCATCACCTCAGACATGTTGGCCTTGGACCAAGTCAGAGCTGGGTACCGGACAACAGCGAATCGAGACTGCAGCGCACCAAATGCCCGCTCAACATCCTTCCTGCAAGCCTCCTGGCACTTGGAAAACCAAGACTTGGCGCTTCCTGGCATTGGGCTGGGGATAGTCTTCACAAATGTCGACCACTTTGGGTAGATGCCATCTGCAAGATAGTAGCCCTTGGTGTACTGGTGCCCATTGATCTCATAGTTCACCGGGGAGCATGACCCTCAACAAGGCTGCTAAACACAGTTGAGCACTGCAGAACATTGATATCGTTGTGTGTTCCTGGCATTCCAAAGAAGGCATGCCAAATCCATAGATCTTGTGTAGCCATAGCCTCAAGAATCACACTGCAAGCTCCTTTGTGCCCCTTGTACATGCCCTGCCATTCAAATGGACAATTCTTCCATTGCCAATGCATGCAGTCGATGCTTCCAAGCATCCCTGGGAAGCCTCTTGCTTCATTGATGGCCAGGATCCGGGCAGTGTCATCCGCATTGGGTGATCGCAAGTATTTTGGCCCAAACACTGCCACCACTGCCCTGCAGTACCTGTTCAAGCATTCAATGGCGCAAGACTCGGACATGCGCGGATAGTCATCCTGAGCGTCAGTGGGAGCACCGTATGCAAGCAATCTCATCGCCACCGTGCACTTCTGAATTGAGGTAAAGCCTACCGTGCCGGTGCAATCTGTCTTCAGCTTGTAGTAGGTGTCGAACTCTCGGATGGCATGCATGATGTCGAGGAAGAGTTGCCGTTTCATCTTGAAACGGCGCCGGAACACAGGCTCGTCCTGCGTGGGGTGCTCGGCGAAGTAGTCGGAGTAGAGGATGCAGTAGCCTTCGTAGCGCTGCCTCGGCTTGCTCTTGCGGCGACCGGGCGCCGAGCCACCACGCCACGGCTTCGCCTTGTCGAGCAGGCCGGCAAGGCAGGCGAGGACGAGCAGGTGCTCTTCATCGTCGATGTCGGCCTGGGCTTCCTCGTCGAGCAGTTCGGCGAGCAGATCCTCGTCATCGGAGTCCATGGCTGGGCGGACAAATCGCCGAACACCTAATAGGTAAGGTGGGGGTGAGCCTTCCCAAGAGTCTTCTTTGCGGCGAGATGACGGCGGGGGGAGGAGGGGCGGCCGGCGGCGGAGGATTGGGCGAGAAGGCGGCTTCCTAGCTAGTTGTATGCGGCGGAGGTGGGAGGGGTGGTGCCGGCGGCGACATCGCGGCGACGCGAGGGATAGGGAAAAGAACGCGGCGCGGGGGTGGGATATGTGCTATCACGCCGACAGCGCTGGCCCACGCGCGCTTTTACCCCCCCCCCCCCCCCAGGCCGAACCCGGTGGGCTGGGTTTGGCCTGGGAGCGCCGGCGCTAATTTCCGCCGATCCGGCGCTATTTGGGCTCCTGAGGGGGCGACTGGGTGAAAAACGGCGCTCTCAGGCCAAAACGGCGCTAAAATCGGCCCGGGGGGCGCTGGGGGGACGGCTGGAGATGCCCTCTATTTTTTCATGATCGTGAGCATCTAGACATCCACGCTCTTGTGATGTCGTTTGTAAACAAATTGATGAATACAGTTTGCATGCCGAGCTCGTAATTCTTTTCTCTCGCCCAAAAAGCTCCAATCCCTAGAAATGCTCACTCCATTCTAAATGTACTAGGGAATTAGGCGCGTCGACACGCCGCGCCACGTTTCTGGTATGATCTAGCATCAGCTGTACATCACGCAACCTCTTTGTTTTTTGTCTCATTCAACTAAGGGCATGAAATCTTGGTGTGGAGTAGTTCTTTTGCCAATCGATTATGTGTCTAGCTGCAAACAGCGGAATAGAACCAAATGGGCAGTTTGGTTCATATCATATCAGAAACAGGAAAAAGGTGTAGCAGTGTCACAACAATAAGTAGCAAAGAATTAGATCGCTTGTGAAGCACACGATGGATTAAGTCAGGGTGTTCGGTCGTAAAAGATTCCCATCGGTAAATAAGCAAAATGAACGTGGCTACTATGCTTTCTGTGCATGGCACATCATATATTAATACAAACACAAACGAACTTTGTTGTTATGGCTTAGCAGCCAGTAGATAGTTTCAAATGTTCATCTTATGTATAGATGTGTAAATTGAGAAGCATTGATGTATACTGTGGCTCTAGATGTTAATATGTAGCTTCAGATACAATTTTACCTTTCGGCAAGTTAGCAAAATACAATTAAATGACTGTGCTATGGAATAAGATAACTTACATCCATCTTTGAAACTGTACCAAAAGTTAAGACACGTTCATCTTATACAACAAACGAAGTACAGATGACCGATCCATAAACTAAACAAATCATCAATTTTGTGCAGATGGCAGAACTTAACCTTTCATCTCTTTCCTTGTTTGGTCTGAGGCCCGATTTCCTCTAGCTCACAACCTACCATTGGGCTGTGGGTCATCACCATAGGGAGCATCAAGGTTGGCGATGTGGGAGGCACCTATTATGGACCCTCTTCCATGGGAGGCTAATGCCGCAACTTCCGGAAGAGCCAATAACCGTGACGCTACCTGCAATCATGCAGGGATCTTACACTTCTTAAATTGCACTTTGTATAATTTTTTCTGCACATATATATTCAATCCTGCAGAGTGGACTGATTTTGTACCTAGAATTCCTCAGACAGTTTGATAGGCATGTTTCAGAGATCTAAATTAAAAAAGAAGGAAGAAATATGCACCTGCAGGCCATTAGGAATAGTTTCAAGTCTGTCTAGCAAAGGTTTGAAATATTTGAACATGAACATAGAAGTTTAGATGAATAATGGAGCAAAGTAAATACATAAATGCTATAAAAAATAATCAATAAATCAGGGCCCATGCTAATCTCCACGAAAGAGAGTTAAAAGTATGTAAGTATGATCCATCTGTATAAATCAAAATCAAGTGTACATACACACTATGATGCCGAGACAGAAATCAATACATAGTGTCGTTGAACATATCTGATCCTAGGATGATGTAAGTGCATTCAATGCAAGAGTGTCCTGGTTATGCACGGTCCATAGTTGGATTTTAACATTTCCTATGTTCAGCAAGCAGCCCTACTACATTGTTAAAAAATTAACTGTACTACTCTTTATCATCAGATAGTACAAAAGTTTTTTTTTTTTTTTTTTTTTTTTTTGAGATTCAGATAGTACAAAAGTTGATGTTCCAATTTGAGATGAGTAATCCTCATAGACATTCCCATTAACACTTCTTTTTTCACAGTTAATCAACATGGAGGAATCTGAAATTATCTGAAGCAGTTTTGGAGGCTTTAAAGTTTTATAAATGTTGTTCCATCTCCAGTGTAAAAGTAAACTTATATCGTGGTTTGCCATCCAGGGAAGATTCTTTATTACACATGGTCGCCATCTTGTAAGAAAAAACGAAGTACAAATAGACTAAAGACTTTATTTTCTTTCAAGGACATTCCATATGAAAAAAAAAACCTGGACATGCAAGTATAAAATCGTAGGAACCGTCATTTCGGCAATCATAACATGCAAGGTATGGGAGCATCATGCAAAGCAAAGTTAATTGGTGTGAAGATTCCTCAATGTGCAACATATACATCCGCTTGCTGCAATTGGAGGATTACTCATTGAAATCATTATAGGACATGTACCTCTAAGGTATTTGGCAATTGGCATGAACGAATAAATAACATAACCAAAGGAGAGAATTAATGATGCAAATCATTCTGTATGTGTAGATTTACTTACACGCGCCATGAGAGCATCCATTTATAAACTTGATCTGCATATATACCCAACTAAACATGCAATTAGTTTTATTTGGAATATTTAATTATCCTGTGACATTGTGTGGCATTCTGATTTCACTAATTTGACATTACCCATCAAAGCCAAACATAAGTGTCTGCAATAATAACCATGCCTCCATACTAAGTGCTATTTATTTAAAAAACAATATATGGATCATTTACACCGAGATGTCATATGGCAATTATCATTGTCGAGCAGAATGAAGGGAGAAAGGGAGAGATGCAATTACATGGAAACATGCAAAATCTTTGAAAATCATGCCTTTTAATAGATATCTATACTGCTCAAATCACAGGCTGAAAATTAACATACTGTCCATAGTAATAACATTTTGAACATAAGACTGGGAAACTTTGAGCTGTCCATAACACCTAGAAGATACTCAAGTCAACATAAAGAAAGAAATCTACAACTGACTCGCATTAAACAGCATGCAGAATAACATAAAAGAAGTTGCAAACCTCTTGACTCTACTTCTAGCTCCAATCCTTTCCGTCGAAATCACGGAGATACGCCATGCCCATGAGTTTACATTGATGGTTGAAAGGGAGGCTCAACATCATTGTTAAATACTGGCGCTAGAAAGACATATTCATAGGGACCACTATTTAGATTTTATCACACATGTGTAAACTTATGGTACATAACAGAAAACATATGTGTCGCAACCTGGTCATCAGATTAAGCATCGTGTGTCCACGCCAAACTGGACTGTTCACTCTCCTAGCTTCTGTAGAACGATTGCGCCGTTGAATTTACTCATCCAATCCAGGTCACACCCACCATACACCACCAAACAATCCACAATTGTCTCCTTGATTTATTGGACACCGCCGAAGGCTGTGTTTGGGCATCAATTCCTGAAACAGAGAACAACAGACAAATGTTTTTAGCGCGTATTCCTGGCAGACCACCACTGTCATATTAATATCAAGAAGTAAAAGTAATCACTCTAGTTACACCAAGAAAAACAACATTTCAAGGACAGGATAACCAAGACCTTTAGAACATTCAGATTACCAAAACAAAAGGCCATTCCCGATCTCATATCTAAACCAAAAGGGCCTCTATGGCGATGATTAATTCAGTTTTTTTTGCAGAGATTTGTACCGCAATAGGATCTATCCTAAGTGTGGCAACTGTAGTGGCACGGATATAGGAATAAGGATAGGTAGGTGCCGCACAAACAAATCATTAGCAGCTGAGTTTTAGTGCTTGGACCTACAGGCAAGATAAAGTATGTTTTGCAGACCAAAGCAAATTCATTCCAACAGCTATGGTCTGTGTGGAAAACACCAATATAAGTTCAGTGGCTAGACGAAGTATGCTATAGATGCCAAAAAAATGCATACACATCTGCCATTTCGATATAATTAGTTTCACTGTTTGTTCTTATGATTTCAGCACATGAAACCCCAAGGCCATTTGTAATACAGACAAAAGCAACCTTAAGGTATGCATCTTCTTACCATGAGACATGAATGGTGCACACACTCCTGCAACACACTTACCTACATCGTTCCTTACTGGCACAATTCTGTGATGAACCCTTCTGCCTTCAGTCGAGCTATACTGAAGAAATGATAACGGGAACAATAAAACAAGAAGGGAACCTGACACGGGATTGGAATAAGAGACAAATGCTCAAAACATGGAATAAGAGACAAATCCTTTTACACTAATAGTACTGTAATTAGCAAGGAGAGGGGATTGTAGATTAACCACCTTGGTTGATATACAATCTAAATAAGGCAGCCGATCATACAGAAAACCATGGTAGCTAGATTTAGAGATGCAACGGACACCTCAAGCATCGATACCATCTCTATTGTTTAGGACCCTACGTTACAACATTTTAAACGGATGATGTAAAATAGGACACCTGAAAATAGTATTAGAGCACCACTTTTTAGATTTTAAGGCATGAAATATAGGACACACAGCTCACATGATTTAAAACATGGCAGTAGTGGAGTTCCAGATGATGCAAAATGGGACACCACACCTTATGACCTATATTCACAATTGCAAACATATGTAACATAAATATCATAAAACTCTTACCTAGATGTTTAAACACAAATAAAATACAAATACTACTTAAATATTAAGTCATACAAATAATTTATCAATTATGTGCACCATCAAAATTATGTGCATAGGCAAAAAATCAATGTTAAAACTGACCCATACCAAATTAAGATGTACACTGCAGTGGGCTTGCCAGCTACTTGTCAAATTACTGAGACTAGATGACCGGTTGCGCCACTGGCGCAGGTGCCGAAAGCAAGACTGTAATGTAGACTTAAGTTTTATATATTTCTCGTATATGTGTTTGAAATTCTTCTGGCCATCATGCGGCTACCATCGATAATTTATGAACAAATATGAGTAATGAAAAATAGATGGTATACTGGTGAAAATTAATCATCTTGTAAATGCTAGTTGAGATCAGTTTTATACGGATAGTAATCTGAAGATGTTGATGTTGTATGTATGAAACATCAATAAGGTAAAAGTGGATTTAAATTGGTGAATGCACACAAACATAAATTACTTGATAATACATGACCTAAATTATATATAACTGACAATTAACAGGCCGTCAAGTTGTTTCAATAATTTATTCTGATTACAAAGTGAACATTTGTAATAGTGAACACATTTGAAATATTTTGTGCAATCTCAAGAAGTATTATCTTGAAGTACCAGATACCACAATATGATGCTAACTTCATAATCAACATTGTACACAGTTAGAAACCTATGTAAGAACAAAAATATTGTAAATGGTAAAGAGAAGCAGAAAGGAAGAACATATACTCTATTCATAGGTACCAGAGGTGCAAACAAAACTCATATCAAATGAGGTTTTGAATCCAAGGTTCATTATAATATAGGTGCGGTTACATGGTCCTGCGACATCTGCAGATAAATACACAAGGGGCATCATTTTGGTTGTACAGCACAATTGTTGTACTACTTAATATATTTTAAGGTACAACAAGCATATATAATGCTTAATTCGATAGGTCACTTGGTTTTGCGAACTGACCATATGTATGTGGCGCTCTTTGGACTTGTCGTGCTACAGATCAAAGATTAGCGGCCATCTCCTCAAATAGCTCAAGTGTCATATTGATCCTTTCAGATTGGTCACCTTGCCCAAAAGAACGGTTATTAGCCGCCAGATCAGATATTTCACGAGAGAATGAAACCATCTTCTTAGCATCAAGAAGTAGCTCCTTTTTCAAAGTATCTTTATCTGCTTGCACTTCTTTTGACATGATTTCGGTACAAATTTTAGGGGTAAATAGGGGTAAATTTTGACATGATTTCGGTACATGCAGGATTGCATGGCAGTGGACTTAGCTATATTTTACAATGTTTTTCATATGGAAATCAATTTGGGCATAGGATCATCACCGACTTCCTGTTCTCATGTCATCTAGGACAGTTTTGATAGTTGTACCTATTCTTTGACAAATTAGATCATAATAATTTGCCATCAGTGGTGTACAAATGCTTAATCACACGTTTGTAAATTTTGATCAACTTTATGAGTGCGAATTTGCATGCAACTTTTATATGTGCTTCAATCTTGATGATGTCAACTACTGAAATATTTACATCACGTTTAAACAATTGAGTTGACACGAATTTGAAACTAAGATCACTATCTCAATATTCTGAAAAGACGAAAGTGAAAATATTCCACAAAGATAAATTCAGAGGCGAAGGTACGCAACAGAGACAATAGAAACAAGAAATACATGCAGACTGAACCACTAATGGTGACGAATCTGCCTTTTCTGGGCCTTGCCGACTCCTCCAATACACCCTCTCCCATGGTGACCCTTTCTAATCCTCGCTGCCGGATTTGGTCCCCTTCTCCAAACTCACTGCAAGGAAAAGTGGGCCTAAAAACAAGCACCACATTCTCATTCTGAAAATAAAATATTGGAAATGTATATCTATATCAGACGGAAGAAGCAGACGGCTGAAATATCATTGGTATCAACTCATTTGTTTTCTATACGAAATACAAGCTATTCCAAAATCGAATTTGTACAGCAGAACAATTCTGAAGTTAAAGAGCATAAGGTAATAATTATAATGGTACATAATCATCGATATGGAACCAGAGTGCACAAGATAAAAAATCATGCAATGAATCTTAATAGCTAGCAAAAGATGGCTGTCCAAAAAGCGATGGTGCGATGAATAGGTCCAGCTGCTGCTGCATCATTTCTATTTAGGATGATCACAGTACACTATTGGGTGGCAAGCTTATTGAAGCATGTTTTAGGTAGGAGTATTTAAATGCTAAAGATTAAACCAAATAAATGATCACATGTATAAAAACCTATTTAGATTCGCCAAATGGTCAAAGCACTATGAGAAGATAATGGCAAAGCAACGGTGGAGATAACCTGCCTAAGCTGCCTTTGCTCGATGGCTGAGAGGCCAGGTAGTGATGTGTCATTTAAAGGAGAAATAAGTTGCATAACACCCTTCATTTGCCTTCTTCCTCTTCAAAAGAATGGAAAAGGGCTCGGAGCAAATGTTGTAAAGTTTCCTATACTTCTATATGCCCGATTCATGCAGAGTAGACGCTACAGGTTCTCAGTTTAGATATATAGCAGAGTAGACGCTACAGGTTGCCAATCATACACAAGTCATATGGCCGAATTTTTGTAATATCACAACAGCAATGATCTTGAAAAGAATCGTTGTGTTTCATGGAAAATATTTTACATCTAGCTTATATATTTTACATTTCAACACAATCAATTTATGGTGGCACAAATCAATAAGAATCTACAATAATAGTTGCTTGAAAGAAGTCTAGGAGACAAAGGCATCCGTACTCACAGGAGAGCGACAGATCTGCATGCCAAACGTCCATTGGAAGGTGAAGTGTGACGGCACAATAACAAAAGTAGCTTGAGGGATGCAGAAAATTGAGCTGGATCAGCACATCTCCTTCACCATAACAAAAAACAGCAAATAAGCATGCGACGGCGAAAACCTAATTGACAGAGAATAATTAAATCATGCTTCCTAGTGCAAATATGCAAGCTTCAGAGTAATGGAAATCAATTCAAGTAGAGCTAACATTGCATACGGGAAAAAAGGGGCTGACGTTGAAGTAGGGGCTCATGATCATCTGTAGTGCCCACATAATAAAAATCCTCTCATGACTGAACTCCGGAATCCAACTATAGCAGATGACTTACAGGAAAGAAGATGGAGGCGACTGTCATCATGGACACCAACACCTCATTGCAATATCAGATTGCATAAATTTCAGAGTGGTTATTGGATCTCATACAGTGACCTAAAACCTGCAATTCAAAAGGCTGTAGCTTTAGTAGTTGAAAACTAAAATTATATTTTAAGTCCACAAAGGAAAGCAGGGGAGTAAATCAACTTAAAACGACACAATAGTAGATAATTGCACTGAAGCTGGAGTGGATGGTTGAAAAATACCTTTTATCATACTCTATGGGGGTGTGATTATACTTCAGTTGCAGTTAGCAATATTATTTGAATTTGAACACAAAATACATAATAGGATAGGATGTTTGATGGTAGTCCATGTTCTACGAAGCAAGAGATTATTTTCATCGAGCATATTTTCCTTTTCATCCAGAGGTTGAACCCCTTGAAAGCAGTGGAAAAAAATTAATAAAAACTAACTACATACATGTGAATCGAGCATAGCAATCTTGTTAAATGAGCATATTGCATCAATATAAAATACAAGAAAACAGTCAAATGAGCATATTTTCATCAATAGTGCAACGTATAACCCCAGCCTAGCATTGATCCAGCCCTTATGCAACAGTTATCCATCAAGGGTCATCTACAACATAGCAACCATGCTTTCAGATTTGATAAAATCAACAACATCCAGACACCGTTGAGCCGGTAATCCAGATTGAACTGAGAATAAATTATGAATTCCATATGAAAATCAAAGAAGAGATGGCGAGGTTGCTGGAAAGGTCGCCCTACCCTCGCCAAGGACACCACTTTCAGTACTTAATACCCAATGAAGCAAATAATCATTAGGAAGTTGACAAATGCCTAGTGTTTTAATAAAACTATTACCTGGTTTATATTTCTAGGGTATGGAGAATAGCCTGTTTCACAATGTGCATCTTCGTCCGGATGGTCAGCTGCACGAAGGAGTGGGTCAAGCTGATAATACTCACACTGATCACCATTGTTCTGCCTGCACATAAGAATATATCCAAGTCAATTCTGACAGAACAAAACTATTGAACATAAGTGAAAAGACGTGTGAAAAATGCATTCTTTTGTACAAATGATAGATTAAATAGACAGTACAGAACAAGCTGAATTGCATAAATCCTTTTGAACAGATGATGGTATTTTTGTTGATTTCGGCAATACTGGTCTACTCTATATTCGCTCTATATTAATGACCAAGGAAAGAAGGGATTGAGGTCCAGTAAATAGAGCAACAAGGAAAGGGTTAGTGCTTCCAGAACCAAGAGAGTTGAGTCGGGGGAGAAGCATACCTAGCATGAATTCGCACCACCATTTCAGCCACCGGTTTCTTTTCAAATGCCAACAACGCCGTTGAATGAAGCTAGACCCTCTTGCCGTTGCCTCCCGCTAAAAGTCTCCTGGGAATCTTGATCTCCATCAATGGTTGCGACCCCCTGGGAAGCAGGAGGATTATCCTGGGTCATCACTGTCATGATAATTAAGTTGTCATAGATCGAGATGGGAGCACGTCAAATTTAGTAAATCAATAATGCAGTGATTGATCTGGATACCTCATTGAAGACACATGGTCTAGCTGAGCCTCAGTGGCAAAGTGTCGGCGGTGGGCATGAAGATATAGGCATAGTCATTTGTGAAGATTTCGCCAGCCTAGAATAGCAGCTAATCCACGTTGTTTGTGTTGTTGTCGGTGGCACCCCTGTTCAGTTTAGGACAAAAAGGGCATAATTACACTGAAGTAAATACTCTCTTATAATAAATATCCAAACTGTTTCCTGAAATATGAAATAAAAGCCATGCATTATTAAAGGACTTATGTTTATTATCTGTGGCCTCGGTCAGCAGAAAACACACAAGCTGATAATCATAATTAGGAGAACTTTCTCAAAGGAAGAATACAGAGCGACTATTTGTATCACAACACAAAAAGAGAATACAAAATAGGCTTGATCATTAGCAACATCCATCCATGTATTGACATTTACAAATTACTCACAACTATACAACGAACCTAGGAATAACCTTTGGGCAACGGGATATCTTATGATTCATTTTACAAATCTTTTTGTGACTGCATAGCTTTCAACCACGGTAAGAAATCGTAGGCATTTGACAGCAGAAACCCAACTGGATAATTATTGTCATGTCAAAACACCCTATAGCACCCAATCACATAACTATTAAACCCAAACCCTTAATCACACACACCACCTATCTGCCATCCCATGGCATCGCCGGATGCCATCTGACCCAACAAGGCTAATTGCTACACCAGTTTTACTTTGCTTAAATAATTGTGCTAAAGTTGTCGAACAAGCACATTTTTAGAAAAAAAAACATCTTCTCATGCATCTCCCTTCCTGACCAGCCATAGAATGACCTTCACCAACCAGAGCTAAGCAGATAGAAGCACGACTAAAGCCGACATATAGTGACTCAGATTCTAAGGGTGATCTATCCAAAAATCTAAAACCTAAAGCTAAGAAATTCTCCCCAGCTCATTTCCAAGGCTCGACCAGTGACACTTATAGCTACATAAGAAAACAAATTAAACAAGAACCGCAACTGATCTTCAGCAACAAAATGGCTTAGTCAAGATATGCAAATGGAGAACAAATATCATTTGATGAATCATAAAATTGAGTATATCACATTGCAGGAAAGCATGCTGAATCTTCGCTTTCCATTGTAGGAAAGAAAATGCATAATGGCCAAACTAAAAGCTAAAAAGAACTAATTCCTAGAACTTGCAAGCGCATATAGCATGTGTACCTCGAACTCCTGTAGGACATGAAACCGTAGATGCTTATACGACTCGTACACAGAGCTCTTCACATGCATCGAACGGCAGATCAATATTATTTTCAGTGTTTCTCCCAACAGGGAAAATATAAGAGCAATGCACGTCGCCTATTTATAATATTGACAACATCCCTTTCAAATACTAAAGCTTACCAGCAATAAAACACAATCCCAAATCCAGCAAATAGACGACGGCAGCCTTCAGACGACCTGCAAAAAACAGGTAAAGAATTACACCGCGGCCATGTCAGTCAAAAACCAGAAAGAAAAGACACCACCTGAAGCTAATAAGGTAACCAAATCAAAATGAAAAAGATTAAATAGCTTTTTCTGGCAATGGACCAACGGTCAATGAAACAAAAAGTACATAACGATATTACACCCCATAGAGAGAACTGACTTTTTTTGGCTCTTCAGCGACCATCTGCTATCCTTAAAGTCAATATTTTCTAAAAGTACCTCACACGAACAACTGCAGCCTTATCAGATAAAGAAAAGCTTCAACAACACAGAGTTACTGGTATATGCGACAGATTATCATCAATATCCCAAAACTGAATCCTTGCACATCCATGTCGTCCAAATTTTCCATTTTGGTTCACACTACATTTAGAGGATGCTTTCAGGTATACATAGTTCAAGACACAATATTTCAGCCATGGCTTTAAAAAAAATGTATGAAGAACACATGAATAATAGACAAACAGAGAGTTTAACCTCTGTATTAAGGTCTCCAGGAATAAAGTCAAAGGGGACTCCTTCCTGCTAAAACCAAGCACTTTGGAACTGAACCTGAAACGATTAAGAAATTAAAATCCATAGAGAACAAAGCAAAGTAAACCTTAAATTAGTACTTCCAGACAAGATCTAATTGGAATCTAATAATCCTAGCATGCAAATCCATAGTACCGTGCTCCCACTGAGGCAAGCATCACTGAAATTAAATTCGCTGAAACCATTTCTAAGAAAGGAATTGCCAATCAAGCAAGGACGCCTATGAACTGGGAGGCTGAGAGCTGAGATGAATGAGAAAGCAGCAGAGCACCGCGACACCGCAGTAGCAGCTCCGCCTTTGCCGCTCAGTTCGAATGCACCACTCGTACTCAACAGGACCTTTTCTTTTCTCCGTAGTTTCTTCTGGGAACAGACTATCATCCACAATTTCAACTATTGAAATGCACAAAATGTTTTTGTCCTGCTTTTTTGCCATACCTGAAATACTTACGCAAACATTGCTTAACAAGGATTAATAGCTGCAAACACAGCCTGATTGGCCATGCCCAGAACTGTCAGATCGGGAATCACAAGAGCTAGGGTTAGGATTTTACCTGCTCAGACTCTGGGCAGACCTCATCCCCGCGGCACTTGGCCAGACCCTGGCCAGACCTCATCCCCGCCATCCCAGATCGACCAGTCCCCGCCGCCCGAATCCCAGACGACCCCGTCCCTCCCGGATCTCACCCGCAGCGGCGAAAAGTGCTCCTCCTGTTGAGCACGGAAGAGAACGCAACAACGGCCCACCTGCTGAACGCCGGAAAGAAGGGATTGAGGGACTGGCACCCTTGCTCGCCGCCCTCGTCGCCCTTGCTCGCCTCCTTGGCCCAGCTGTGCTCGCATCTCATCTCCTCGATCGAGGACGACGAGGTAGGCCGGGAGCAGCGCGAGGAGGGACGGCGCGGTGGAGCCGACGGCAGCGACGGCCGGCGCCGGGAGCAGGAGAGAGGAGGCGGCCCGGGCGTGGCGGCGCAGCCCGAGAGAGGTGGGAGGGGATTGGTTTGTGGGAGAGGCTGGCGATTGGCTAGGTTTTCACCGCTCGCTCGGCTTTGCCCTTCCACGCCGCGAAGAGGCGAGCGACGCGCATTGGTCGCGGAAAAGAGAGAGCTACGCCGCGGACGTGCTGCAGGTGGGCCCGCCCCGGTGTAAACCCCACATGTCATCGACCTAACGTGTGTGGCAGCGAGTAAAAAAGGGAAAAAACCACGATCCAACGGCCCCAGGTAAAAGGACGGTGAAAATGGAGGGCTGAGATAGTCTGCCTAAGCTACAGTAACCGGGCTGTGGACACTCCATGGAAGTGGTGGACATTTATAAGTTAAATTCAAGTGAATAGCTTGAGCTGCCGCTACCTGTCAGGGCACGGCCGGCGCGGCGTGCGTCCGGATCGATTTGCCAAGTAACTGAAAATCCATCCCAAACTGAAATTCAATCGAAGCAAGATCAACACCAATCGAAGCTTGAGTTACCTGTCCGGACCAAGAATAGCACCAATCGAAGCAAAAGCTGCTCGCGTGTTGACCTTGAGCTGCTCACAGGAGGAGAGAGAGAAGCGAGCGACGACTTGATCGATCTACCGTTGTGCTCCGTGCTGCAGCTCACGCGGTCGCCTCCTCGGCGCGGCCCAACTTCACGGACAACTCCTCCGATGCCCCCATGGTGCGGATGTTGATCTGCACGCGTGACGCAGCCATGTCCACCATGACCGGGAAAGATGTGGGGCGGCGGCGGCAGAGGAGGAGCTGCGGGGATGGCGTACGACGTCAATAAATCCCCAGTTCACAGCACGAACTCACTAACCTCGAAACTCCGGCATGGCTGTGCGACATCGCTCTCCGCTAAACGCGCCCACGGAGCCCTGTCCCCGCCACCGCCATCAGTCTCAGCCGACGATGGAGCTAAGGCGGCCGCGCGTCTGCGCTGTGGCGGCACGACGGACACCGACCGCGCCCTCCCAAGCCGCGACTGCGGTGACCCAGCACACCACTCCATATTGTAGTGTACAAGTCGTTGACATAACACCCACGGAAGGACTAATCCTTAAATATTACATCACTCAGAGTAGTACAACAGAAACATTGCGGGTCCACTTTATTACACACTGCTAAAGATTACAAGCCAGAAATGCATAAAAACATCGACGTCTTCCTCCGACATGGGAGGAATGTCTATTATTGCGATGTTGACAGGAGTCAACCTACAAGCGATAGAAAACAGCAAACTAAGAACCATCTTGGCTCAGCCGCTAAGTAGTACTAGTCTAGTCTGACTCGGCCAGGTTCCTACTATGATAACTCTAAGTCTCCACCTCCTCTTCGTCGTTGTCGGCTCCGTAGGCGATGATGTAGTCGACGCCCTCTATTCCTCCAGACAGATCAGGTGCTTCAAAGTAGATGTCATCGGCATGGTATGCTCCATAGCTTCCGTCCACGGTCTCTTCAAAGTCTAAGCAGGGGATCAAAAGGGAACGAATGAGTAACAGCGTTACTCAGCAAGTTCAGCTTAACGCTTAGATAAGTGGAATGCACTAGCTACCATCTTGACCAAAAAATCAAGATGTATATGCAAGTTTTGTAAAACATTTTTAGTAAAAGGTCTATTTTATTTTAGAAAACTATGCCCCCAGCCTCCACGGGTTTATAGTCATCACTGGGATGCCTTTCCCGCTGCGGTCTGTAGTCCCTCCTGGAACAAGGATGTGACAGTCACAATTTCTTTGTTTAACTCTGCAGAGCTGCACCACTTTACCCAACAGCAGCCTGGCTCTTATGCTCTCTCAGCACACCATTGTGCTATAGCCAGAACTCAGGGCAACAAGTCATGTGGAGTCGCTTCCCGCACAACGCATATCCGCCCATTTGTGACGCGGCTGGTAACTAAGACCATTAGCCCGCCACCCCTCCCGAGCTTCTATTCCAGTCACTCCGTCGAGTGGGAAGGTCACGCGCTTCCACGCAGTTGGCCGCCGCAACGGACGCAACCAGGTAATAGCCTGCCGAGGATATGCGAACGAAGGAAGAAACTCTGACGAGCCCATCCATAGTGAATCTGTTGGCTGATGCTATCGATACGGCGTAGGATCACTGGGCCATGGGTTATTAATCCTAGGTATATACTTTCCCGTACAATGGAACCTCCACCACAACATCAATCCGTGGTTCCACTGCCAGCCAACCATATAATACATAGCAATTCACATCATTCGAAAATAGGTTTTTCTTTTTCATGCAATGATAAACATAGTACTTTGCAATTACTTTGATAAAAATAATCAATCGAGAACATGCAAGTTGGAACTTGCCTTGAGACTGACAGGTAGTGCAGTCTAAAGCTTCCGACGAATTGGGACCCTCGTGTTCTGAAAATCAACATCATTGTCTATATGAGACAATGTTTGAAAACCAAATAGATGCTATTATGCATAGGATGCAATGCTTTTTCCCCAGAAATTTATTAAAAGTCTTGATAATGATTTTTAAATGGTCTTTCATTCAGATTTTTATTTAGGATGAGTGACATGACAGTCATGATATAGTTCAAATTATACTTTGAACTTAATACATAATTTTCCCATATTATTTTCTTTGAAAATAATTTAAATTATTTCAAAGTCATTTCCACTTAAGGATCATTTGAATTTTTGCTGCAAGAAATAGTTTTCAATAAATCAAGTAGACATTTTATTTGGATCCCTTATTTTCTGCTGATGTTTGTGGATATTTTTATATTATTTATAGGATTTTATTTGAATTTATAGCAAGTTTTGAAGTTTGGGAAATTTCATAATTTCAAAATTTTACAAATAGACCCCTGGGTCAACTCTGGTTGAACCAGCTCAAAAGATTTGGACTCGGGTCCGGTCAACTGACCGAGCCACTCCCTTCTCTTCCTCACTCGCAAGAGCCCGAGCTCGAGCTCCCCTGGCTCCCGCGTCGCCTGCGGCGTCGCCGCCTCACTCCGGCTAGCTCCGGCCATCTCCGCCGCCATGGTCTGCTCTACCTTTCTGCCCAGCGATTCGTGCCTCGCCTCCTCTCGCGGTCGCACGCAACCCAACCCTAGGGTTAGGGTTCCAGTGCTTGCTGAGCACCATCGGCTCCTCCTCCGGCGTGTTCACCGTGGCTGGGCGCAGAGCTCGACCTCTGTGCCGCCATGGTGCGGTGGTGCTGGTCCACGACCTCCATGAGCCCCCTCCAACGGTTGCGCGAGCACTGCCTCGCCGCCGTGGAGCTACGGCCATGGACGCACGGTAAACTCAACTTCCTCCCTCTAATCTCCTTCTCCTAGTTCCTCTACTTGATGCAAACGCTTCTGGACTTAGGAATAAACATGTATGCCTCTGTTGTTTAGGTTCTTGATGAACAGATGATGATTCTTGATGATTTACTCCTTTATGTGCACTGTCTACCTATTGTGCACCAAGAATGAGTTGAATGGTGTAGATCTAGCATGTTTAGATCCATCCATTGCCTCTGGATTTATTGTTGGGAGCATTTCTTGCTCACAGATGAAGAAAATCTCTTTAGAAAAATTATATCTGAGCTAGAACTAGTATAACTTGAGCTAGCTGTGATGATTCAATGATTTAAATGGATTTTAGACTTGTGTGGCTTGCTGTGATGCCTCCCTGAGAGTTACACAGTAGCTAGCTTGTCTAGAAATGCTTTTTTATGCTTTCCTGTGCTTCTTCCATGTGTACAGATGTGCTAAGTACAGCTAATCCAGCTCTGCTGGTTCACTGCCTTGTGTGGAGCTTTGATAAAAATTGAAATAAGAACAGATACTGCACTTAACCTAATTCCCTGCCCTTATGTTGCTCAAACAAAAACTAAATCAATCAACTGCACTTCCTTTCTTCTCTCTTTCCTATTTTCTGCAAAGAACAGATACTCTCTGTATTGCAAACTTTTCTACAGCACCCTACCTTGCTTAGCAAGGTTCTGTTAAGAACAGATGCTGAATAATTCTCTCTAGCATGGTTCTGTCAATTACAGAACCTGCTGGGTCTCTCTCTAGCTTTAAAAATCAACCTGCTGTTGCTGAGCAGCTAGAGCTTCTAGAAAAACTCTGATCTTGCTCCAAGGTTCTACCTTCTTCTCCTTGCTGCTTCAATTTTCCTAGAGTGTATTTGCTAGCTGAAATGGCTTGTGGTGGATGGATTAGGTGATCTCCATGAGTAGAGATTGGTTGTGCTTGTTCTTGTGGAAGAACAGATGGAAATGTGTACTGGATGTGCTGATGGTTGTGCTCTGTGTGTGTTGTGGTTGCTGTGACTTGTGTGTGCTGGTGGCTGCGGCTTGGGTATGTATTTATACAAATTTGAGCACTCCTGTGCTTGTGACACCAGGATAATTGGCTGTGGTGATTCACCTGCTTGCAGTGGCCCTCTTCTACCTCGAGCTGCCTTATTTGACCAGTTTTGCACTTCTTTTCACGTAGGAGATCAGCTCACTGCTGCTGCAGAGCAGTTCATCTCCCCCAGGTGATAACTATGAGTCATTCTTGACTCATTGATCCTATCTTGATCCAGATATTTGTGTGGAAATGCTTGGCTGTGAATTGAAAGGTTTATGATAGTCGGTTTGAGATGATTAAACTCAAGTGTGTGGCCAATTAAGCTGATTGCTAGCTTAATAAGTGGGATTAGGATCCATTTGCCTAATCAATTGGCAAATGTGATACCATAATTTGTGGGCTAAGGTTTTATTTGCTTCCTGGTTTAATTTTGGGGAATGCATTTTATCTGCTGCTTTATCTTTTGAAAGATCAAGATCATATGCTCAAGACAGCACTTGCTTGCCTAAGATTTTAGTTGCTGAGTTGATTTTCTAAGTGCTGCAATTATGCCTTTGCCCCTCCTTGTTGCCTTCGGATTAAAAGAGCATGATCCAAATGATCAGTCCCTTCTGTTGCCTTGGATGATTTGCAATACTCCCTAATTTAGCCTAATTGAACCTCAGTTTTAATTAGGCTAAAACCAGGTTTCAAAACAGTAACATGCCAGCACCAAATGGTGTTGGCAACATTTTAATCATAACCCCAAATTCTACTTGTTTGTGTTGTTTATTTTGCAGGTTAGAAGATGAAGAAGACATGAAGATTTAGTTTAGGAATTTTAGTACTGTTTTTGTATTCTTTCAAATGTTGTAAGAATATTTGTAATGAAGTCTTGTAAATTAATTGTGTTGATCATTTGTATAATTTGTATCCCATTGTTTCCTTCACATTTGAGTTTATGATACAATATAATTCTTGTATCTGTATTCTTTTAGAAATTCTTTTGTAATTATTTGTATATATATTTGTGATGTGGAGGTAATAAGATGACTCTATTATTTGAGATGATTTCATCACAATCTTGTGATTTTTATATATTGTTATTACTGTGATATGTGTGTATAGAAAGATTTAGGAAAGAATAGAATTGTTTTAAACTTAAGATTATTTCAAATTTCCTTTTAATCAAATGAAATCAAATGATTGTGTTGGAGAAGTACTAACAAAGGTTTTGAAAATATGTCGTAGGGTTTATCGACACCTCTCGACTATCTGTCAATGTCTGACTCCCAGAACATCGACACTCGTCTGGAATCAACCCTCGATTCATTTTAACACAAAAGCGCGAAAATTTTCCAGATTTCACCAAAAGATGCATGAATGCACAAATGCAATTCCTATTTCTACCCTCTCGAGTCCTATAACTGCGGGGTGTTACATCCTCTCCCCCTTAAATTAAACTTCGTCCCGAAGTTTCTTTTCTGGGATACCTAAACAACTGTGGGTAGTTCTGTCTCAATTCCTCTTCTGTTTCCCAAGTTGCCTCTCTTTCAGAATGATTCTTCCATTCAAATGGACAGTTCTTCCATTGTGGCCTTTGTGGCCTTTGTACATCCCCTGCCATTCAAATGGACAGTTCTTCCATGCCCAATGCATGCAGTCGATGCTTCCAAGCATCAAAGGAAAGCCTCTTGCTTCATTGCAAGCTAGGATCCGAGTAGTGTCTTCCGCATTGGGTGATCGCAAGTAGGTTGGACTAAACACTGCAACCACTGCCCGGCAGAACTTGTTCAAGCAATCAATGGCTGTGCTCTTGGACATGCGCAGATAATCATCCTGCGAATCAGCGGGGGCACCGTATGCAAGCAACCTCATGGCCATCCTGCACTTTTGAATTGAGGTAAAGCCTACCGTACCGGTGCAATCCTTCTTCAATTTGAAGTATGTGTCGAACTCTCGGATGGCATGCATGATGTTGAGGAAGAGCTTGCGGTTCATCCAGAAACGGCGCCGAAACACGGCCTCGTCCTGCAGGGGGAAATCGGCGAAGTAGTCGGAGTAGAGGATGCAGTACCCTTCGTACCGCTGCCTCGGCTTGCTCTTTCGGCGACCGGGCGCCGAGACACCACGCCGCGGTCGCACGTCGTTTGCGAGTATGCCGACGAGGCACGCGAGGACCAGCAAGTGTTCTTCATCGTCGACGTCGGCCTCGGCGGCGAGCAGCTCCTCGTCGTCGGAGTTCATGGCTGGGCGGACAAAACGCCGAACACCTAGCAGGCGAGGTGGGCGCGAGCCTTCCCGAGAGCCTTCCTTCCGGCTAGATCACGGCAGAGGGGAAGGGGCGGCGCCGGCGGAGTCGATTGGGCGAGATGGTTGGGTTCGTAGCTGCCTGCGTGTGGCCGGAGGGAGGAGGGGTGGTGCCGGCGACGACGGGACGGGAAGAGGAAAGGGGCGAGGCGGGGGTGGGAAAAGCGTTGTCTCGCCGACAGTGCTGGCCCGCCGAGACTTCGCGCGTTTTCGGCCCCCCAGGCAGAACACAATGGGCTGGGTTCCGCCTGGATGCGCCGGCGCTATTTTCCGCCGAAACGGCGCTATTTAGACTCCTGGGGGTGGACTGGGAGAAAAACGATGCTTTTCGGGTCAAACAGCGCTATTTCACCTCTTGGGCGCGCTGGGGGACGAGTGGAGATGCCGAATATTTTTCAGAACACACCGACGGAACCTCGAGATGCGCTGAAAACAAACTCGACCCACCGTATCCCAACGTCGCTCGCACCTTTCACTGCTCTCTCGCTTTCGCCCGCATCCCCGCCCTCGCGATGCCGTCGCCCTCCACGGCCACGCCCGCGGCCGCGGGAGCGCCTCTCCACCGCCGCCCATGCGCGCCGCGCCGCCTCACCCCAGCCTCTTGCTCTCTCCCCTCCCGCGTGCTCCTCAAATCCGCGCGCCACACCGCACCGGCCCCGCTGCTCGTCCACACGCCTCGGCCGTCTCTAGCGGTGGCGAGGGCGGCGAGCCCCGACGCAGCCCCACTGGATCGCGTTCGCCCGCCTCCGGCGGCCAGATGCTGGCGCGGATCTGACAGAATCCTCTCGGCGGCGATGACTCTGCTTCAACACGTGGCCTCGTCTGATTGTGGTGTCTTTGTTTGGCAAGTGTTCGTTCCGCCGCACCCGCTGATAAAGCACTGGGTATCCATCCTGCGCAACGAGCAGGCGCCCTGCGCAGTCTTCAGTGAGTTTCTAAACGTGTTACGTCTTCCGAGTTGCATAGTGGTAGCAACTGAACTGAACCTAATCAGCTTGCCCATGGGATGGAGGAGCTTGCTGATTGTGATTTCGTATTTCGTAGATATATGTAGTAAGAATTAGTTTGAAAGCTATGAATTGAGATGGTTGTTGTGACTTGATGTAGGGAGTGCTATGGCAGAGCTTGGCCGTCTGCTGATATACGAAGCCTCCAGGGATTGGCTGGTCAGTGGAAACCTTGCATGGCTGACCATTATTCGTTAGTCACCTTGAATCTGAAAGTTTTGAATTGGCATTGATATATACCTGGTTGAATGGTGAATGCCAGTAATGTATGATTTTTTCAACACTTTATTGTGGAGGGACTGATGTGATGCTAAAATGTTTTGAACCCTTGCAGCCTACAATCACGGGAGAGATCCAAACACCCGTAGCTGTTTCAAGTGTTGAATTTATTGATCCAAGGGAGCCTGTTATGGTAAGTCTATTTCTTAACATTCGATATTGCATTTGGCATTTGTAGTGTCTACAAGTATATTTACTCTCTTCATTAGCATGTCTAACAGGTTGTTCCAATTCTGAGAGCTGGCCTTGCTCTAGCTGAAAAGGCTTCATCAGTATTGCCAGCCACCAAGACCTATCACCTTGGTAAGTTGCTTAGATAATGGTTACTCTTATTAGAGTCAGACATTGATCTTTTTTTAGGAGCCAGTTAGCTTCATATTCACATATTGCTTACATTGGCTGCTTGCCCACTTCCAGCAATCTAAGATGATATATTTTGCTACTTAAATACTGATGCTGGATATTCTGGGTTTAATGTGTGTATGGTTGTGGTAATAAGCATGAAGTTAGAAATATGCAGAATGTTTGTTTTCCAAAGTAAGAAGTATATCGTTTGTGCATGTAGCAGTTATAATACAGCCAAACTTCGTGGATCCGGTACTTTTAGGAGTTTCTTGTCAATTACACCAAACTTACATGCACCTTGAAAGCTATGCACCATTATTCTTATCTTCCCGTTTTATTTAACATGAAGGACTACGTAGGGATAAAGAAACACTTCAACCTTCAATATATCTCAACAAGTATGGGCTAAGTTCTTTCTCATCTTACAAGCTCTTATTTAAGTTTTTACCTAGTACTTCTAAAATAGGCATCAGGCAGACCCATGTGTAAATTCACAATGTGATTATGCTTGGCACTAGACTCTTGAGGCAACCACACAAGACCCACTGATCCTACTACTCATGAGGCAACCACATAAGACGTGTTGCCATGGCAGTACTACTTTTGTCACTATAGATTCAATTATTGCTCTGGCATGAACTCATTTAAATTCTTATATATCCCTGGTATGCAGCAGAAACACATTTGGACAGTGCGAGAGCCATACTGATTTTACTCTTTCTGTACTGCGTTGATGTTTTTTATCAAAAGTTCAATATAGTCTCTCCCGGAGCAGACATGTCTCTATTTTCTATACA
This sequence comes from Poa pratensis, assembly GCA_947311845.1. Lineage (NCBI taxonomy): Eukaryota > Viridiplantae > Streptophyta > Magnoliopsida > Poales > Poaceae > Poa > Poa pratensis. Next base: position 108,847,757 of record CAMZMU010000074.1, on the reverse strand, counting down.
CTGAAAAATCACGGCCAGTCACTGCCCTTCACAGTTCAATTGAGAGCTTGCTTTAGATGTCCTTCACAATATTTTTTCTACTAATTATATGGTTGCACGAATTGTAGGTTTCACTAATTCACTTACGGTGGGATAGTGTCTTTCTGCACAATTTAAGTGTTATTAGGAGTATGTATGCTACTATAAATAATGGTGACACGTTACTTCTGATGATAACTACTGTTTGTTGCAGTGGAAATTTGGATGACCGATCAAAACCAATTCTCTTCTCCATGGCAAGACTTTACCGGGTTAAAAACATAACAGCTGAATCCTCGTGGGGATACTTTTCTATCGTTTAGTAGGCCCCGACTTGTGTGACTCTTTTTCTTTTGGCTTCGGCCATATCATGTTTGCTTCTCCTATATCAATATAAAAGGCAAAGCTTTTGCCTCGTTTCAAAAAAAATAAAAACATAACAGGACTGTTCGAAGCATATAGTAAAAACCCTTAACTAAAGGGAGGTTGTAAACCATGTTGTAGTGACTGGCTATTTCGATGTCAGGAAAACAGAGAAGAAATCGCAGAGGTAGCGAGGATTCATGAACTTATTAAGACATAAAACCTGTTTGTGGGCAGTTCCATTTGATCTCTGCCCAGACGAACATGGCTCAAAATGGTGAGCTGTGTATCGCTACATCGCTGATAATCAAGGTGCCTTTGTGCAGGTATGGTAGCAAAGTAGTAACTTATGGTTCTAGAAGCGAAATTTTGGGGGGAAGGTTGTCCTATCCAAATTGCTATACTAACTATATAAACTTCTGTTGTTAACTACAGCCAGTTTTCTTGAAGCATTCGTTCTCACTGTTGTTGAGGCCATGACCTGTGGACTTCCAACTTTCGCAACACTCCACGGAGGGTCTGCGGAGATTATAGAGCATGGAATCTCAGGTTTCTACATTAATCCTTACCATCAGCTGCCACTTTGATGGCTGACTTTTTTTGAACAATGCAGACAAGACACCAATCATTGGCCTTCAGCGCATATACGATAAGTTAGTAAAACCAATCACTTATTAGGCAGGTACATACCCGGTGTTTTTCATGGTCTCTTGTGTGATGTTTGTTTTCTCCATGTTGTCTAGGTATACATGGAAGATTTACTCCGAGAGGTTGATGACACTGTCTGGGGTTTATGTATCTGGAAGTATGTTTTGAAGCTTGAGATGCGGGAGACTAGGCGTTACCTCGAGATGTTATACATTTTGAAGTTCCCTGAGCTGCTACGCGTTAACCTCGGCACATTTCTCTTGTCTCCCGGAACTACCAAGTTAATGGGTGAATTGAGTTTGAACATGTCAGTGTTTGAAATATGGTCACCCGAGACAAAGAGAGAAGAGAAGCATATTTTCTCCTTTGAGGTAGATACACTTTTGACCGGCTTCTTTTTTCTGTTTAGAGCATCTCTAGCAGATACCGAATAAGGCCCGCGGCCTGGAAAACTCCGGCGGATATAGGGGCTGCGGCCTTTTTTCGACCCGACCAGATACGGAAAACGCGTCGGCCCAGATAATTTTATCTGGGGTACACGATAAGCGGTGCGGAAGCCAGTATATTACCGGAGCGGAGGGGCGGATAGGGTACCAAAACACGATTCCTCCGGCCAACCTAGGCTAGCGTTGCCGCAACTCCTCCCCTACTCCAACGAGCAATCGGAGCTCCACCGCGCCTTATCTTCCCCCCCCCCCCCCTCCCACCCACCACCACCATCGGATCTATGGCTGGCTCCACCATGCGCCCCTCCGGTGGCCGAGGTGGAGGCGGAGGAGGCCGTGAGCCGTCGGAAGAGGAGGTGGCAAGGAGGGCGGCGGAGAAGGCGGCCATAGCGAAGGCGAATCGCTCGAGGGGCACCGCCCTACGCGCCTCGTACAAGACCCGGCGGTTCATAGGGCTCCGGGCGATTGACTTCGGGGAGGGAAGCTCGTTCGCCGGTGGTGGGGCTCTGCTCGAGGGCGGCCGGAGGAGGAAGAGGGAGGAGCCGACCGACGAGGAATAGCCCGACCTCTGGGCCGAGATAGTGCAGCCGGCGTGGCGTCGCGCCCGCGATGCGGAGGAAGAGGTCAGGAGGGCGACGGAGGCGTATGAGGCCGGAGCTCCCTACGCCGTTGACCGCCTGAGAGAGGCCGTCGACGAGCTGGAGCTCGCGCGCGTAGATCGACGCCGCATCGCCGAGCAGGAGGAGCGCGACGCCCGCGCGTAGATCGATGCCGCCCCCGCCGCATCACTCTAGTTTCATTTCCGCATCTAGTTAGTTTAATTTCGCATGTAGTGTAGTTTAATTTCAGTTCTAGTGTAGTTCATATGTAAAATTATCGCGCGAAGACATCGATGGTTGAATCAGTTTGAATATCCGGTACTAATTTCCTGTATCTGTTCTGTCAAACGGGAACTCATACCGGAAAATCGTTATCCGGGGAACAGGATAATGATTATCCGGTACGAGATTATAGTGGATCTGCTAGAGATGCTCTTATGCAGGTGAAGAGTGTGCTTGAGTAGATGAGGCACACTAACCGTTCCATGCTCAGTACCCAGGTCTTGATGAGCTGTTCTGTGAGAAAATACTTCATGTTATCGGAGGGGGGAGGACAAAGGAAATAAAATGTAGCTGGTGATCGGTAATAAAGTTGTCTACATGTGTGTCCACCGAGTGGTGAACTCGGGATCTGTAAACTAGGATTTCATTAACTGGTGGTCCTATGTTTTAGTTAGATGTTTCATGAACCTATGTGGTTGAACTTGTGTAATATGGTACATTGGTACATGACCTATTTTATCAACTACATGGCGGTCCCTCAAAAAAATTCCTACATGTCGACGGTGTTGGAAGAACTGTGGTTTGTTATCTTTGCTATTTCAAAAAAAAAAAAAAACTCCACTATGATTTGTTATCTTTGGGGGTCATTGGTCGGAGAGACAGCCATGAGAGCTGGTGCCTCTGACGCGAAACAAACCGCTGATAGCATGCTATGCCAAAAGACCAAAACAGATGCATCATCTCACTGGACACGTCAAGAACCAAACGCAGACGGGACGGTGAAGCGTGCTAATCTACACCACAAATCAATGCCAAGTCATTGTGCCTCACTGGACACGCCGTGCGCCTGTCGTCTAGTAAACCTTTTAGCTGTAGTTCTACTGTAGCACACACAGCCATCACTTTATAATGAGAAGATCGGATGCGCCGAAACAAACCACCGTATCCCAGCGTCGCTCGCACCCTTCACTGCGCTCGCTTTCGCCCGCATCCGCATCCCCGCACGCCCTCGCCATGCCGTCGCCCTCCATGGCCATGGCCGCGGCTGCGGGAGCGCCTCTCCATCGCCGCCCATGCGCGCCGCGCCGCCTCGCCCCACCCTCCTGCTCCCTCCCCTCCCGCGCGCTCCTCAAATCCGCGCCGGCACCGCTGCTCGCCCACACGCCCCGGCCGTCTCTGGCGGTGGCGAGGGTGGCGAGGGCGGCGAGCCCCGACGCCGCCACAGCGAAGTCGCCCACCTCCGGAAGCCAGATGCTGGTGCGGATCTGACATAATCCTCTCGGAGGCGATGACTCTGCTTGCGTGCGCGCGCGCTTACGTGGCCTCGTCTGATTGTGGTGTGTTTGTTTCGCAGGTGTTCGTTCCGCCGCACCCGCTGATAAAGCACTGGGTCTCCGTCCTGCGCAACGAGCAGACGCCCTGCGCAGTATTCAGTGAGTGTTTCTGAACGTGTTACGTGTTTCTGAATCAGCAATTGAACTTAATCAGCCGGTTGCAATTTATTGCTGGAGCAAAAAAAAAAAACATGGGTTGGAGGAGCTTGCTACCGGTTAATTCGTAGACATGTAAGAATTAGTTTGACAGCTATGAATTGAGATAGTTGTTGTGACTTGATGCAGGGAGTGCTATGGCAGAGCTTGGCCGTCTGCTCATATACGAAGCCTCCAGGGATTGGCTGGTCAGTGGAAACCTTGCATGGATGATCTTGAATCTTAGTCATCTTGAATCTGTAAAGCTTTGAAATGGCATTGGCATTGCTACCCTTGCTATATGGCTGGTTGAATGGTGAATGCCAGTAGTGTCTCGTTTTTTTTCAACACTTCATTGTGGAGAGAATGATGCGATGCTAAACTGTTTAAACCCTTTGCAGCCTATAATCGCAGGAGAGATCCAAACACCTGTAGCTGTTTCAAGTGTTGAATTTATTGATCCAAGGGAGCCTGTTATGGTAAGTCTATTTCTTAACATTCTTTTTTTTTTTTTTTGCGGGTAAAGCAGGAACTTTATTACTCAGGAAGGGTTACACAACGATCAGACTCAAGCAACTGAAGAATATCTTCAGGTCCTGAGCCGATCCAAATATCAGAACGGCGCTCCAGCCTAGCAAGGTTTGCTAGATGGTGACTAACCCTAACCTGACTACGTTCCACCTTTACAAATGAACACACTCTAGATTCAGAAGATAAATGCCTAATATCAGACACCAGGTACCAAAGAGAAGATCGATCCACCCCTACCGAGGTCGCCATCGTGACCAGCCGAATACAATCCGTCTCCACTCTGATGGGAAGATGAGTATGGCGGAGAGCCAGTTTCAAACCCTCTGCACAAGCTCGGAGCTCCGTTTCCAAGGGGCAGTCGCAATCATCAAGAAACTGACATGAAGAAACAATCGGCATTCCATCTGCCCCGCGCAGCACCATGCCAATCCCAGCAGACTGGTCTGTATCACGAAAGGAACCGTCAATGGTGAGTGTCACCCAATCGATCGGAGGTCTGCACCATGGCCTCCCGGATGCTATAACTGGATCCATCTGGGACTGTACAGGAAACATTGGTTGTTTTCCTTTAAGAATATCCTCGACAGAATGGTGCTTTACCTCCTGGACCAGCCGACGATACCCCTCTAGAAATCTCTTGGAACTCTCAATAGATGGTAAGGCCTTGTCATGAGTTACTTCATTGCGTGCATGCCATGCACGCCACGCCACGAGCATGGTAGCATCAACCCTATCATCCGGGATTTCCAACAACACCGTCCTGAACCATTGGTATGGTGGAGCTCTGAGTATGTGTTCCTCTGGGAGCATCCAAGATCGATGCATGGCCACCCATAAATTATGTGCATGCGGACATGCATAGAGCGCATGAGCTGTATCCTCCACGGCCATTTTACAGATATTGCATTGGCCTGTCACACGCATATTGCGTCTTAATTTATTCTCCTCCGTAGCTAGTATATTGGATGCGGCCTTCCAGGCAAACATTTTAACTTTTGGAGGCACAGCAGCACTCCATATTTTCTTCCAGCATGGATCTACTCCATCGGAACGTCCGCTGGAAGCAGCAAAGTTTTGTTGTTCCGGCAAATCATTCAACCCGAGTCTGTATGCACTACGAACAGTGAAGACCCCAGATTTTTCAAGTTGCCAAGCTAACACATCTTCCTCCAAACGCCGCGATGGTTTGATTCTCAATATTGCATCGGCGTCAATTGGCAGGAAATTTTGCCGAACCAGTTCAGTTTTCCAAAGCCCCAAATCATCAATTAGCTCGGAAACTCGACGAATGCGATGATTGCGACGTGGAGATAATACCTTGCAGTAAGACGAGCGTGGGATCCAACTGTCCCGCCACACACGTATACTCTGACCATTGCCAACGCGCCAAATTAAGCCTTTTTTCAGTAACTCCAGTCCATGCGAGATTGCTGACCAAGTAGAAGACGGGTTCCCAGTAAAAACTGTATCAATGAGATTGCCGTTGGGATAATATCTTGCTTTGAGAACACGAGCTACAAGACTATCAGGAAACTCTAATAAGCGCCAAGCCTGGCGAGCTAGTAACGCTTGGTTAAAGACCCTGATGTCTCTAAACCCCATTCCTCCTTGCTGCTTCGACCGAATAAGCTTGGGCCAGCTTAACCAGTGCATCTTCCTCTTACCGCGATCAATACCCCACCAATAATTTCGGATGAGTTTTGTGAGATCGTCGCAAAGACCAAGGGGGAGTTTGAAAACACCCATGACATACGTTGGAATTGCCTGGGCAATAGCTTTAATGAGAATCTCTTTGGCACTTTGAGCTAACAGACTGTCTCCCCATTCAATGAGCCTCTTACTAAGTCTGGACTGCAAATTAATGAATTTCCCTTTATGCATACGACCATCCGGTGTAGGTAGGCCAAGATATTTTGCCTCAAAAACTTGTTGTTCCACTTGCAGAATCGATCGGACCTCCTCTTGCAAAGTCACAGGACAAGACTTGCAGAATAAAATTGAACACTTAGCGGAATTGATGAGCTGACCCGTACTTGCAGCATAAGCATCCAGTGTACTCTTTACACGTACAGCCTCCTCCCGTGTTGCCCTAAAGAATAAAAGAGTATCATCTGCAAACAGAAGGTGGGAAATCCCCGGCGCCCTTCTGCATACTTTGATTGGCGTGAGTCTGTTGGCTTCCACTTCCCTTCTCAGAAGAGTAGATAGACCATCTGCCACAAACAGGAACAGAAAGGGAGAAAGTGGATCCCCTTGCCGAAGGCCTCGTGATGGAGAAAATGCTTCCAATAGAGTTCCATTAAATTTGACTGAATATCTCACCGTGGTAACACATGTCATAATCCATTGTACCCACCGATGAGAGAACCCCATCTTATACATTGTACTCTCCAAAAAATGCCAATCAACCCTGTCATAGGCTTTAGATAAATCAAGTTTATAAGAACAAAAGGAGGAGCCAGTAGAGGTACCGTGCTCCATATAGTGCATACACTCAAAAGCCAGTAGTGCATTATCAGTAATCAGCCGTCCCGGAATGAAGGCACTTTGATTCTCTGAAATAACCTCTCCCAGAATGGGTCGTAATCTATTGACTAAGCATTTTGACACCACCTTGTACAAAACGTTGCAAAGACCAATGGGCCGGTAGTCCTTTAGCTCCAATGGATTATCAATTTTTGGTATCAAGACAATAGATGTATCATTAACACTAGCCGGCATAATACCACTGTCAAAGAAACACTTAACTGCATGTATCACATCATCCCGCATAAGCTCCCAGTTCCTTTGATAAAAACGTGCTGGGAAGCCGTCCGGGCCAGGTGCCTTGATAGGCCCAATCTGAAATAAGGCGTCGCTGATTTCTTTATTGGAAAACTCCTTACACAGTTGCAAATTCATGTCCTCAGTAATCTGCTCGGGTGTCAAAGAGATGAGCTCCTCACAATTTAGTGAAGGATCCCGAGTATACAAGGACTGAAAGTATGACACCGCCATACGCTGCATCTCCGTGGGAACAGTTTGCACCACACCATCTGCGTCTTTTAACCGAGCAATTTTATTTTTCCGCGCCCTCCAAACAGCACGGTGGTGAAAGAATTTTGTATTACGGTCACCTTCCTTTAGCCATTCAATTCTAGAACGTTGGAGCCATAGCATCTCTTCACGGTAGAGCACCTCGTTCATCCGATCAGAGACAACACGAATTTCTTCCCTCGTAGCATCAGCAGCTTGCAACTGAACCAATTGCTCCCTTAGTTGGGCTAGTTCACGTGTAACACTGCCAAACTTGGCCTTTCCCCATGCATGTAAATTCCTCATTACCTTGCTGAGGCCTCTATTAATTTCACCAAGATCATGTAGCGGCCCCATACCCCGCCATTCTTTATCAATAAGCTCCTTGAAAGCGGGTTCCCGCTCCCAACAGATTTCGTACTGCAAGCTGCGGCTTACAGGCCCTCTCTGCCGAACTTCCTTTGCTATCTCCAAAAGGATGGGACAATGATCCGAACAGGGAGACACAAGATGTGTAACTGACGAAGCCGAATAGATATCCCGCCAGCTATCGTCTGCGAGCGCCCGATCCAAGCGCACTCGGACGTTCCGAGCTCCAGCTCTCTTATTATCGTATGTATGTGGTAATCCCGAGAAGCCCAAATCTTTCAGCTCACACACTTGGATACAGTCACGAAACGCAGCCATTTGAGACTCAGCTCGGGGTGATAGGGAAAAGTGCTCATATTGCCACAAAGCTTCATTGAAGTCACCAACCAGAACCCAAGGGAGGGACGAGGATGCCTTCAACAGGGCTAGCTGCGACCAAAAACGTTGCCGGTTTTCTGTCCTTGGTTCACCGTATACGAAGGTCATATGAATCAAAGGATCATCTGGCGCCATACGCACATAAGCATCAATAAACCGATCATTAGCATCCTTAATGTCCACGTACACACTTTCATGCCAAAAAAGAGCAAGACCTCCGCTCAAGCCTCGGGAATCCACTCCAGCAAAACCCCGAAGGCCCAAACGACCTCGCAGACGACGAACACGTTCAGATTTTTGCCGGGTTTCACACAAGAAGATCAGCTGGAAACGATGTGTTCTTTGAAGAACACATAAATCGCGAACTGTCGGAGAGTTTCCTACACCCCGACAGTTCCAGCCGCAGCAATTCATTGCTCCCAGCCGAAGAATTAACCAGACGAACAGACCACGTTGGACCCTGGGAATCTACAACCAGATCGGAACCTGAACCACAAAACTCGAACAGACCACGCTGCAGCTGAGTACCTTCAACGAGATCGAAATCTGAAACGCAAAACTCACCGATGGATGGGATCCACGGGAGGAAGAAGACCCTTGACGGGGACAAGAAGCACGATGCCTAGGCAAGCATCGGAGGAAGCGGCCGGCGGCGGCCGGCAACGATAAAGCCCTAGGTCGCCCTCATAATCGCCATCGCGAGAGAAAACGATTCGACTTGCTGTGCGTGTATATATTCTTTTTGCTGCTAGTCTATTTCTTAACATTCGATATTGCATTTGGCATTTGTAGTGTCTACAAGTATATTTACGCTTTTCATTAGCATGTCTAACAGGTTGTTCCAATTCTGAGAGCTGGCCTTGCTCTAGCTGAAAAGGCTTCATCAGTATTGCCAGCCACCATGACTTATCACCTTGGTAAGTTGCTTAGATAATGGTTAGAGTCAAGCATTGTTCTTTTTTTAGGAGCCAATTAGCTTCATATTTATTCACATATTGCTTACATTGGCTGCATGCCCAGTTCCAGCAATCTAAGATGATATATTTTGTTACTCTAAATACCGATGCTGGATATTCTGGGTTTAATGTGTGTATGTTTGTTGTAAGAATCATGAAGTTCGAAATATGCAGAATGTTTGTTTTCCAAAGTAAGAAGTATATCTTTTGTGCATATAGCAATTATAACACAGCCAAAAGTTCGTGGATCCGTTACTTTTAGGAGTTTCTTGTCAATTACACCAAACTTATATGCAACTTGAGAGCTATGCACCATTATTCTTATCTTCCCGTTTTATTGAACATGAAGGACTACGTAGGGATGAAGAAACACTTGAACCTTCAATATATCTCAACAAGTATGTGCTAAGTTCTTTCTCATCTTACAAGCTCTTATTTAAGTTTTTACCTAGTACTTTTAAAATAGGCATCAGGCAGGCCCATGTGTAAATTCACAATGTGATTATGCTTGGCACTAGACTCTTGAGTGAGTCCCTACTTAACTACTTAAGTCGGTATTTGTTCTGGAACTGGATATACAATTTATGTACATAACTATGCAAGTCTGGACCATACACAGTAGCCACACAAATATTAGAAAACAGAGGTTCCATTACTATTTATTTATTTTTGACATGAGGTTCCATTACTATTTAGTTTCATGGTAATGCTACCTTGATAATACCTTCTAGTTATTTACTATGATTTCTATTGGTTAATTATGTTGCTCGCCTATCCTTGTAGAACAAATAAGACCTGTGTGAATTCTAGTAGTCTCGTAATATTTTTTTTTTCGTTCTCTTATTTAATGCAGCTTACCAGACAAGATTCCAGAGGGAACCCGTGTGCTAGTTGTTGATCCAATGCTGGCCACTGGTAATCGTCAGCTCTACCTAAACAATATATCTTTTGCTTAACGCTCTTCGTGTACGATCCTCGTCGTGAATAAAAGTGAAGTAGTTACTCTGGAATACCATGCATTTCAATATATTTCTAGTTTTCCTTCATATACATGTTGTTAATTATTATCTCAAGTAACCGGACATGAATCTCCTAAAAAAAAGAAAGAAATATGATAATGTACCTGAGCAGTTTATGCGAGGAAATTGCTAGTGATACTAAATTAGTTGTATTGTGTGAGAGTTCAAATATGCTTACTTTTAGTTATCAAAGAGAGAAATACAAGTTATAGATTGGTTTAGTAAGAAGAATTTATGGTACACTAACACATAATACAACGAGTATGCATTTAACTTATATATTACCTTTAGGTGGGACAATCGTTGCTGCTATTGACTTGTTGATTGAACGTGGGGTTACAAGCAAACAGATTAAAGTTGTAAGTTTATTTGACTCTTCTATATGTATTTATCAATTTTCGGTTTGATGAACCTAAACCTGTTGCCCTTGTGACGCAGATATCAGCTATTGCAGGACCTCCTGCACTAACAAAGCTCAGCAACAAGTTCCCTGGGTAAGAATAGATGAGCCATTTCCATTTCAGTATAGCAGGCTCCTGGTGTTTACTCTTTTTCTGGGTCTCCAGGCTCCACGTGTACGCAGGAATGATCGATTCTGAAGTAAATGAGAAAGGGTACTGTTTTAAACTTCAAGCTGTTCAATGTTTATACTGTAAAAATGTGGACATCACGTCTCCATTCTTCAAGCTAATGCATCTGGTCCGTAGTTCGGGCATACAATCAGATGGAGCAGTGACTAACATTGCTGATTTCTACCCACAGGTACATGATTCCGGGGTTGGGAGATGCTGGTGATAGAAGCTTTGCTACGGGAAATGCGACGTTGATCCGGGAGACACATGCACCGGCCTCATCTACGGCTGGCGGGACTACATGATTCGCGACTTTGATAGAGGCACTGATAGTATAAAACACCTAATAGTTTACCTGTTCGCGTATTTCTCGCGTATAATGAATGTGGTCCCGTTGGAGCTGTCAGAGATAGACTAGGCTGCAGTTAATGGATTTCTTGCCCCACTGGTACTGTATCACGTATTCACGTTCGCATTTCTTGAGGAACATTGTCGGGCGGCTCTCGCGCGGGGAGGAAGTGGTGGGCGACCTCCACGCCTCGTAGCGCGCCCATATGGCCGTTGTAGTGAGCTCGTGGCGCTGCTGCACCTCACTGTCGTGTGTGCTTCACAGACAGGTCCCGCGCCGAGCTCGAGGAAGACGTCTTCTTCGCGATCGGCGTCGCCTCGCCCGTCGTTGCATTACTCAGCTGTATAGCCACTAGTTCTCATTTCCTTGTCTATTATGGCACGAATCCCCTAGTAGTCACGCACGGACAGATAGCCAGAACCATCCACCGCCGAGTTCCATATATTCACTCTCGCTACTTTGCTACTCCTACATGATTGGAGTATTCAGTTTTGATGAAGCCTCTGTTCTACTACGAGAATCGTATATGCTATATTTTTTTTAGGATTGCCATTTTTTTTTAGTTACAATGTTTCCCTGTAGCCAAACTTTTGTTCCTTCTCAGTAATATACTTTTTATTCTTATCATTTGTAATTATCCATATTGTGTGGTTATAATGAAATATATGAACAGTTCAGTTTGTTTCTTGTGTATGTGTACAATGGGGTGTTCGTTGTGATATTTTCCTAAAAGATGGCTATTGTTCTAAAGAACGGAATCGTATTAGTGCTTTATAGCCGCTCAAACAAATTATGTTGCCATGTCACGGTCTCCAGGCGAAATGTCACAAGACAGTCTTGCAGTTGGAGCGAGGCCGTCCGGTCTGGATTTTCTGTAGCCACTCAGCAAACCTGAAATGCAATAACTTTCTCGTTCGAACTTCAAATCAGGTGAAACTAATTTTGTTGGAATATTAAGAACCATAAATAGAGTTAAATTAACACACATGGGAAGGTGTGGAACTTTCCTCAAGGATAAACCGATAATATTTCCAACACGAAAACACAACAAGTTTTCCAAACAAAATTCGTTTTATAAGAACTTGGGCTTGTCATGAAGATCACGACAAGTATCAAAACTCAACAAGGAGAAAAGCCAAGTAAGAACCAAGAAAGATGATATACCAAGAAAGCAAAGGTTTGAGTTCTCCACAAAGATACGATCAACTTACTCACTTGAGAGCCCCTCTTGAAAGTACTGCGTCTATCCTATAACCCGGTCTCCCACTAACACCTTGAGACAGGTAAAATAGAAACCCTACCAAGATCATACCTTTGCCTTGCGCATTCCACTTGAGCTAGATGATGACGATCTTGATCTCTTCAAGTGGAGCACCTTTTTTAATTGCGCTTTGCTTGGTGAAGATTCACATATCGCTCCCCTATACACTAATGTGGGAGAGCCTCTCTTAGTCACATCTTCACTTGACCATTATCTTCAAATGGGTGACAAGTTTCAAGCATAGGATTTCTTAGAGATGCTTCTCTTCAACTTGCACTTTATCTTCTTCTCTTAATATATATGATGACTTGGAGATAAATATGAATGTTCACTCAATCTTTTTTTCTAACCCACACTTGATGTAAGCTCCACTCTAGATGACTATTTTGTGTGGATTACACCTTGAATATTGCTTTGGTCATAACTTTATCTTCTTCTTTCAATCTTGATACCAACACATGGTGTTTAAGCATTGCCAATGGACAAGCCCTACAAGGATAGCTCAATACAACCATTAGTCCATAGAGATTGTCATTAATTACCAAAACCACACATGAGGGCACATGCACTTTCAGAAGTTGTTATTTATAATCAAATATGAGTACAATGGCTTAGGTATATTTTTCAATCTTTTTCTTATTCAATATAGAAGCATAAGTAGAAGATATGCAATTAGAAAAGTTAGTGGAAGAGAAAAGTTGGGTACAAAAGTGCATATTTTATTAATTCAATATGATTCACAAAAACAAAGCTTAGTTTAAACTTTGCGCGGGATACCCTGCTAATTTTTTATTCGATAATTTCAAGATTGGATACGGTTCCTTCCCATATATGGTTAATATATTTTCTTCCGGATCGGTTGGTTCCTTCTCAAGATCTAAAATTGGAAGGTAATTAAAATTTCCGAAGCGGTTGATTCTAAAAAAGGTAAATATTCTCCAAGACGAGAAATGAATTTGTTTTGAAATGTAAGGTCTGTGCTACAAAAGTTTGAGGGACCTCTTGGTACGAACTAGATTTTGTCGATAGACATTTTTGTAAAATGTTAGCACCAACCTTGAAGCAACCAAACAGAATGAATGGTGCGCGATAAGATAGAGACCCGAACAAGGTTGTAGACTTACTTTTGTTGGAGATATGCCCTAGAGACAATTAATAAAGTGATTTTATTTATCATATCTCAATTGTTCATAATACGTTTTAATACCATGCTATAACTGTATTAAGCGGAAATATTAATACACGTGTGGTATGTAAACAACCAGGTCCTAGTAGCCTCTAATTAACTAGTTCGTTGGGTAACAGATGATCAAGGATTCCTGATCATGGACAATGGCGTCGGTTAACAACGGAGTCATATCATTAGGTGAATGATTTGATGGACATACCCAAAATATAGAAATGTAGTGTTCATACCTTCGACTGTGAGATCATATCAAATCTCTGCTTCTGGAAGATGCGGCTGATCACATCAAACGGCATGTCTTATATAGCGTGACAATAATGGTGACACTTTCGGGTATCGGAAGGAAGCAGTAGAAGCGAGTGATCAAGAGCGGGAATTGCCAATCCACATAGCATGATAGATACTCTGGGCCCACTCGGTGAGATTATATCAATGAGCTTGCAAGCATGTGACTAGGTCACGGGGATGTAATATCACAGACGAGTAAAGATAGATTTGTCGATGACGAGGTCATGCTCGGTAATCGTGATACCGGAGAACGACGCTCGGACAATCTAAGTATCGATAGGCAAGAGAATGAGACTGGACGTCTAAAGGTTCAAACGATAAAAGACATTCGTGGACACACAGGGGCTATCATGGGTATCCAGATCCCGCTGTTAGTGAAAGGGCATGTGTTGCCCCATGCGTGGTTTTGGTAATTAATGACAATCCTTATGGACTAATGTTTGCATTGAGATATACTTGTAGATCTTGTCCATAGGTAAAGATTGGAGTTCATGTGTTGGACTCTAGAATATTTCATGATGACCAAGGTTCCATCCAAGGGTTTATATGAAGAATGGTCATGTGAAGAGTTGATATTATTGCAAGCATGGCTTGGAAAAGAAGATTGAGTGAACTTCATGTTTATCTCCAAGCCATCATCTATATCAAGAGAAGAATATGAAGCGCAAATGGATTCAGACGGAGCTAAGCGAGGCTCTCCCATAATGGTGTATGAGGGAGCATTTGGAGAAGTCTTCATCAAGCATGTGCTAGCAAGCACAATCAAGAAAGGTGTTCCAACTTGAGAGAGTCAAGATCGTCATCATCGAGCTCAAGTGGAATGCGCAAGGCAAAGGTATGATCTTGATAGGGTTTCTATTTTACCGGTCTCGTGTTGTTAGTTTGGAGACCGGGTTATAGGATATACGGCGTACTATCAAGAGGGGCTCTCAAGTGAGTAACTTGATCGCATCTTTGTGGAGAGCTCAAACCTTTGCATATTTGGCATATCATCTTTCTTGGTTCTTATTTGGTTTTTATCCATGTGAGAATTTAGAGCTTGTGTTCATCTCCATACCAAGCTCTAGTTCACCGAAAATGGATTTCGTATTGAAAACTTGTTGCGTTTTCGGTTTTGGAGGTTTCGCCGGTTCGTCTCTTGTAGAGAGGTCAAACTCTCCTCTTGTGTTATCCTCCTCACATGATGGACTATGATGTGTATATGCATGATCTTGTTGTGCTTGTGATTATCTTCGGAGCAAGCCCAAGATCATTGAAAACGGAGTCCGGATGGAAAACTTGTTGCGTTCTCGGTGTTGGAAATATTACCGGTCCTCCTCGAGATAAGGTCCACACCTCCCATGTGTGATATCTCCTCCATATTTGTGACCCTTAATATTTCTTTGTCGCTACCTTTCCAACCTCGTTGGTTTCATCTCGTTTGGAGCTTCCTTGCAAAAGTTATTTCGGTTTTGTTTATCTGTTTCTGCAGTTTCTTCTTAGGCCGGTAGTACCGACCCTAGCCCGGTACTACCGGGTGTCCCCTGCTTTTTGCCACGCGGTACTACCGCGGCCAGTACCAGGCCCAGTACCGCATCTCCGGATGGCTCTCTGCCTCTCGAAGTTTTTACCCGGTAGTTGCCCCGGTAGTGGCGTGGTACTACCGGGAAGGGAGCACTTCCGGGCCAGGTGGTCCGGTACTACCGTTGCGCGCCGAGTCAGGGAGCGCTGACTGGTCTTTGTTCTTCCTCGAGTCAACGCGGCTCGGTACTACCGGGATCGGCCCGGTACTACCGCTGCGGCCTTTTTCGTCTGCAACGGGCAGAATTTTGAGGGGACCTATTTAAGGGGGTTTCTTCCCCAACGGTTCCCTAATAACTTGAGCACGTTTTTCCCCTCTCTTCCTCCATTGTTGACCTTGGAAAGCTTGCCCCTCTCCCAATTCCTCCCATGATTCTTGCATATCTTTGAGGGATTTGAGAGAGTAGATATAGATCTACATTTTCACCAATCCATCTCTCCTCTAAGTGAGGGGAACCTAGTAGATCTTGATCTTGGAGTTCTTGGTGTTTCTCCTACCTTGTTCTTCCTCTCTTCTCCCCCCATAAGCATTAGTTGCTTTTGGT
This sequence comes from Poa pratensis, assembly GCA_947311845.1. Classification (NCBI taxonomy): domain Eukaryota; kingdom Viridiplantae; phylum Streptophyta; class Magnoliopsida; order Poales; family Poaceae; genus Poa; species Poa pratensis. The sequence continues at coordinate 108,831,963 of CAMZMU010000074.1, read as the reverse complement.
GGGATTTGAGAGTGAAGGATTTGAGCACTTGTGCTCTTGCCTTTTACATTTTGGTGCATCGGTGTGCTCTCCACGAAGATTCGTGGAAGTTGAAAGATTGTGAACTTGTTACCCTTGTGTCCTTGGACCCTAGACGCCCGTGTGGTGGTTGGACCCTTGTGTGGTCACTTGTAGCTGTTCGGGAGCCCCCAATCCCGTTGCGGGTTGTGCCCCGGATCGTTGTTGAAAGGCTCCGGATTTCCGCCTCGAAGGATTCCGATAGTGGAAGGTGAACCAAACCTTTGTGGTGCGGTTCATCGGAGAAGAAGGTGAAACATTTGTGGTTGTTGAACCATTGTGTTGGTTCACACCTCTCCAACGAGACGTACTCCCTTAACAAGGAGGAACTCGGGAATACATCCTCGTCTCCGCGTGCCTCGGTTATTTCTATACCCGAGCTTCTTACTTATGCACTTTACTTTGTGATAGCCTTCGTGCTTGAAGTATTCTTTTGCTATCACCTTGTTGCTTGTCTTGCTTAGCATAAGTTGTTGGTGCACATAGGTGAGCCTAGTTTATTTAAGTTGTTGGCTTGTTAATTTAAACACATAGTTTTATTCCGCAATTATCAAGTATAAACCGGAAAAGTTTTAAATCGCCTATTCACCCCCCCCCCCTCTAGGCGACATCCTTGTACTTTCAGTTAGTCATTGATCGGAGAACGTGTCTCGATCATGTCTGGAGTGATCCCGAACCGTGGGGTAACACACTTAAGGGTGGATGACGATTAGATTGGATTTAGAGAGAAAAGAAACCGGAGACTCCGGAAGTGTTCTGGACATGTCCGATGGAGATCGGAGGGCAACGAAAGATGTTTCGGAGTCCGAATAAATTAAATAATATGTATTTAATATTAATAAATGTCATTAGTAATTAAATATATTTTTTATTTAATTCGAATTTTAAAGGCATGAAATCATAATGGGCCTTAGAGGCCCATTAGGGGAAAACCCCATTTGGAAAATGGGGAGGAGGGCCTAGCCGACCTAGGTGGGCCGAATGGGGCCCACTGTCACAACCCAAATTTGTAACAAGTTGTAATAGTCAAAAAATTTGGAACCAACAAAAACTTTTGCTTGTTACCTTGTGTTGATTGTCCTTCGATGATTGTGTTGCTTGTTTGTTCTAATTAAAAACTTTGAACACAAGAATAAAAGTTAAAACAATAACACAATGTGACAAGTGACATAAAATTTCTCAAAAGTTAGAAATCAATATTTCCTTTTCACAAATTCAGAGAAGTGATAATATAATCACTATCACTTTATTCTTAAAACTTTTCTCTCTCAAATCAATATTTTCAAAAAACCTATATTTAAAATTCTATTTCTTTCTTTATTTCTTTAGATCATCAAATGTACCAAGTTATACCTACACATTAAATACCAAAACAGAACCACAAACCTTGATAAATCTATATGAAGCAAATTATAAAAGAATTCACAGAAATTTGAATTTGGATTTGGTTCAGAAATTCTGTCGAACACCTGGTTGGCAGAACTGAGTTTTTTCCCAAATTCGAACTCAATCCGATCGATTCGATCGAAATTCGGCAAACTCTCTCACCCCTCCCACTCTCACTCACCTCTCTCACCTCCCTCACTCGCCAGAGCACGAAGGAAACGTGCAATTTGGCCGTTTTGGCCTGTAGCCATTGGCGTTGCCATGCACCCGTACCACCCGTGACCCCCACCTATGGAAGCTAGACGATGGAGGACGCCGAGCTGGCCCTGCACCGTCCCTTCCATCTCTTCCGCCCCTCCGCTCCCGTTGGACGAGAGAAGATCGTCTCAGAAGCTCCTGCACCCGTACGTTTTCGGTCGAATCAGAGCACACCGAGCGCATGGCCGCGCGTGGCCATCGATGGCGAACTCGGCCGCCACTGCACCATCTCGCCAGCGCATCAATGCCCAGCCACTCCCCATCCTCCCCGCGGCCCCAAGGACACCATGGCGTCACCCAGGGAGGTCCACGGTGACGACTGCATTCCGTCGAACGCCGTTCGCGTGTCCACGGCTGTCACCACCCCGAGCTCACTGTGATCACCTCCACACACCCATTCTCGCTCCTCTGGACCCTAACGCCGTCCATCGACATGTCCGCACAGTCCAGCCCGCCAATGGCGAGCTCTCTCCCTTCTGCACCCCTCCTGCACCTCGACCACCAGGGACCGGACCTCCTGCTATAAACACCACCGAGCCCTCCCATTTTGCTCCACACCACACCATTGCCTCTCCCTCATACACCACTCTCTCGTGCACCGCCAGGAGGGCGGAGCCACTGCTGCTGAGCTGCTGTTGCCCGTGGCCGTGCCTCCAAGCTCGGCCGTGCCCGAGGTTGAAGACGACCCGCAGCCGTGCTGCTGCTCTCATTCTTCTCTCACTCTGACCCCTCTGCATTACTCCTAACACTCACCGCACTCACACGCCAGTCTCTTTCGTGCCCAGGAACACCCAGGAGCACCTCGCCGTCGACGTGCCGTGCCCGTGGAAGCGGAGCTGCTCGCCGCCGACGACTCGGGCCGTTCCAGCAAGTACGACTCCTCCAGCAAGCTTCCCCAGGCCGCCGCGTTCGTTCTGCATCGTCCACACCGTCTCCAGAGCCCCTAGGTGAGCGAATCGACCACCTCGCCGTCGCTGGCACGGCGGCGCCGCCAGTTTCTGGTCGTCGTCGTTGCGGCCACCGTGAGCCGTTGGATCTTAGATCCACGGCCACGTACCCTTCGTGTAGTTATGTCGCTGACGTGCGGGCCCCGCTGTCAGCATTTTAAACATATCCAGCGTGGGAGACTTTTTTGCTTGAGTCACTGACAAGTAGACCCCACCCGTCAGGGATTTCAACATTATCCAGAACAGAGAGTTATTTCCAAATTTGAATCTCTGGAAAAATCAGTACTGGACCCAACTTCAAAAATCAATATCTCGAGATTTATAAGTCCAAATAAATCGAATCAAAATTCTTTGGTTAGCTTATGAAATTGTTTATCCAACCAAATTGGTTTCATCTTGGTTAGATTAATAAAAAATGTGTAGTAATTAAAGTGCCACAGAAGGTTTAAAACACAAACTTGTTTGTTTCTGATGCTCTATTAATCCAAATGAGGTAGATACAAATTTGTTAGCTTAGTACTGTGATCACTTAGCTTCCCTAATTTTTGTGGAATTAATTAAGCAACAGTAATTGTTTAGCATTAGATTAAAGTTAGCAAACCCTTCTGTAATGTAACAATTATAGATGATTAATGCTTAACCCAAATGAGTTAGGACCAATTTTGTTAGATCACATTTAATCAGTGCTAGTTACCCCTAAAAGGATTTATTATTATAATCAACAGAACTTAGTCAATAGCAAAAAGGTGATTAATAAGCTTCTGTACCAAAACATTTATGTAGGGAATTTGGTAACTCAAATTAATCCAAATCCAATTGTTTTGTCTTCTAGATTTCAGTAGCTACCTGTATAATTTTAGTTTGTATTTTTGTGATCAACATAAATTAAATGATGATTTAAATCGTGAGTAACTAGTTTCTGAAATTAATAAAGTGTGTGAAATTATTAACATAATAATTTAAATTGAACCAAATTCAATGGTTTGACTTCTGCAAAACAGTAGGTGCTTGTAGATGTCAACTTGAGTGTTAGTGTTGCTTGGTCGAATTGTGTGGTAATTATGTGCCTTGTTTGTTTAACGACATTTAGACGAGAACGTTGCCGGGACTTGCGAGGAGGGGGAATTTGTTGAACAAGAGGAGCAAGACCCCGGGAACTTTGTTGAGCAAGGCAAGCTACTCTCTGATCATGCACACAAATATATATACATCTACTTTGATAACATGTTTTATTCATAAGTAGCAATGATTTTGAAAACCTTTTCAAAAGTATATGAAAAACTATTTTGCCACCCTATGTAGAAGTATAAGTTAGTTTATATAAAACTATAGGATGGGAAAAATATTGTTTATTCAAAACTCCTTTGAAAACCCTCGGATGGATTATGAAAGTGCATGTGTTGCCCATGCGTGGTTTTGGTAATTAATGATAATCCTTATGGACTAATGTTTGCATTGAGACATTCTTGTAGATCTTGTCCATAGGAAAAGATTGGAGTTCATATGTTGGACTCTAGAATATTACATGATGACCAAGGTTCTAACCAAGGGTTTATATGAAGAATGGTCATGTGAAGAGTTGAGCTTATTGCAAGAATGGCTTGGAAAAGAAGATTGAGTGAACTTTCATGTTATCTCCAAGCCATCATATTATCAAGATAAGAAGATGAAGTGCAAGTGGATTCATGAAGACGGAGCTTAGCAAGGCTCCCCATCATGTTGTATGGGGAGTATTTGGAGAGGTCTTCATCAAGCATGTGCTAGCAAGCACAATCAAGAAAGGTGTTCCAACTTGAGGGAGACAAGATCGTCATCATCTAGCTCAAGTGGAATGCGCAAGGCAAAGGTATGATCTTGATAGGGTTTATATTTTACCGGTCTCATGTTGTTAGTTCGGAGACCGGGTTATAGGATAGATGGCGTACTATCAAGAGGGGCTCTCAAGTGAGTAACTTGATCGCATCTTTGTGGAGAGCTCAAACCTTTGCATACTTGGCATCATCATCTTTCTTGGTTCTTATTTGGCTTTTATTCATGTGCGAATTTAGAGCTTGTGTTCATCTCTATACCAAGCTCTAGTTCATCAAAAACGGATTTCATATGAATATCTTTTGCGTTTTTGATGTTCGAGGTTTTACCGGTTTATCTTTTCTAAGAGAGGTCAAACTCTCTACTTGTGGTTTCCTCCTCACATGATGGACTATGATGTGTATATGCATAATCTTGTAGAGCTTGTGAGTATCTTCTAACAAGTTCAAGATCATAGAAAACGGAGTCCGGATGAGAAACATATTGCGGTTTTGGTTTGGAGGTTTTATCGGTTGTTCTTTTATCGAGAGGTCTAACCTTTCCCCATTTGGTTTTATCCTACATTGTTGGACTATGATGTTTCTCTGCATGATCTTGTAAAGCTCTTCGTTACGATTCCAACGAGCCAAAGATCATCGAAAACGGAGTTCGGAAACTCAAGTTATGCACGTTTTGGTGTCGGTGTTTTCTGCAGTTTTTACACGCGCGGTAGTACCGCCCCTACTACCGGATCTACTACCGGATCGCGATTTTGGTACTGGTTTCGAGCGGTTTTTAACCCGGTAGTGACCCGGTAGTACCGGGTCAAGCCCGGTAGTACCGCCCCGGGGCCGAAAAACTGCCCAACGGGCAGATTTTCGGGCTCCTTTTTAAGGGCCCTTCTTCCCCAATGTTTTCTAACAACTTGAGCACGTTTTTCCCCTCTCTCTCCTCCATTGTTGACCTTGGAAAAGCTTGCCTTCCTCTCAATCCCTCCATGATTCTTGCATATCTTTGAGGGAAAGTGAGAGGAGATCTAGATCTACATTTCCACCAATCCATCTCTCCTCTAAGTGAGGGGAACCTAGTAGATCTTGATCTTGGAGTTCTTGGTGCATCTCCTCTTTGTTCTTCCTCTCTTATTCCCCCATAAGCATTTGTTGCTTTGTTGGAATTTGAGAGTGAAGGATTTGAGCACTTGTGCTCTTGCCTTTTGCATTTGGTGCATCGGTGTGCTCCCCACGAGGATTCGTGGAAGTTGAAAGCTTGTGAACTTGTTCTCTTGGGTCTTTGGACCCTAGACGCCCGTGTGGTGGTTGAGACCCTTGTGTGGTCACTTGTAGCTGTTCGGGAGCCCCCAATCCCGTTGTGGGTTGTGCCCCGGATCGTTGTTGAAAGGCTCCGGATTTCCGCCTCGAAGGATTCCGATAGTGGAAGGTGAACTAAACCTTTGTGGTGCGGTTCATCGGAGAAGAAGGTGAAACATTTGTGGTTGTTGAACCATTGTGTTGGTTCACACCTCTCCAACGAGACGTACTCCCTTAACAAGGAGGAACTCGGGAATACATCCTCGTCTCCGCGTGCCTCGGTTATTTCTATACCCGAGTTTTTACTTATGTACTTTACATTGTGATAGCCTTCGTGCTTGAAGTATTCTTTTGCTATCACCTTGTTGCTTGTCTTGCTTAGCATAAGTTGTTGGTGCACATAGCTGAGCCTAGTTTATTTAGGTTGTTGGCTTGTTAATTTAAACACATAGTTTTATTCCGCAATTATCAAGCCTAAACCGGAAAAGTTTTAATCGCCTATTCACCCCCCCCCCCCTCTAGGCGACATCCTTGTCCTTTCAATTGGTATCAGAGCCTGGGCTCTCTTTATTGGGCTTTACCACCTAGAGAGTAAAGATGTCGTTTAGAGAATTAGTGCACAATCCCATTTTTAAATTCGATGGCACAAATTATGATGTTTGGAAAATTCGTGTGCTTAACCTTCTTCGGGACATAGACCCACATGTTAAGAGAATTGTAGATATGGGTTTTTCCTCTCCAAAGGAGGAGGAGGAGGAAAACTCTTGTCTCGATACTCTTGTATCTAATAGTCTTATATGTGTTTTGAGCGATGTAGTTCTTGCTTCAATCATGCCTTTTCGGAACGCTCATGAGCTATGGACCAAGCTTCAAGATAAATATGAAGTGTCCAATATTATTGAGGATGATTGTTCTCCCTCCACCTCCGGCTGTGATGAGTTCACAACTTATTCCACTTCACCAACATGTGATTTGTCACAAGGTAATGATATGGTGAGTGGTGATAGAAATTGCTTTATTGATGGTGAATATTCTATTGACTATACTTCATCTCTATCTCGTTGCAATGTTCTATCTTTGGACTTAAACTCTTCTAGCACTTCAAATGTCATACATGCTAGAGTTGATAGTCCTTGCATATCATGTAATAGTTGCTTAACTAAATCTCATGATGATATGCTCTCTTCGTCTTGTTGCCATGAAAACAATACTTCCATATCCTCTATTTCTTGTGTGGCTAACAGTGTAGAGGAATCCCAATATTTGTTGGAACAAGACGTGGATCTCAATGGTGCTTCAAGTGTTTCTCCATCATCAACGCCCATTACCCATTTTTGCCTTATGGCTAGAGATTCAAAGGTTTCTCCACCTTTGGAACCCTCTACATCTTGTGATGATGTGGATGAGGATTCTCATGGAGCACTTATGGATGTTGAATCCATAACAAAGAAGGGTGAGATGGTATTTGGTGCTCTCCCAAAGGTAGCAAAGCTATCCCTTCTCTAAGTGAAATTATTGTTTATGCTATTAAGAGTAGGGAAATCATTGAGGACTTGGAAACTCAATTTCTCGAGAAATGTTAAATCGAGAGAGAGGATGCCGATGAAAAGGCATCCTTAATGAATGCCCTTGAGGATGAGCAAGAGCTTCGAGTATCTCTTGAGGAGAAACTTGACTCTCTTGATGAAACAAATGATCTTATTATTGCTAAAATTATTAAGGAAAGAGATCATGCTATTGCTAAATATAAAGTGTTTAAAAAGGAAAAGGTTGAATTTGAAGTTGGCAATGCTAGACTAGTTGAGGATATAGAGAGACTTGACAAAGCTCATAAGGCTTTGGAAAGTAAACACTCTCTCCTTATCAAGTCTCATAATCAACTCCAAACTCAACTATCTAAAAATGATGAGCTTGCCAAGTTGCCTTCTTCCTTGTCTAAAATTGATGATGCTTGTGCTACTAACTCCATTTCTCGTGAAGCATCTATTTTGAAGGAGAATGTTGAGCTAAGGGCTCAACTTGAGTTGCTAACTAGCAAGTATGGGATATTGGAAGAAAGTCATGAAAAGCTCTCTAGCTCTAATGAGGATCTTCTAGCATCTCATGCGAGGCTAAAGTTAGCACATGAGGCTATTATGTCAAAGGTAACATCTAGTGAGCCTCATGTGGACAAAGGCACAACTTCAACTAAAAATGCTTTATTGCCATGTGCTAGTCCTATTAATTCATCCACTCACAATGTTGCTACATCTTGTGATGAATTACTATCCATGCCTTGTTGCTCTAACAATGAAGCTTCTACTTCCTCTAGTGTTTTTTGTTGATACTAACCATGTAGAGGAATTAAATGAGCTCAAGGCCCAAGTCACTTCTTTGAAGAAAGATTTGGAAAAGCGTCATGTTGGGGATTCTACACTTGACAATATGTTGAGTGTTCAAAGACGCCCAATGACAAGAGTGGACTTGGATTCAACTCCAATATTAAGAACAAGTCCAAGAATATCAAGAAGAAAAAGGGCCAAGAACAAGTTAAAGATTCGGCCAAATTGTTTGCTTCAAGTGCAAAGTTGAAGGGCACCATGTAAGATCTTGCCCTTTGAAGAAGAAGTCTCTTAGTGAGAAGCAACAAGGGAAGAAGCCTCAATTTCAAACTCAAGTTTCTCAAGTTGAAGAACGACCTCTTCCCAAGAAGAATCAAGCTACCCCTCCTCAAGTCAAGACTCCAACTAACAAGAGAGGAGGAAGTAGATGTTGCTACCTATGCCGTGAGAAGGGTCACATTGCTTCTTCATGCACAAATGGTACCTTATCCAACCCCATTATTATTGATGATGATTACTCTTCGAAAGGATAAGGTTGGCAATGTGTTTGCCAAATATGTTGGTACTCAAAGTGGTGTCAAGAAAAGAACCATTTGGGTTGCCAAACCTATTGTGACTAACATCTTAGGACCCAACTTGGTTGGGGACCAACAAGCTAAAACTTGATCAATAGGTGTTGTTGGAGGGCATTGGAGACTTGGCTACCTTGTGAAGAATTAAGGGATCTTCATCAATTATATTATCTCAAGCCAAGTCATTTGGATTATATTGTTCTATCTCATATCCAATGTTCCTCCTTGCGGTAACTTTTATTTAAATCATATATACATTGAAAGTTGCTCGCACCCTTGCATGTGTTAGGTTTTGTACCTTGCTAATGTTTGTATGTGTTGTGCTCTCTACTTACTTATCTTGAGTAATCAAGAATGTGTATGTTGGTTTGCACACCATTTACTTGTGTTGAGCCTTATTGCTTTTATTTGATATCTTATCTTGTTGGCTCTCTTTTTGAGAGATTAATGGACTATCCTATTTTGGGGGAGTGATATGCTTCGTGCACTTCACAATCCTAAAATTGTGTATACATGAGGAATACCACTTAGTGTTGACATATTAATATTATCTATTCTCTATGTGGTATGTCATTCTCATGTGAAATTCAAATTCTATAATGTCCATTAATTATCTCTAGTTGATTTTATTTGCCTCTTGTTAAGAAAGTTTGGATTATCACATTATGGGGGAGTAATAAGCTATGTGCATATTACAAACCTAGAAAATGTGAACATGCGAGGTATTGCCACCTAGAATTGATTTGTTATTAATCTTATTCCTATGTGGCATGTTGCTCAAACAAGTTCCATCTTTGGTAAAATGATTTTGTTTAATCACTCTTTTGGATCTTGTTTGCGATGGACGTTCTTGGTATGGCTTTCCCTAAATATGTTCTCATATATCTTTTTGGGAAACCAATTGCTTCAAGCTACTCTTTAGAGTTGCTTTGCATGATCGCGTGGATATTTGAAGCTATCAAGAATATCTATTTATCTAAGCATGGCTTTTAAATCTTATCCTTGTCATATGCTTATTTGTTGTGAAGTTGGTCTTGAATATCATTAGGAACTATGGAAATAATGGGTATGGTAACAACAATTATAACTCTCATAATAAGCCCCCATATGTTCCAAACAAATATACCACTAGTAGTAATGTTTCTAGTGATTTGGAAAACACCATTAGATCATTTATATCTACTCAAAAGGAGCTCAATAAGGAGTTCATATCCAAATTCGAAAAACATGATATTTTGTTTGAAAGAGTAGATCAACTCACTAAGGAAGTTTCCTCATTAAAGAACATCATTATATCTCAAAAGAGAAAAGTTGAGGAAGTTAAAATGCTTAGTGAAGTTAAGGAACCATTTGTTGATTTAGAGAAGTGTAGCTTGCATGAATTAATTTCTATCTTACAAAAATTTGCAAGTGATCCTTCTGTTAATATTAACCAGGCTGGTTTTGGTTCCTATATTGCTAATCATGTCTTAAAAGAAAAGATTGCTAGGTACAATCAAGAAGCTATGATACCACCTAAGCTTGGGGATATATGGATCCCAAGTACTAGTAACCATTGGAAAAGAGACACACCATGCTATACTTGATCTAGGATCTAGTGTCTCTATATTATCTAAAGAACTATATGAAGTCCTTGAACTTAAAAATATTGAGAAATGCTCTATTGAACTTGCACTTGCTGATGATTCCATTAGACATGCTCTAGGAAAAGTAAGTGATGTTATGGTAGAGTTACACATGACTTTTGTGCCTGTTGATTTTCTAATCATGGACATGGGGAATAAAACCTCTAGTCCTATTATTTTGGGAAGACCTTTTCTTCGTACTACAGGTGCCATTATTGATTCAAAGGAAGGGAATGTGAAGTTTCAGTTTCCACACAAGAAGAGCATGGAACACTTCCCAAGGAAGAGGGACACACCAAGGTTCAAGCTCCCTCATGAGCTACGTCCCCTTTGATTATCAAGTAAGTAAGCCTAGCTATATGGCTATAAAGAAAGCGCTTTACGGGAGGCAACCCGGTTGTTTTTGTTTGAGATTTTCTTTGAGTCCTCTTGCTGTAACAAGAGAGTAGTTTGTTAGTTTTGTTTCTGGGATTTTTAATAAAGAACCAAGTTTTACCTATTTTGGGTTTGAAAAGTTGCTATTCATTTTCGGAGAGTTTTCTGCCTGCACGAAGTCTGTGCACGGTTTGATTTTTCATTTTTTATCTGTAACTCCGATTGAGCTGTAATTTGAACTGTAGCTTCAACTTTTCATCCTCTGTATACGTGATTTTTTCAGATTTTTCTGACGAGTTTAAGTAGGGTAGAAAAATGCGTTTTGCTGCTGCTGTTTTTCTGGACAGATTCTGTCTTGATATTGTTTGATGCATTCTTTGAGCTTTTTGCTTGAATCTTTTTGATTCAATTGAGTTTATGAGTAGGCATACAACATTATATACTCTCTGGACATTCATATGAATTTTTGCCTAAGGATTTTATGCAGCAAGGAACCTATTTGTTTATCACTACTAATATCACCCCACAGAAAAGAAATGGGAGAAACGGTGTTTTGAAGTTTTTTCACAGGGATTAGAGGAGCTGCACCAAGAGCTATCCAAGGATGGTGAAGACCATAAGCTTGGGGATGTCAAGACAACCCCACTAGACCAACACACTCTCGGTTTGCACACGTCTAACTTCTGTTTTTCGATCAAAGCACTTTATCGTATAAACTTGGAGCGTCTGTTTTTTTTGCTTTTGTTATTTCGGTTTGATTTTTATAAGACCACCACTATCATTTATATATGAGAGAGCTACTGGAAGTTTGGGTTGAATTATGTTGGATGCTATTAAATATATTGGGATAGGGATGTTTGAGTTGATTTTAAAAGATACATATAGTTGCATAATTCATGTGCTTTGAATGAATGTTAATTTGCAAGTGTGTTGTCAAGAGCTATCTTTTACCATGTTTAGATGTTGAATTTTAACTTTACTTGGTTTAACATGGATTGATTAGTTCTATGGACACTTATGCATGCATTTAGATGGTCAACTTTCTCCCTATTGCTAGCCCAAAAATTACAACAAGTAAAAAGCTTGTTTCCCAACACCTTCAACCAAAGTTTTTCCAGTGAGTCCACCATATCTACCTATTAGCTTTATGCTATTCCAAGTATGTTTATCATGTTATATTGTGTTATCTACATTTCTGAATTTAAATGCTTATGTTATTGATTGTCATGGGAAAAATTGGTTAAAAGCTCTCACGAACTTGATGCACAATTTACTTTTATTGCATTTAATAAGCATGAACCATTGTGATTAAAATTATGAAGTTGTGGGCTTGACAATTGTTTTGGTTGGGAGTTAGCCCATATGTGCTGTCACATGGCAAGCTTTCAACATTGCACTTATTTATATTTAGTTGATGTCATGTACTTTTGTTTATGGATGCCTATCATGGGTGAAATGAATGTGGATACTTAGTAAGTTCAAAGAGTTTGTATAAATGGTTAGAGAAATGCCTGGGCCGCTAATCTAAGCCATGCATCATTCATGGTGGAAATTTACAGCATAACCATAATGTTCATTCAGTGATGCACCTCATAATAAAAAGCTATACCCATAGTAAATAAAAGAGTGCTGAGATTGTTCATTGTCTGTTTGTCTTGTTGTTTTGACATGGGCTTGTTCATGTCAAGGGGCAAGAGGTACCCCAGTGCAGTTCTTGATGATACTATTATTACTTGCAATGACCTTTATTTGAATTTACTTTGTGGACCAAAGTGAGTAACACATGGTGTAGGTACTTGTATTCAAGGGACATGAGACATTCAACCAATACATTGTCAAGCACACCACTCATATTTGCTTTCACTTTAAACATTAATCATTCAAGATGCTATGATAGGGGTAATGAGAGCTCCACACCAATGACTACCACATTGCAAGCATTAACTTAAGTAGAAGTGTTTGGAAGTTAGATGAAACTTATTCATGCTTTACCTCTACTTATTTATCTATCCAAAGTGTCCACCTTTTATATTCAGTTTTCATAAGAAGTACTCTATGACCACCATAGGATGTTTTTACTTTTCATTATGCATACATTTGGTCCATAGTACTTTCTTCTATATTACACTTTGTGAATTTATCATTGAACATCTTTACATTGAGTATTTGATATCACTTCATAATTTATCTTGCATATTGTTATTCCTTTGAAGAATGAATCATTTGACTCTATGTAGCAATAGTAATCACCTTTGATATCCATTGATAGTATTAAAATGCAAAGTCCATGTTAGTTTTATCACCTTCATACTCGGGACGAGCATGGGTTAAGCTTGGGGATGTTGATGCATGTAAAATGCATACATGAACTTTACATTTTATTACATGTTATTCCATGTTATTTGCATCATATAAGGGTTATATTCATGATTTATATTGAGTTTTGGGGATAATTAACAACTTCCCCATTTTTCTGGAATTAACCCTGCGCTGTCAGAAAACCCCTTTTTCTATATTTTGATGTTTCAGGGACCCAAACGACGTCCAAATGACCTGAAGATTTTACGGGGATCACTTTTTTGGAAGGAACGAAACGTAGGCGCAAAGGAATCGAAGAAACGGAGACCAGAAGGCCGAAAGGGGTGGGCCCACGCGGCCAGATTCCCTGACCGCGTGGGACCCACCATGGCCCTCGGGCCTCCGCTGCCGTCGATCTTTCTTCCCGAAGCTTCGTCTTGACCTAAAAACGACTATATATAGACCCCCCAGGGCTTTCGCGAAAGGAGCGCCGCCGAAACACAGAAACCACGAAACAGAGACCTGGAGCTGAAGATTGGAGGGGGAAAACTCCGGCGGGGCGCTGCCGGTGTGGTCTCCTTCCCCTCCAACAACATCTCCACCGACACCATGATGAAGAGGGAGTAGTCCACCCTGGACTATGGGTTTGTGGAAGTAACTTATGTATCTCTCCTCTCTATGAGCTTCACTAATTAGTACCGTATGAGCTGCTGAACATGATTACGGTCATCTATGTAATTCCTTTGTGGTGGATCTTTATTATGAGTTAATACATGTTTGAGATTGCAATGGTTTTGTTTCAGTTATGAAAGTAGATGCATATTATGTACCCCGTTCTTATTTACTTGTCATGATCAAGCATGTTTATGAGAGCATGTGAGGGGGAACGTGTGCATTAGTTGGAGTAACGGGGGTGGCTAGTGCAGTGAACGTGAGAGAAAGTTCTGCGATCCACTTGGGTTTTCTACCTTACTTTGTTGCCTCACTAGGGATAAACAAAAATACCATGCTACCGGAGAGTGGATGTGACCTTGGCCACTATCTCCATGACTAGATCTAGCATGTTCTTATTTTAACTTCATGTCATTGAACTTATTGCTATGCTCTGATTTATCTTAATTACTAAGGTGTTATGATTTAGTTCGCATCTTGGTGGAGCATAAGAGAGAGAACAACTTATACTTGAGATCTCTATGTTAGGACGTGATGCCCATATTATTAATAACTTGTCAAACCATGTCTTGCCATCTTACATGTTAATTTTAGTGTTCCATTGTCTACCACGTTATCAAGAGAGAGTGCATTTGTGAAACCATGAACCCCGGTCCATTTTTAATCATAAGAAACACCTTTCCAACACTTTTATCACCACTTTTGTTTGCTGCCATTATTAAATCCGAAAATACAAAAACACTTTTACATCTTGCATTCATCATAAAAAACCCAAAAATATCATTTATCATTACTACCATCATCCTTGCATATTTATTTTACCATCATTGCATATTTACTACTGTTTGCATATTTATTTTATTATCATTCTCACACCTTGTGCTTGACAACCACTTGGTGAGGTTGAGGGCACAAAACAATTTATTTTGTTGCAGGTTCTCAAGAGAAGGATAAGGAGATAACACCTGAAATACTGGTTCCCCGAGAGTTCGATATTAAACCCTCGAGTCACCCCTCGTGGGGAAAACTGTCTTCCACTACTACATACACTCTGCACTTGGAGTCTCAACCTAACCCATTTACTTTTCACGCAGGTAACCACACGAAGGGCTGTCAAGACCGTTTTGGCGCCGTTGTGGGGTAACTACGTGAAGGGCCATCACTTAGCCAGATCTCGAGGAGCACTATGTCGAAGAGGAGTATGGCGCCGACTATGCGAACTAGGGATCTTCATAAGTCAGCTACCTGTCGGGTTGTTGTTAGGATGTGTTAGGTCGACTACGCCGTAGCTTCCGCTGAATAATTTGGTTTGGCCCATGAAGGCAACTATGTAAGACTTGGTCTAAATGACCGTATGTGTAAGACTTTAATTCGGTACTGTAATGGATGTAAACTTTGGTATTCAGTTCGGATTATGTGCAACGACAGACTGATCACGGGATCATTGTGATAAGCATAATCGGGTATTTCGGACAGCTAGTCCGGGTCCCCACACCCACCTAGGTGGCCGGCAGCCTCCTTGGCCGGCGCACCCCATGTGGGGATTTAGTCCCACATGGGGGAGCTAAGGAGGTTGGCCTCCCTCCTCCTCCTTTATATAGGAGTGCCCCATGCCTTTGGAAATACACCAATTCTTTTCCTTCTTCTCTCCTACCTTGAGCGTGGTTCCATTTCCGGAGCTGCGTACGAGGAGGGAAGTCTCTCCACTATACGCACACAGCCGTGCTGCTAGATCCACTCTTCCACTTCCGCTGCTCTGCTGGATCTGGAGCGCGGAGTCGTCATCCACACCATACGTGTGTGGAACCACGAGGCACCATTGTTTGGTGTTGGGATGTCGGGGGAGTATCCCCGGGTAGGGTCAAGGCTTGGCATAAGGTGGTGTTCGAAGTTGTGCCGAGGTACGGAAAGGGCCGACCTGTTTGGGCCTGGGAAGGTCCGAGCTTCATCTTGACCTGGAGAGTACAGGCCGACCTATTTTGGCCCAAAGGGATCCGAGGTATACTGTTGGCCAGGGCCGAGGTTCACTGTCCGAGCTATGTTCAGCCGACCTAACTACCTCAGTGCAGTGGTTTGTGTTGTGAGTGCAGGAGAAGCTGTGGGAGGAAGTAAGATCCGACCTGGTAAAGGAGATTAAGCGCAAGACCCGAGGTACGGAGCCCGTCACATCCGTGCCGAGCTAACCGAGGTGATGGGCTGTAGGTCGGGCAGGAGTCAATGCTCCTGTCACTTCCAGCCGGGTACAGAGCGCCTGACACGGGAGCGTCTGTCAAGGAGCATGGCAGAGGCGTGCTCCGGGTTCGGCGGGCCTGCACGTCTCTGATCGCTGCTACGCGAGGTCTGGGAAAAGGCTACGAGGTAGCTCTGCCAGGCCACGTCCTGTCTCGGTCAGAGGGGACATGCTAGTTCTGCCGTTAGGCTACAGGAGATGGGCAAGCCACGTCTTGTCCCTGACCGAGGTACGGTGGTACGGTGGTGACCGTTGCAGAGGCATGGCAACAGTGTTCTGCGAGGGGCACAATGGTAACCCGGCTGGCCTATATAGTGGGCTTCACCCCCTCCTGCTGGAAGGACGACGGATCGATCAACAGAGGAGAGAAAGAGATAGAGAGAAGAGGAAGGAACCTCGGAAACCCCGGAAACACCTCGGATCTAGCTCGGAGTGCCTTCTCCCTCCCGTATAGCTCCATCTTTTACCTCAAGTTCTCACCATTGTATCATCATACAGCTCGAGGAGCAGCTTGTACTTGTCACTCTGAGCTATACACTGGCTAGGATAGTGCTGCAGTAGGGGTGTTACCTCCACAAGAGGGCCCCGAAGCAGGGTACATCGTGGTGTGCTTTGTGTTCTTGCTTTCTTGGTTCTTCGTTCGTGTTCTTGCGTGTTCTTGCGTGTGCACTTCTTGAGTGCATAAACCCTCCCCGGATTCCCCCAACGACCATTCGGCCCCATCTTAGCCATACCTATGGCATCTGCCGTGATCCCACCACGACAGTTGGCGCCCACCGTGGGGCAGATTGAGGCGTTGGAGGGAGTTTTCATCCGGACGGGCTCAGGCGAGCGTGTTCTTTCCGGGCTTGTCGCCAAGATCGGAGAGTTCACCTTCATCAGCGACAACGCGGGGTGTTTCGCCGGCAAGCCTTCCCCGAGCACGGCTTCACCATGATGCTCGGCAGCTTCGTCACGTACGTTGCTGTCGAGGTTGTTCGCGGGTACCCGGAGCAGGTGCTCGTGGACGACGAAACTCCTCTCCTCGCGGCTTTAGGTCGGCGTATCACTCGCCCCGAGAGCTGCGTAGAGGTGATGATGACAGGTCCGGTTGACGCCGCTGGCAAAGTAGATGCCAGCCAGTCCAAGGCAGCCGAGGTTGCTAAGGTGAGATCTGCAAAGCCCAGGCTAGAGAAGGACTTGCCTGGCACCCCAGAGCTGCGGGGCCGAGGTGCGACCCTGGTAGAGATAGTGGATACACTGGCAGACCCAGTAAATCCAGGAGTGGACATAGTAGTGACTGTGGCCGACCTAGAGGCAAAGCGTGTCCTGTTGCAGAAGGAGGCTGTAGCAATGATAACAGCTAGAGATGAGTTCAATAGAGATCTGCGCGAGTACAATGCAGCGAATGGCTTCACCCCGGTAGCGGTTGATACACATAGGGGAGCCGAGGTGCGGCAGAGAGGCAAGGGGCTCAACGATGAGATAAACAGGGAGGCTCGACCTACCACCTCGGCTAGGAGTGGGAGTCGCGTGTCAACTGGAAGGCCGGTGTATAGTTCCCCTGCTAAGAACCTCAGAGCTGCCGAGGCAGGCAGGGCCGAGCTATCCGGATTATCTGGAGATGCATGGCGTGCGCAGCAGAAGCGAGTCAATGAGTTAGTATATGTGGCTAACCAGCAGAATGAGGCTCTCCGCAGAGCATATGCCGGGGCTGGTGATTCAGAGATGGTTTATTCAGCTAGGCCAGTCAGTCAGGTGTCCAAGGGGCAAGCCTCGTCTCCACTCGTCGGAGGAGCCGATCGAGCCCGGAGTGTCACCTCGGGTCAGAACCAGCAGCTGCAGATGTATGATCCAGTCCTAGCAGCAAAGCAGAAGGTGGGCCAGGGCAATGCTAGCCGAGCTAAGGGAAACCCCGGCCCAGGCAATGCGAGCCGAGCTAAGGGTAACTCCGGTCAGGGAAATCAGAACGGCGGTCAAGCAGCATCGGCTGGCCGAGGTAAACCACCTCCGCCCCCGAGGTATCAGCAACAACCTCGGCAGCAGGGGCAATATCAGCGAGAGCCGGAGTATGTTCAGCAACCTCAGAACGTCGGTCAAGGCGATGACCGATATGATGGAGACTCGGCCATGGCACGAGCTGGATACCACAGAGTGGATGGGGCGTTGGGACCTCGGATAGGAGGTCGGATGTTAGCTCCAGGCGATGTCCGTAACAAGCTGGATAGAATCTACTTGTCTGAGCAACTGGAGGAGGAAGGCCCTCCTGGTCCGGCGTGTTTTGGACCTCGGATCATGAAGGAGCCACCACCACCAGTATCTCAGTTCCAGTTAGGTCGGAACACCAAGCCATACAATGGGAGCACCAAGCCACAAGATTGGCTGACAGATTATGTATCCTCGGTGCACATTGCGGGGGGCAATCGCCGATGGGCGGTCCGGTATCTCCCGCACATGTTGGAAGGTCCAGCTCGGATCTGGCTGAATAATTTGCCGGAGTATAGTATCAACTCCTGGATAGACTTGGAGCTGGCGTTTAACAGCAACTTTGCTAGTACATACAAGAGGCCAAACCGACCTCAGCTCCTGGCGGCATGTAAGCAAGATGATCATGAAACTGACCGAGAATTCTTAACTCGGTGGAGCAATGTTCGGAATTCCTGTGAAGGAGTGGTAGAGGCACAGGCCATTTCCTGGTTTGCAGATGGTTGTCGACATGGCAGCATGCTGTGGCAGAGGCTCCAGAGAGATATGCCGAGATCCCTAGCAGAAACAATCCGGGTTGCAGATTCTTATGCCCTGGGTGATCCGATGCAGCCAGCAGCAGAGGCAGGAGCACGTAACAGAAGGAGGGAGCCAATAAACAACCGGCTCGGACCAAGGTGTAATGACCGTCAGGAGTTCGGACAGAAGAGGAGGGAGCCGGACTATCCATACCCTCCAACCAAGTTGCAGCGGTGAACCCGGATCAGCCCGGAGCTGGAGGTGTCCAGAGGCCAAAAATCAATGGTCCGGCATTTAGTCCGAACCCGGAGCCACCCATGACCTATGAATCAATGATAGATGGTCCGTGCTGTTACCATACGACTGACCCGCGCAAGCCAGCCAACCATTCAACCCGGCAGTGCAGCTGGAACCGCAGAATCAGAGAAGAGGGGGCAAGGGCCGGAGGAATCAGAACAGGACCACCACCTCAGAGATTTCAGCCGAGGTCCCACCCTAATCTGTCCGGAGCAAATGTTACCCCGATAACCACTGCACCTCTTCCGAGGCCTGCAGCAGCAAGACCCGTGAATGTTGTGAATGTCCGAGGTAATAACAACAACAATGGTGCCGGACCAAGTCAGCAGTATGAATACCCCGGAAATGACTATAGAGAGGTTCATGCGAGCTATGTGGTCTTTGTGACCGAGCCAACTGACAAGAAGAGCGTGCAGAGGCGTGCCATGGAGGTGAATGCAGTAATGCCGGTGGTGCCGACCTATATGAACTGGTCTGAGCAGGAGATCACTTGGAGCAGAAAGGACACACCTCGGATCATGCCGAGCCCTGGAAAGTATGCCCTGGTGGTAGATCCAACGTTGTGTGGGCCTACCAACAATGTGAGGTTCACCCGAGTTCTGGTGGACAATGGCAGTGCCATCAACATCATGTACCGAGACACAATGGTGAAATTGGGCATCTCGCCTAATCAGTTGATGCCAAGCAGTTGTACTTTTCATGGGATTGTGCCCGGCGTTTCCTGTGCACCCATGGGCAAGATATGGGTGGATGTAGCATTTGGAACCAAGGAAAATTGCCGAGTTGAGAGTATCGAGTTCGAGGTGGTGGACTTGGAGAGTGCATACCATGCACTGCTTGGAAGGCCGGCTTTGGCCAAGTTCATGATTTCCACCCATGTTGCATACCTGAAGATGAAAATGCCAGGGCCTAATGGGATCATATCCATCTCGGGTGACTACAAGCGAGCATTCAGTGTGCCTCGGCGGGATCTAACCTGCCGAGTCTTTGGTGATCGCAGCCGAGAAGAAGAAGCTGCATCAAGTGGTGGCAATGGCGCAGTCAACACAGCTCGGCCTGTCCGGACTGATGAGCCCGGACTCAACTGCGGCGTTCGAGGTACCCAAGGAGACCAAGAAGATCCCCATTGACCCGGAGCACCCAGAGCATGTGGCCATCATTGGGACCGGGCTAGGCGAGAAATAGGAAGGCGAGCTCTGTCACTTCCTCCGTGAGAATCGGGATATCTTTGCATGGTCGGCTAAGGACCTGCCAGGTGTTCCGAGGGAGTTGGCAGAGCACTCTTTATTTGTTAGGCCAGAGGTGAAACCGGTGAGGCAACCGACCCGTCGTCTCTCAGACGACCGGAGACAAGTGGTGCTGGACGAGCTGGCTAAGTTGCTTGCAGCCGGGTTCATAATGGAGGTACTGCATCCGGACTGGATATCCAATCCGGTCTTGGTGGAAAAGAAGAAAGACGAGCCAGCCGTGGTCAAGGTGTGGCGCATGTGCATTGACTTCACTAACCTCAACAAGGCGTGCCCAAAAGATCCGTTTCCATTACCTCGGATTGATCAAGTGATCGATTCCACTGCTGGTTGTGAACTGTTATCTTTTATCGATGCGTACTCTGGTTTTCACCAGATACCACTGAACCCAAAGGATCAAATAAAGACTGCTTTTATTACCCCGTATGGGGCGTATTGCTATCGTGTCATGTGTTTTGGTCTGAGAAATGCCGGGGCAACTTATCAGAGGTGTATGCAGAAATGCCTGCACTCTCAGATGGGCAAAAATGTGCAAGTGTATGTCGATGATATTGTCATCAAAACTAAGGAGAAACATACTCTCCTCGAGGATCTCGAGGAGACATTTGTGAATTTGAGAAAGTATCGGTTGAAGCTTAACCCGGACAAGTGCACCTTTGGTGTCCCGGCTGGAAAGTTGCTCGGATTCCTGGTGTCTAGCCGAGGTATCGAGGTTAACCCGGCCAAATCCGAGCTATTGAGAGCATGAAGTTACCGAAGTGTTTGAAAGATGTGCAGAAGTTCACAGGGTGCCTAGCCTCGTTGAGCCGATTTGTAGCTCGGCTAGGAGAAAAAGCCTTACCTTTGTACCAGCTCATGAAGAAAAGTACCGGGTTTACATGGACCCCGCAGGCCGACGTGGCGTTTGGTGAGCTGAAAAAGATGTTGTCCACTGCCCCGGTGTTGCGTCACCATTGCACAATGAGCCGATGTTACTTTACATTGCGGCCACAAACCGAGTTGTAAGTGTGGCAGTGGTGGTGGAGCGCGAAGAAGGTGGCAGGTCGGTGCAGAGACCGGTGTATTACTTGAGCGAGGTGATCTCTACCTCGAAGCAGAACTATCCTCACTACCAGAAGATGACGTATGGTGTTTACCTGGCGGTCAAGAAGTTGAAGCATTATTTCCAGGAGCATCCCATGACGGTGGTGTGCGAAGCTCCAATCTCGGAGATCATCGGGTGCAAAGATGCAACTGGCCGAGTTGCCAAATGGGCGATTGAGGTGTCTCCATATGCACCACATTATGAGAGAAGAGACGCAATTAAATCCCAGGCGTTGCCGGACTTCTTTTGTGATTGGGCCGAGATGCAGTATGAGCCACCCAGGCCGGACTATAATTATTGGAAAATGCATTTTGATGGGTCCAAAACAAAGATCGGGCTGGGGGCTGGAATAGTCCTCACCTCGCCAAAGCAAGATCAGCTGAAGTACGTGCTGCAGATTCATTTCTCAGCATCAAACAATGTGGCGGAGTATGAGGCCTTAATCCATGGCCTCAAGGTGGCAAAGGAGATCGGTATCCGGCGTGTAGAGTGCTTCGGCGATTCCGACCTGGTGGTGCAACAATCTTCTGGAACTTGGGATGCTCTGGATGCCAACATGGCGTTATATCGGTTCCATGTGCAAAAGATATCCGGGTTCTTTGAAGGGTGTGAGTACAGGCATATACCTCGGGCAGAAAATGATGCTGCCGACGTGTTGTCAAAGCTCGGTTCATCAAAAGAGGCAGTACCACCAGGGGTAGCCCTGAATCACTTGAGAACTCCTTCAATCAAACCTTCTCCTGAATCCGAATCTATTTTCATCCCGGCGGAGCAAGAGCCCGGACCTGTTCCAATGGAGGTAGACGTCGGATGCGTTTGGTCGGACCCGGGGACTGCGTGGCAGAGCTCGGGGACTGCACACCAAACCTCGGGGACTGCTCATCCAGACTCGGGGACTGGTCGCAGGATGGTGGAGGAAATAATGGAGGAGATTATGGTGGCCGAGCCAATGGAGGTGGATGAGGAACTTTTTCCTTTGCACCCGGTGCCGGAGTGGGCGGAGCAAATTATGAAGTTCATAACGGAGGGAAGCACGCCAAGTGACACAACCGAGGCTAGGAGGATTCAAAGGAGGGCCAAGGCGTACACCATCATCAACAAGGAGCTCTATAAAAGAAGCGTAACCGAGGTGTTGCAACGGTGTGTTGAGCCAGCTGAAGGCAAGGAGATGCTTTTGGAGATCCACCAAGGAGAGTGTGGTCATCATTGCAGCACAAGAGCTCTGGTGGCCAAGGTGTTTAGGCATGGGTTCTATTGGCCCACTGCTCTTGCTGATGCAGAGGCCATAGTCCGGAGATGTGAAGGATGCCAAAGGTTTGCCAAGCAAACGCATATGCCAGCCTCGGCGCTCAAAACAATTCCTATCACTTGGCCGTTTGCGGTATGGTGTTTGGATATGGTGGGAGAGTTCAAACCAGCCCGAGGTAACATGACACACATATTGGTGATGGTGGACAAGTTCACCAAGTGGATCGAGGTGAAACCAATCCGGAAGTTGGATGGTCATTCAGCAGTGACTTTCTTGAAGGAGATTATTCTGCGATATGGCTACCCCCATAGCATTATCTCGGACAACGGCACTAACTTTGCTGTTGGAGAGTTCGCTCGGTTTTGCATGAACAAGGGAATCCGGCTGGACATAGCCTCGGTGGCACACCCGGAGTCTAATGGACAAGTGGAAAGATCAAATGCTCTAGTGTTGGCCGGCATCAAGGCTCGGCTCATTGAACCACTGCTGAAAACGCCGGGGTGTTGGATAGATGAGATACCAGCAGTACTGTGGGGTCTAAGGACCACGCCAAATCGATCAACTGGCTATACGCCATTTTTTATGGTCTATGGGGCAGAAGCTATGCTACCCACTGACATCGAATATGATGCGCCCAGAGTGGCAATGTACACTGAAGCCGAGGCAAAAGAGGCTCGGGAGGATGCAGTAGATCTGCTTGAGGAAGCGAGAGAATTGGCCTCATCTCGGTCAGCAATTTACCAGCAAGGTCTCCGACGTTATCATAGCCGGAGTATCAACCCTCGTGTGTTTCACGAGGGAGATTTGGTGCTGAGGTTGGTGCAGCGCAAGAAAGGCCGGCACAAGTTGTCACCTCCATGGGAGGGACCGTTCGTTGTGAGCCGAGCTCTGCTCAATGATTCCTACTATCTTATAGATGCGCAGGAACCAAGGGAAGATGGGCTGGACAACCCCGGTCAGAGGTCAGGCGACCATGGAACGTAGCTCTACTCCGACCTTTCTACTCATGAAAGGCGCAATGTATGTACCTCGGTTAATCCTTAATAAAAATGTCGGCACTCCGAGGTTAAAGCTCGGGGACTGCCTCGCTCTTGTGCTTATGTTTTATCTCTGTTTGTCAGTTTCGTTCATATGCCGAACTATTTTGAACCTCGTCTCAAACTTCAAGTAATGTGTGCTATGAAACTAATCTTGTGACTCGACTGGCATCTGCCTAAAAGGTAGTCAAGAGCAAAGAGGAAAAAACGTGGGAGACATGAAAATGAACTCGGGGACTCGGTCCAAAATTATAGTTCGGCATGTGTCGTTTACTAACCCCTGTCTTTACCTTTCGTTTATGTCGGATGACTTTGAAACATACCTCGGAATTTACCAAGTACTGTATGCTATGAACAACAATCTTGTGACTCGACTGGCAACTGCCAAAGGTAGTCAAGAGCAAAGAATGCCAAACATAGTAAACACGAAAGTAAACTCGAGCAATCATTCAAAAGGATTCGACGTAAAGCTTAGAAAAGCATGGTTCGATAAGCATGATAGTAACAGAGGTAGCAAAAGGAACTACTTAAGTTTGATTACATCTGCGTCCCGGCATACCGGGGATTTAATGAAGTTTTTTGGCCAAGCATAAGTTCAGGTCGAGGCATCAGGAATTACGTCGGCAGCAGCCGATGCAGCAGGGATTTCGTCCGGAGCCGAGGTAGCCTGGGAGGTGCTGGCAACGTCGGCAGTAACCTCGGCACCAGGTTGTGGAGAAGCCTCGGTTTCTGCTTCGCGGGTGTCACCATCGTCACCTTGCTCGGCTTCGACGTCGGATTCTGTTTCGTATTCATCCTCTTCTGGCTCGTCATCTTCGGCGTCGGAGTAGGTGTCTCCCTCGCTCAAGTTCTTGGTGTTGGCATATCCAGCGAAGAAGGCAGCCATCTTTTCGCGCGCTGGATGAGAATTGGGTCCGTGGACCAGGGCGAGCCTCGGCGAAGAGTGTCCATCTTTTCGAGGTCGAGCTTCTCGCACCAAGTCATGATGAATTTGAGAGCGGCATCAGCTCCAGCGCGAGCGAAGATGAGCGCCACTCTCGAAGTCTTTGTTCGGCTTCACGAAGCTTGGCGGCGAGCTCAGGCGTAGTATTGGGAGCATCGGCAAGAGGCCACAAGGCTCGGAAAGCAGACACACCTGCATCGAGGAGTTCGGACCCAATGGTTTTCAAGGGATGGATCCGAGCTTTGATGGCCACGATGTGGTCCTCAATGGTCCAGACGGGGTTCGTCTCGTTACGCCTCTTCCTGTGCTGATCAGTGATATTGCGAGCCGAGATTTGGGTGTAGGTGAAGTGCTCTGCAGAAGGATAGCCTGTTAATAATGAAAGAAACAGTTCGGCAAAGAGCCAGTACTGTTGAGGACAAAGCAAGGATAAGGGGGGCAAGAAGCTTACCGTCCATTTCTTGTTGATGCGTTCCAGCGTCGGGAGGAGCTGGTTAACCGAAGCTTGAAGGGCTTCATAAGCCTCGGTGGCCGAGGTGGCGCGGGCCTCGGCTAACTGGAGCGCATTCTCATGTTCCTTGGCGGCATCCTCCCGAAGTTTCTTCTCTGTTTCAACAACACTGGCCTTTTCCGCCTGCAGCTGCTCTTTTTCCGACGTCCGCAGCTCAGTGATGCGCTTCAGTTCCTTTACCAGACGAGCTACTTCGGCTTTCTCTTGTTGGAGCTTCTCGTCCAAAGAGTTCTTTTCTGCAAGGACGGCCTTGTGCTCGTCGTGGAGTTTCTTGTGGTCAAACAAGAGGGTATGAAAGATGTCCGTGCGGACGTTCATAGTATTCTGCAAGGAAGAAAAACATAGCTCGGTTAGAAAGGCTATACCTCGACAAGAGTCTCGGGGACTCGGAGTCAAATCATTGGGAAAATGTTGCCGGGGTATGCCTCGACAGGAGTCTCGGGGACTCGTACCCGAGGTGCATGCTAAAGTAAGGTAAAATGGTTTGGATACGTCGGATGAAAATTGAAAGTTGAGATTCAAGCCAAACAATTTTAACTCCGGCGGAGCGTCAATAGTTTACCTCGAATCTCGGGGACTGGGAATGGTGGATATTAGATGAGATACTGCATGAAAGTAAAGAGAATAGGACTTACGTCGATGTTTTGAGCAGCACGCAGGGCAGCGTTGTATCGTACGCTTCGGCCGCAGGCGCTGTTTCCCGCAGGATGCTCAGCCACCGGAGCAGCTAGGGAGGCCGAGGAGACCTCGTCTGCAGAATTCCAGTCTGCATTGTAGTGTTCCAAGGAGCCGAGGCTCTGGTCACTGTCAGTGCGCAGAGGAGGATATCCCCACGGTCCGCCCTGCTCGATGCCCCTAACCGAGGCCTCCAAGGCCAAAGCAGCCTCGGAGCTTGAAGCAGGCCGGTTATCCAATATAAGAGATGCCCTCCGAGCATATTCTTCGGCCGGAGGAGCAGTCTCATCAACGGGTGCGGCGAATGGAGGAATTCGGCGTGTCACCGGGGGAGGAGACCTCGGTTGCATCCTTGAAGGAGAAGAGATAGTCAGGGTGCCAGACCCAGATGTTGGTTTGGGGGTGACCTTAGACTTCACCGTATCTTTCTCTTTCTCCTTGCCCTTCTCCAACGGCAAGGTAGTCTGGCGAACTGGTTTTTGGGGCTGTTGCTTGGGCTGCTGCTTGGGCTGTTGCTTCTGCTGTTGCTTCTGTGCTGTTGTTGTTGCTGTTGGTTGCGGGCAGTCTGGCTGCGGGGGAGAGTCGAGGCTCCGGCAAGGCGGTAGCCGGAGTTCTGGCGCGATTGGTCCCCGCATCCGTTTGAGGACGCGGAGAAGTCTGACCTCGGGTAGGGGCAGATTTCTCCAAGGCCGGGCCAGACCTCGGTGGAGGAGATCCGGGGCGAGAGTTCGTCGGGGTGGTCGTGGCTTCAGAGGCACCAACGGGTGCAGTCATGGAGGATACCTCCTGATCCACGTCTATGGGGTCACTGCAACGAAGGGAAGATGGTTAAGTGTTAATACCGAGGTAATAGTTTAAGCAACAAACATGTTGGCTATAGAAGCAAAGCATTACCCATCCGAGTAGGAAACCTCTTGCCCCCTCGGGCATGAGGAGGATTTCCGGACTTCTTCAGCCGACGTCTCTTGACCGGAGCCGCAGTGGGTCCGGAGGCTCCAGTGGCGGATGGTTCGGCGGCCGAAGTTGCGGCACCAGCGCGTTTCCGGCTGGTTGCTGGAGTAAAGTTCGGAAAGGTGAG